>JANRMT010062840.1:33774345-33808782 GCA_026402145.1 Polypterus bichir lapradei
GATAGATAGATAGATAGATAGATAGATAGATAGATAGATAGATAGATAGATAGTTACTATCTATCTATCTATCTAACCCTAACCCTAACCCTAATTAAAGAGGAGAATCGACACAGTGAAAAATTTCTAAAATTACTAAATGTTCCACGAAATAGACAGGTAATGCAAAAGAAGAGAGTTGACGCAGAGACAGTTTTGGAGCACGTCCATTACCCTGTATAATGTAGGATGAACAAAAAAATAAATGTTCTCTTCACAAAGTCAAAGTACATCTTTCCATACGTAAGTCCAAACAAGAACTGTTGGCAATGACATTGGGGGTGAGGTCATGTGGATTCCAAGCCTGAAGTTAAAAGGTCCAGGAGAGAGGACAACAGAAGTGATGTCATAGGTGGAAAGGCTGTCACACATCCGTTCTGCAGAGGGAGGAAGAGAGAAGGCATTAGATAGCAGCAGACACCCCTGGTTCAGTTGGAAAATGACCACCATCAGTGCCCTTAAGCTGTCTCCCACACATCATATGCGTGACAGTAGATAGAAACTTCCTTTATCCAGAAGGAAACTGTAGGGTTAGAGCAGCAGAGGAAAAGGCACAATATACATATAAGAATTACCTTTAAGTAAATTAACAAAGTGATTAGAACTGCACATATGTGTCAGTTACAATTTCACATTCAGGATGTCAGTCACTGGCACAGTATGTTGCACATGGCATCATTGTCTGTTCAGCTGTCTGCTAGACTGGCTCAGTATCCATTCACCACACAAGGAAAATGCATTTTTGGACGTTTAAACATTTAAAATATGAATTATGTATAAATAATAGATATGAAAGGCACTAGATAGACAGACATACAGATAGATAGATAGAAAAGGCACTATATGACAGATAGATAGATAGTGTGCCGAGTATAAAGGGCATAGCAGCCACTCAATCCGACTCAGATGTTTAATGGTAGCAGTAGACTATTTTACTAAATGGGTAGAGCTGTTCGCCTTGCATGATGCCAAAACATCTCGCATTTGCTCTATCCTCAGAAGTGAACTTTTCACCCGCTGGGGAGTTCCCAGATATATCATCACAGACAGAGGGCCGCAATTCACAAGCTCAGAGATGGACCATTTTTTGATGGATTGGGGTGTACAGCACAAGAAGACCACAGCATACCATCCTCAGGCTAACCTCTCAGAACGAGTGAACCGCAATTTGAAAACCATGCTTGCCTCCTATGTTGGGAACCGTCATCAAGACTGGGATCAAAATCTTCCTGAACTTCGCTTGGCCCTGAACTCTGCCTTACATGAGGGTACCGGTGAGTCTCCTGCGCAATTAGCTCTTGGAAGACAAATTCTTGGGCCGTTAGAATGACATATCACTCCCCCATGTCCTGATATTACCTCATATCAGCAATTACATTTGTTAGAACTTTTAAAGAAACAAGTTAGGGAATGGGTGGTGAAGTCCCAGGCCAAACAGGCAAGATATTACAATAAACAGAGAAGAGTAGTTCTCTATCCTGTAGGTGACCGGGTTTGGTTGAAGGTGCATCCCCTTTCTAAGGCTTCAACTAAATTTTCTGTGAAGCCAGCTCCGAAATTGTTTGGCCCAGCTAAGGTACTTAGCAAATTAGCTCCTGTTAATTACCGCGTTCAATGGGCAACTGACTCTGGGGTAAAAACGGATACAGTGCGTGTGACCAACATGAAGCCCTATTTTGGCCCTTCACTTGGTCTGGGGGCGAGGAATATGTAGCGGATGCCACATGTGCTATTATTCCACGGGCAGTTTGCTGCCTTTTTGGGTGCACTGCAGGGAAGAAGAATGCTGTAAATGCACCTTTAAGGGGGAGGTCATAACTCGGTCAGGGCGGTTGAGGTTGAAAACTTAAAAACCGGAAAAGAAGGGGAGAAAGGGAGACATCTTGTGGTGGAGCAAAGAGAAGAGACGAGGTAGCGACAAGTAAAGGATCTGCTAGAAAAAGTTCTTTTTTCTAAAGACTTGGCGACACAAGGGAGACGCGTCTCTGAAGACGGACTTTTTTTGCCTTTGATTTCACTGAGGAATACTGGAACCGGAAGGATTAAATTTTGTTGATATCGGCTTGACGGCCGGCGTATTCCCAAAGGGTTTCTCTTTGCCCTGAACAATAAGGACAGTAATCCCATTTGGACAAACTGGTTTCTCTTCTTTATGAACATTGTGTGCTTAAACCAAGAAGGGGGGTTTCGATTGTTATGTATTTGTTTGCTTGTTTTTTTTTTTTTTTTGTAAAATATATATGTGTTATTCTTTTGCTTCTTCCTTTTTGTGATATGGCTTGTTGTTAATGCTGAGTTGGGACTTGTGATGAGGGGTCAATAAAAGGACGAGCGTTGGTCACGTTGCCCGATATATTTTCGATATTGAACTGTTTTACACCAGCGGTTTTTTAATTGTGCGGTAACCCGGGGTTTAGCTGTTCACCCGGGGCAGCGGTACAACCTCGTGGGAAACATCTTCCCCATTTCCAACAGGCACAACACAGTCCCACTAAGCACAATACTCTTTTTCTCTTTTCTTTTCTGTCTCTTTTCATCCTCCTCCACTCCTCCTTGGCAAGCTTCGTCACCCTTCTCCTGACTGTGGCTCACAGTGTACTGTCTGCTAGCTCCTTTTATATGTTACCCAGAGGTGCTCCAGGTGCTTGATGAACATCTTCCAGCAGCACTTCCAGGTGTGGGGAAAGGATCGTCCATACGGGCTCAGGAGCAGCTGTAGCAATCCCTGACAGCGACCCCGAATCCCAACAGGGCTGTAGACAACTCCATCTTCCATGAAGCCCTGCGAGAGTCCAAGGCACTGCTGCAGCCCATGGGGGCTGCCATCTAGCGTCCATGGGGAGGTAATGTTCTGCCCAAGCTTGCTCCCCAGGTCCTCTCAGCGAAGAGGCGTTCTGGCCGGGTCTGTGACAATAGATAGATAGATAAATAGATAGATAGATAGAACATTTCTTGTCCACCATTTTGGACTTTGGCTTTTTACATGAACCTATCCTATACCTATCCAGTATAAGGCTCATGTCCACCACTGTGGACTCACTCATTCTGGATTGGATTAGAAATGTCAGTCAACCCAACTGGACTGCGGGGAAAAGCTGGAGTAAGCTCATTTAATAATCCTCTGTTATGGTTGCAAATTTGTCCAAGCAATCTAAGTCTATAGTCAGTGAAGAGTGGCATACAAAACTAGAGTAGTGGTAGTCCCAGGTGGTTCTCTCAAGGCATATTTATAACGAAATAAGCTAACCTGGTCACAGGGGGGTTGTTACACGGGGTATACATGCAGAATAAATACTCAAGGAAGTAAACAAATAAGCCAGTGTCCAATGAGTCTTATAATATGGTCATCCCACCCAAGCTACTCATTTAATACACTTCTTCTACATTTGTGTTGCACATCTGGCCTGTTTTCCTCCCGTAGTCGAGCTACTGCCAAGCATCACCTTTCTGACTCAAGTATGCTTACAGAGTGATTAAAAGGGGCTTTTACACCCCAGCTAGTATTCACCTCTCACTCAACCTGCACGTGTCTTGACCTTCTAGGATAAGGGCTAGCCCCCTGTTAGTGGAAGCAGCTGACCTTTTTTTGTAGTACAGTCAGGTTTATGTATTTATGGTATTATGACTAGGAGTACTAAAACATGTAAGTTCCAGAAACACGTCCAACAATCCCCGCTGGAGAAGATTTACCATCAAACTCCAATTAGTATTGAGGGCAAGAACAGGATCTTAATAAAATGAAAAGTTTAATTTCACAAAGAAAATGCTCAGTCACCCTATGAAGCTCCAAAGCGCAAAAAAGGCATAAAAGATTTGTCAGACAAAGCCCCAACAAACTACAAAAATATACAAAAGCACAGCAAAAAACAGACGTAAACGCATTGACTCCCAAGCATATCTAAAATGAATCTCCTGAAACTGTGGGCGGCTCTCTGCATTTATAGGTAGGTGGGAAGTTCCTAGTGGTGGCTGACAGGTGGCCCCGCCTCTTGGGAGACACCCACAAAACAAACAGAACATAGCGCAGGCAAGAACCAAAAGTAATAACAACATCCTGAAATTGAACCAAAGTGACAGAATGCAAGACAGCTGAGATAAAACATCCGGGGCCTGTATTTGTGGATCCAGTTTTTTCACAGATGGCAGTTGACGAGCTGGCATCATTTTCTCAGCCCCCTTCGATGTAACGGATAAAAGGATGAAGTGTTTTCAGTGAGCAGCATTTTGAAAAGAGAAGTATTACAAATGATCATTCATAATAGGAGGAAAAAGAACCAAAAGAAAGCATATGATAAACAAGCCAGGCGCAGGACTCGGAACATGGATCGAGAAGAAAGCTATCATTTTAGGGTAATGGTAATTGTAATTGAAAGATGGGCTTAATTAGTGGTGAAAGCAATTTAGTAAGAGACACACAAAGTGATTACCATCCTCTCAGCTTCCATTTTATGTCTATATCTTTTTTTTCCCCCAGCAGCCCTAGAGACAACAACAGGAGCTCTTTGAAGCTCATATACTGTAGAATACTGAGATTTACTATTTGATATAACAATAAAATGATCCTAATGATGCGCACTAATGGCTTACATGACTCGGTATCAATAATGTTTCTAGAACCACACTGTTTCAGCCAATAACACATACTGTACAGTATCTTCATGTCCATATAGCATAAGTAATGCACACACAGAACAAATGTTCAAATTGGTGATAGACACGGGCATGAGCAGTATGTCAGGTAAGCTGACTTGCGTTTCCTATTAAATAAAATGAAGTTATGAACTTTATTACAGTCTCGTTTATCATGGAGCAGGAGAGTGGTGATGTGTTGTGTGTTAAGTCAGAGACATTCAAGTATATATTTTGCTGTACTCTACCACTACTACCAATATTATCAATACTTGACCTGCTATCAATTCACAGAAAAAAGCAGATGGTAGGCAAAAACTGAGCTCTTATAAACTGTTAAGATGTCCGAGAACATTCGATAGAAGTAGTGGAAAAGTTGAAATCTTTGGCCATTCCTGGAAGTGTTTTTGGCTGTCAGTATGTTCTTTTTCTACCGTTTGATCAGAGGTGTTCTTCCTTTTCTCCATTAATCACTGTTGAAACAAGTCGGAGTCTCACTGCATGGGTGATGGATGAGTGACTCAAAATACCCAGCACTGTTCTGCTGGGACCTTTTCGGCCACTTTCATTTTAAGTGCAAATTGTTAGTTAAATTAATGTTATGAGTGTAAATCCTCAAATCAGTTCCTAATTTATTACTTCATGAATTAATCCATCAGCAAATTTGTCCAATCCGTTCAGACTGGACAGGAACCAAACCTCAGAGGGCAGGCAGAACCAAATTAAAGCTGCAGCAAGGAATAATAAGGAAGACTGCAGAATGTATATTTGATAAAGTTATATCCAAAATGACATAATAAGGAATGATCCACAATACTTGGGAGTCAATTAAGGAAACAAATGGACTAGCCGGCGGTGAACCTAATCTGCCTGTAGCTGAAGGAAAACCCACCCAGATAAGGGGACGACATGCAGACAAAGATGGAAGAAGATTCAAACTCACAAGCTGTGCAAGTCCTTGATTAGTAAATCATTATTTAATTAATCAACTGATTGACTTTTATTTTGTCCAGCTAAACATATTTTAAAATGAAATTTTATGTTTACTTACTCAAGAAAATACTCAGTTTTGACTTATTAACTGATCGAGCCAGCCAAAATAATCAATTAAGTACATCAATTGATGATTTAATTGATATACCAATTGAACTTTTAATTTATGTAAGCAATCGATCATGTCTTATAGGTTCATAGGGTCACAGTATCGTCACATATTCATTGAAATTTTTACTTGCATGTTCTAGTTAACTTGTAGCATATAACTGATCGATTACTTATGTTTTTATTTACTAGTATATAAGCTGTGGGAAAAGCAGAAGAATATTACAAGGAGAAAAATTAACAAAATAATATAATAAAATGAATTAGTTAAATCAATAAAAATCAAAATAAAAATTTGTGTAGCCATGTTCTCTTCACTGCACTCCTGTCTAAAGCCGAGCTCCCCGAATATGAACTCGTGTCCACACCCTACAGGGCTTAGAGAAGCAGCCGTCTAAACCTTCTAACTCCAGCCACAGGTTCCTAGCCCAATGTCAGCTGAAAACTCAACCTAATGGCGCTGTGGAGCAGCCCAAAGAACGGCGCTGTTGACGACTCTCAGTGCTGTCAAGATCCGAGTTGAGGTCCACGTGCAGCTATCCCACTGTTGACGTCTCTCCTGCTTGAACTTTTGCTGTTATCAACACTGCCGTTAGGGGCCTTGCAGTTTTGCCGTTTGGACAGTCACACATCCCCTTTAAAAATAACACACAAATCTGCACGCTGCCAAATCAAAATTTTCGGCTTTGAAAATTAGCACAATTTCACGTAAAAACCGCACATCTGGAAACCCTGACTCCAGAAGCCACTTTAGAGCAGGTAATACACATGAAGCTGAGCATGTTCAGGGCCGGCCAGTACTTGAATTTTTTTTTGTTTTTGGATTGTATTTGATATACTACGAATCATGTGCATGCCTTTTGGGGGTCAGAGCGTAGGGTCAGCCTTTGTAGAGCGCCCCAGAGCAATTTTCAGGTTAAGGGCCTTGCTCAAGGCTCTTCGTGAAGTAACGGTATTTGCACCGGCTACCTTCCAGATGCCAGCACAGATCCTTAGCCTCAGAGCCACCATCTAGGAAAAGCAGGAAAAGGTGTTGGTGAATCCAGCAGGGGGAGCTTACCTATGGTTGTGAGTGGATTGCAATGCTGCACTGCAGTGACGGGGACACTGTGTTGTAAAAATCTGGGGCCGTGCTTCGGATGAGATGAAAAATCTGTGGTCCTGATTCTCAGTGATCATAAAATAACCTTGGGCATCGTTCGTAAAGGGTAAAGTGTTTCCTGATGTCCTGTCTAAATTGCTCACCACGGCCTGGTCATTTTGGCCTCCTAATCATTCCTTGTCTCTGATTGGCTAACTATCCCTCTCACCACTTGACCACCTAACAGCTAAATTGTGGTGAACGTACCTGCACAAGTAGGGTTGCAATCGCATCATCTTAGGTGGATGATACACATTGCTGGGGGTTGAGGTGGTTCCCCACTGCCTATGTAGCTAGGAAACTGAATGTCGTTAATAATGATTATATACATTTTTTGTTTTTAATTTGCATTGGCTCAAGCGGCTAAATTGGCTTTTGACTGTGAGAACGTTTCCTATTCCAACTGGACTCATTAAAGCCTCTCTACACTTTCCCCTCTTGCACAGCTAGATGTTTCTCCTTGGTAAATCTGGATCATGGCACCAGTGTAACCAGATTCCCTTTACCATACTGGGATCCACAGAAACTTGAGTCTGCAGCCTATGTGGAGCACAAAGCACAACACTCTAAGCCAAAGAGAGTTATCCACCAGCTCCATTGACTAATTGGGCTTCTGACTCCGAGGGTGTCTCTTATTCGCAGTGGGACTGAATTTGGTTGTTGTGTGAGTGTGTGTGTGTGTATTCTGTCATGGACTGGCATCTCCACCAGGATAGGTCAAATCCTGCTGGTCTACAAAGAGGTAAATGATAGGTTAATTGCTGGTGCTAAGATGGCTTTGATGAACAAGTATGCTGGTGATGAGATAGATGGGATAGGTTGCTACCTTATGTCCAAGTCTTACAATTAAGCGTTTTGCAAATCAGTGGTTGCAAAGTTTGCTGCAGGCTCTGAAAGATCCCCGATGACTGAAGGTGGCTGTTTGAACCATGATTGATCTGCATCTTGTCTATTTTGGTTTCATGTCTTCGATCTAATGCTACTCCTGTAAAACAAAAACTGAGTATTAAGGAATGGGTAGATGAAGAGAGGTCCTGCAGGAGGAAGTTCTCCTATTCAGCACTGCCATTTATATGTACAGTACTGGTAAAGACATTTTGATTTATGTTTTAAAAGATTTCACCCAATGACCAGTTGCTTAGTATAGTTGTGGTACTCTGCTATTGATAAAGAAAGGTTTCTTGTGTTTCATCTTCACTGTATGTAAAGGAGAAGCTCCATAGTTTCGCTAGCCCCAGACTCACCAACTCAAAATCATTCCAAGAGTTTTGCTAAAACTTAGCCAAGGTGTTTGAAGGCAATGTGCTATTTGAAGTTTAAAAAAAAAAATGTTGTCCCACACGTGTGACACCCAGTGCATAAATTATCAGCACTGTGAGAGGAAGATTCTTGTTAATTAGGCCTGTTACATAACGATGCGTCAGGCTCTCCAATCTGTTTGCTGAACATTTTTGGAAAGTGGCAAGGAGCTCCAGGTACCAGAAACTGCCATTTCAGCTCTTTGCACTTGCAATATAATAATCAAAACAAATTATTTCTGTCAGCAAACATTGATTTTGGATTACTTGGCAAGTAAAAACGTCCGCTTTTTTCGAAAGCCCGGGGATGGATGACTGTGTTGTGGCTTGGTGACCTTGAGGGTGGATATGGATTGGTGGTCAAGACAGTTTTCTAAAAGCTGTTTATTTTACACATACTGAGCTTCTAAAATTATACATTTACTTTTTAATTTCATCTAGAAATGACAATGAAATCAGTTGTTTATGGCATTATAGCTGAAAAAAAATCAAGTCTGTTATGGGTGACATGGTGGCTTCTTCATGAGATTATGGGTTAGAGGTGCTTCAAAATTGGCCCAGTGAGGGTGAACGAGTGCGGGTGAGTGCGATGGACTGGTTCTCTGTCTATTGTTGGTGCTCTGCTCCTCTTTTGCACGAGGAGCTGGAAGTTAAATAACATCAAATAAGGAGAAGATAAGATGTGGTTGAATATTGTACTGAGACTCAAATCCGTCATTAACAGACAGATGGGACACCAAAACAAGAGAAGCTAACCAAGTTCGTGGTTCTTAGCAAAGATGAGAGTCAACACGTAAAAATGAAACACTAAATAAATGCACTGAGTTCATTAGAAGTATCCGTAATCACCGTACTTTGGAATGTACTGAATACGACATATATATCGTCTTTAAGTATAGAAACACTGAAGTTTGACAAGAAAAGATAAGTTTATAGAAGAAACACCTTGTCTCACTTTTTTGCCTTTTATTCTACGTGTGTGACAAACTTTTCTCTTTATTCTTGTGTGGATTGTTTGCTTTGAATTTTCACTAAATCTTTTAAAACAAAAAAAAAAAAAAAAAAGAAGTATCCGTAATCTTGGATAACATGGTGTTGATCTTTGTACCATTTCATGGGTGACGCCATGCACTACACATTTCTGGTTTTTCCTGCATACAACCATAAAAAAATTGGGGTCTCACTACGTTGATACAAATAAGAAACCAATAATACAATCATGGCATTATGTGAATTAATTTTAACATCTTCAAAAATGACTTTGAAAGTAAATATTAGATTTGGGTTCTTCAATATCTAAAACCATAAATAGAAACCAAACCGAAGTGCTGAAAAAAAGGAAACTGGATGATAACACACTCAATCCGGTACGGGGGTAATCAGGTTAATCAAACAAATGAATGAACTATCCTGAACACTGCAGTCTGAAGACAACAAGGTTGGAATATTGGCAGTGCTTCTGTAGTCTTTACTGTTAGCCTAAGGGGATGTTCGTGCAAAGGATGACCAATATATTTTTATTTTGCAAGAGGTGGACAAACAAATTATTGGCTTAAATTTTGATCAGTGGGATAAACAAAACCTTTGCAGTCTTGAGGTCCGGGGCTGAGTGAGGTGTGCTCAGTATCAGAGCAGTTGGTGGAAATTGTTGACTGGGCCATGGCTCCGCATGGATGGTAGTGCCAGTGGTGATGATGATGGGATTCAAAACACAACTGGTAACTCAAAGGGTGCACATTATTTAAAAACCCATCCACTCATAAGTAAAGTAGAAGAGATTCTCCTAAATTCTACAACTTACTCACCCTCCCAGCTTTTAATTACCCATTTACGACAAAATGATTATATGCCATTGTTTCACACGTCTTAGTTTCAGCGTCCTTGGGTAGTTTTGTTCCTATCATTGCATCTGGTCTCTTGAAAGAAAAATGCTCATCTAAGCAGAGTTTCCAAACTATTTCCTCATGGGATGCTAAGATTGATATACCCTTAGGCCTGAGTCATCCGATACGATTTGCAAAGAATTTTCAATCATAGCCCTCATATATTTAGTTTAAAGAAAATCACAGTGAGTAGTGGACACACTGACCAGAAACACTGCAGTGCAACACACCCAACAACTCAATCACAGAGTTCTGCAACACAATCAAAGAACATTCTTCCTACTGTAATAAGTCACCAGTCGTGGGGGTGGGCTCCTGTGTGAGAAAGATTTGACAACCAGTATCACTCATCCAGGCATATAACACTCAAGAAGAGTTGTGGTGTAAAGAGCAAACAAACAGATTAGGGGTCTGTCAAACTTTCCAAAAAAAAAAAGAAAAAGAGATGGGCAGAGATTATGGCTGAACTCCGCCTACTGGGTAAGCACGTGTTTTGTCAGAAGTTTAAATATGGAAGTTCACTGTGATTCCTCCCAGAGCATAATCACAAGTAAATGTCCTTTCAATTGTCTGGATTTTTATACACAACTGGCTGGCCGGGAACAACTGCTGAACCCTTTGGAACGTATACCCCCTTTTGGTTATGATAAGTGCAACAGGCAAGTTTCAATGTTCATATTGTTTTGTGAAACTGACACTAAATTTTGTTTTACTGACAACTGAGAAACTAAAAACACCCATCCATCCATTTTCCAACCCATTGAATCCGAACACAGGGTCACGGGGGTCTGCTGGAGCCAATCCCAGCCAACACAGGGCACAAGGCAGAAACCAATCCCGGGCAGGGCGCCAACCCACCGCAGGACTCACTAAAAACAGTTGTTTGGAAATTATAAGTTATTTTGTTTCTGGAATATTCCTCCCTAAGGCCTTGTTCAAATGTTCATGCTTGCCTGTGTTTTTTTCTCCATCTGCATAATGCATGTAATCCGTACCAGATTGATAAAAAAATTCTATTTATACCTCTCCTTCACGTCATTGCAAAAGAGTAGTGTTGGATCACCTTATACTTCGGCAGCTACAATCCCCTAAATCCTTTTCAGTGGTTACTTCTTGTAGGACAGTGTCTCCCTTCTTGTAATCGATGTTTGTTGCACATTGTGTGGTATAGCAAGTCCGCGGCTTCAAAAGAATGGCGAGTTTTAAATCCGCATAAAAGCCATGTCAGTCTCTGTGGGTGCGATTGCACGACTACGGGGAGTTAATGGGGTAATTGGGGTGAGTCACACCTGCATGTGTGGATGCGATCATCCTCAGTTGCTTTATTGGCTTCCTGCGGCGTGTGATTAAGGCGCTGCGCCCACGGAGCCATATAAGTACGGGCCGGCACAGAGGGATGGGAGTGATAAAAAGGAGATCAAAAGAAAGAGAAAGAGGTTAAAAGACATGAAAGGCAATCTGGGGAGGGCGATCTGGCCACATGGAAGGAGAAGGCAGTAAGAGCTAAGGCCCCATGCAGGAGTGTCGGCTGTGGCGCTCTAGGGGCTAGTTCTCCCCACTGAATATTTGGGTAGAGTGGGGCGAGCAAGGCAAATGACCTCCCTAGGCATCCAAGGAGCGACTGAGTGAGCGCGAAGGAAAACAGGAGGAGATCTGATCTTGGAGGCAGCCAAGATGGGGGTCGGCGGAAAGGAGTTTGTGGCTGCTGAGTCTCCGCCGGCTATGCTAGTAATGGGTGACTAGGAGAGAAAGAGAAGGAGGTGGGCTGAGATCGTGTGGAGTTAGACTGCATTTTAACCTCTGATTTTAATGGATTTATTATGGTTTTATGCCCCACCCACTTTTCATTTGGTTTTTATGGATTTATTTATGTACTGTTTTTAGAACACTGCACTGTGGGCACTTTTTGTTTTTGACTGTTTTTAATAAAAGCACCTGAGCACTTTCCACCATCCCCTGGCTTCATCTGAGATTTGTCCTCATTTCTCAGCTCATCTTGGTCATAACTATCAGCGGTGTTGGGTTCTACAGACTCCCATATATGAAGAGGGAGTCTGGAGGGGACCGGCATTGACACACTTTGCACTCTTCTACATTACACTGCATTTTCCAAGTGTTCGTCCAGTTCTGAAGACTGTCCAAGTCATCTTGAATTGCTTCTATTGCCTCCTTGCATTCTACCATTCCTCCAATTTGAGTATCATCTGTAAATCCAACAAGTTTACCAGCTAAACCAAAATCTGTCCTTATTATAAATCAGAAGAAGTAGCAGACCAAGGAGAGAACCCCTGAGGGACTCCACTGATGGCCTCACCCTTCTTCTCTTATCCATACTCTTTGTCTCTTGTCGGTTTGCCAGCTTGAGGTCTAGTTTCATAGGCTACATCTGATGCCTTCGGTTTCTAGTATCAGAATGAATCTTCGGTAAGGGGGAGCATCAAGAGGTTTGATGTTCTATGCTTTTCTTCTATCGATGATTGCAGTTCCCCGTTTCAACAAAATCTAAAAGAATGTATTGGCTAGATCTTCCTCTCATAAACCCATGCTGGCTGTTATTTAGCACATTATTATAATATACTGTAGCTACTTTTCGAATTTATCACCACACAAATAGTGAAACGTGGACGACTCTCCAAAAACTGGTGAGATGGAGCGGAAAATTGTGAGGATCATTGGGAGTTCCACAACTTTTACAAAACATTCTTTAATCAACTAAATGGTTTTTGGGAAAATTGGTGTCTGGGTGGAGGAGGTTGGGGTCAGACGATTAGAAGCTTGTCTACCTCCTCAGGCACTCGCTACAGCTTGGTAGGTCTCTTCCATTCTGCACATGTATTTTGTTTGTTTTCAAGCCAGCTTATTAGGAATCTTGATTATCTTCCTGAACAGGAGACTCAGGGGAGCAAATTAGGACTGTTTTACTGGTAATGATCTGCCACAGTGCCTCGGTCCTTTTAAAGATCTGTACATTAGCCACTGCAGTTTTGTTTACTACCTGGGAACATTTTCATAAATGCCTGAGAAATCCTGGGCAATGTGCTGGCTTTGCAAACTGTGTGTCAGAGATTAATTCAGTAGTCTCACACAGAAACAGGACATGCACAACTCATGATGCCCAAGTGGCCAAGCCAGTAAACCGAAACAACGTGCCAATTAGTGACTCGGATGCAAAGTCACAACTGTAAAAACATGCCTGGCCAAATACCGGGAGCTTCTCGGGAAATGCTCTGCCTGATTTCAAAGACTGGAATAATAAGCAGAGTGTACTGTCTACATATGTTAATTGTGGTCTGAGCAAAAAGGCATGTAAAAACAGCTGCATGGCATCCATGGTCAGCAGATGACAACTTCTGCAGCTTGCCTCCACAGCCAGACTTAATTTCAAGGCTGAGCAGTTTTCGATTATGAAATAACGGCACACTCTATTTTTAGACTTTTCTACCTCTAGATGTAGCGCTCAGTGTAGATTTGATGCAGCCTGCAAACGCATTTGTCAAGTCGCCTCCCCAGAGACAAGAACGGGAAACAGCACGGTGGCAAACGTCCTCATTTGCCCCGACATTTTGTACTAAGTGTCACCCATTATTAATGGACCTTGCCAGAAATGCATGCACCTCCCGCCGTGGTTGCGTTTCAATGATCAGCCCCATTGTTGCTTGACAGCCAAACAGGAGGAGGCCTGCCATGTTTCTACTGCAGACTCGCCCAGCCTCTGAGATACCTATAATTGCACTTTGAGACAAGTCTGTCTAGAGGAATGTTCTGTAATTTGCTCCTTAACTATTGGATAAATATGAACAAACTCATGTCCTGCTGAAGATCTAAATTTCAGAAGGTATTGAGGAGTGAGTTGTTTTACTCTGTGACCATTCCAGCACACACAATAAACAAGCGCTTATTTTCACAATGACTGACTCCTTGTCACTCGCTGAGAAACTTAACGAAACGTTGGCTATGTAACAGTCTCCACAGCTGAACAGACATCGGCTAAGTTGGATGGTGGGTCGATAAAAAGAAACCCAGAAAGTTGTTTGGTCTTTAAAAGTCACCTGGGGCATCATGTATAACGCCGTGCGTAGAACTCACACTATAACATGGCATAAGCACAAAAGCAGGAATGTGCGTACGCACAGAAAAATCCTGATGCAGGAATCTGTGCGTACGCAAACTTCTACGTTCTTCCGCTACATAAATCCCGATCAGCATGAAAAGTAAACCACGTGCATGCACCTGCTGTCCTGCCCCTATACCTCTTTGAATATGTAAATCGATATAAATAGCCCTTAAGCTCAGCGTTCTGTGAAAAGACAATGGCAAAACCACGAGGAAAAATAGAACAATTTAAGCGAATACCAAGTGGAGGCAAGGAAAAACGTACCTATTATTTGTTGGTTTAAACAGTGGTATAAACAACAAAAGGAAGTTGATTGAGTGACATAGCGTGTCGGGGAAACTCGAAAGCTCAAGTTCACAAAGTCGCACAATGCCCGAAATGAAAAAGTTGTCTCATATCAAAGTCACCATGAGAAGGCGAGTTGTAGCCCACTGTCTGAGTGTCGTATGAAAGCTTATTAGAGTACAGACAAATAAAAATAGGCACACAGTGGGGAAAAAAGCACGAAATGTCAACTTTAATCTCGAAATTTCCACTTTATTCACATAGTTTATTTTGTCATTAAAGTAGAACATCTTAAACTTCATCTTTAAATCATTTAATAGTTTCTCAAATCCCATCATAACTAAAGTATCACATTAAATGCTTTGTTTTGTATTTGATCTTCTAAGTGCTCGAATCACTACGTGCTTCTTAAACAGGCTTTCTCTTCCTCCGACTGGACACAGAATCCATTACATTCGTGATATTACAGCTATCTGAATAACTAAAATACTGTGATATCATTTCCATGATGACTGGAATGAAAGCATGTTATTAAACATGGGAACATGGTGGTGCAGTGATTGTGCACGACCTTCGATGAAATGATTTATTGCAGCAGTACTGTCTCTTTCAAACGTAATAACCTCCAATTCCTGTCCTTCCTTTTCTTTCTCCCAATACCCAATCGCCACACAATCAGCTCTGTAATAGACGTTAAACTTAGAACGCCGATTCTTCAAAACTTTTAAGGAACATTGAAATATCTTCGTAGTACATGTTTAATTATTCTATCCTTCATGCCAGTCCTAGTGAAGCATACAGTGCGAGGCAGAAACAACCGTGAGCGGAGGGCCAGATCCTTGCTAGTGTAGCGACGCCGTGTCCTTTAATTATTAACAATATAGATTATTTAAATGAAGTTAAAGTTTTATCTGTATAATATAATCAACATATTTTGCTGCATTTCATCATAAAAATGATATTATCATATGTAAATACGCGTTTTATAAAGTGGATCAGGCTGTGTAATATTATAACTGTATCGTAAGTTTACAGTGAGGTGATTGTACTTATAAGTACAAACAGTTCTACAAGGAGCACTTGATGGACTGATTGAGTGCATTTATAATTCTTGGGATGAAACTCTTTCTGAACCGCGAGGTCCGTACAGGAAAGGTTTGAAGCGTTTGCCATGTGAGAAGCAGTTCAAATAGGAAGCATGGCTGAGGCAGCATGTGCTTGATGCTGTATACTGATAATTCTCTTTCCAATCAGCTGCTCCGAGTGGTGCAGTGAGAGTAATATGAAAAAAGATGATCCACAGTGGCAACCCTTAATGGGAGCAACTGAAAGAGGAAGAAAAAGGTGCAGTGAGAGTAACAACGCTAAAGCAGTTATGGTATTTGGAATAGTTTGACCATTCTGTGGACCATTATATTGTTACAGGTTAATTACAATTAAATGCATTAAACTAATAAACAATATGTGGCTAATTTCGGTGTATTTATAAAGCTGCGTCAGGGATGTGGATCTAAAAAAGAAAGATAAACCACACAGGAAAAGTAGCACTGCTTTGACGCTGGGTGCCACCAGTCTGCAAAACCGAGTGGAGAACTTGCGTACGACAGGGTATGAGCTACCGTGGAAATGTGCGTAGCTTTACGCCAAGTTTAGATTTTATACATCGCGAATTTGAACGTGGAAACGTTTGTATGCAACATTTCTGTGCGTATGCACTGTTTATACAGGAGGCCCCTGGTTACCGAAAGTCAGAAAGATCTTGGAACCTCACTGGCAGTGATTTGTAAAAGGGTCAAAGGACCTTAACTAGTCACAAAAAAGCAGAACGTCTTGATTATAAGGTCAGTTTGGATCATTGAGGGTTAAATATTGTAAGCTTTTTCAACGTCGTCCCTTGAAATGAAAATAAGTCATCAAATCATTTAAAAAAAAAAAAAAATCGCTCAATCAGTTAATAAAAGACTTTGCATTTGAAGATCACTGAATTCTACTATGAGAAGGGTTGTTCAACAGGAAGTTATGCAAATACCTTTAAAAACAATTAAAAGCTTCTCCATTGATAGGCCACTAAGACACAATTCTGTGAAATATCCGAAAATGTTAGCGACTATCATTCAGTAAAGGGTCATTGCTTGCTTTTATTGACGATTTTAGCACTGTATATACTCGTGTATAAGTCGGGTCTTGAAACCCGAAAAATAGATCATAAAATCAGACCCCGACTTATACGCCCGTTCAAAAATACGAGACTTAATTTTTTTTTACTTCCTCCAATCTTGCATCAGTTTCTCAGACACGTCGAATTTTGTTGCTGCAGCGCAGTTACCAATTTCTTTCATCACTTCAACGACTTTTAATTTAAAATCAGCTTCATATTTTCTTCTGATTGAATGCTCCATCATAGATAAGGGATGCTCTTACGATAAAAGTGTATAAGGGAGTGAGATACAAAAAACACAAATCAGTGCAAACGTCATTTCGGAATAGTTTGGGTATTATTGTGTGGTCATGTAGGCACAATAAGTAGAAAAAATGGCAGTGGGTACTGTCTCAGGTACAGAAGCGTATTAGGGACATGGAAAAGAAAAAAAAAATACAGACACAGTGAAGAACAAAAAATATATGTCGAGAATAAAGTCGAGGAGAGGAAGAGAGGAAGTTAGTTAAAGAAGCATGTACCAAGTAACATGTGTCAGGGAACACTTATCACTAAGCATTTAATGTGCTACATTACCTATGACATTGTTTGAGAAATATCTAGTAAATTAAACATTGATTTTAAAATAACATTTACGACATTCTACTTTAATGACAAAATAAACTAAGAGATAAAGTCAATATGTCGCCTTTAATCTCGACATTCACTTTTTGTTTCTTCACTGTGTCCGTATTTTTGTTGTTTCTTCTCTGTGGCCCTAATATGCTTCCGTACTCAGCTGAGCGCTAGCATATCAAATCTCTTGGACCAATAGATTATACGACCAACATTATAAAATACCTGAAATTATACTCTAAAATTAAGTCCCGAGAACTTAAACTCGAGTATATACGGTATTTAGTAGTTATTGAAGAAGGACCTCTTAGATCTCAAACACTCATTGTCCAATCAGATGGCTTGGATTCATGATAACTGCTACACTCCAGTTGGAAACACCCTCACAAATCGTAGGGGCGTGATAATTCATGAATTCATGAAATGTCATCAAAGATGGTTCAACAGCATGTGAGTATAGGAGATGACTCACTGAAGGCCAATTCATTTAAAATTATGATTGAAGTTATTGCAATCAATTCATTGAATTACGTCATTAGGCCACCGCTTGATCCTGTTATGTCTCAACCTGCATTTTGAATCTCCTTGCCACTTCAGTCAGTTTTGGATTATTGTGAAAATTGTGTTAATATTGCTTCATAGCTGATCTCGTAAATTCTAGGCATGATGATGGCAACACCAATGTGTGCAAATGGAAAAGGCTACACTTAGTCTTAAAGGATGGAGTTTGAGAGCCATGATTAGTTCATAAATGTAAAAAAAAACAAACTACCCATTCAAATAAATCAAATGCTACAAAACAAAATTGGTTAAACTAAGACAAAACAAAACATTTGCAATATTTACGTCACCCCCTGAATGAACAAAGCATAAACTAACAGAACTGTCAAACTGTATTTACAGAGTTCCGAGCAAGTCCAGAATAGCGGAAATGATGCATAGTGCTGATGAGAAATGAAGGAGGAATGGTGGTTAGCATTCCTCTGACAAAAGATCTACCTCAAAAGAAAGAATCAATGGTTCTACTGACCAGTGTGTGTATGCGTCAGAGGTGTGGCTCCTCCAGAGGATGAGTAATGTTGAACAGGTAAGTAGGATAAAAGCCACTCCATTGTATTTTGAAGCTGTAGAGCCAGACCAGTCTGTTTACTGGCTCGGAAATCTTCCATATGATTTATGAGCAAACAGGGTGACAACAAGAGCCCCCCCATATGAATTTATATGGGGTACCTAATAAAGAAACATGCAAACTTCAGTAGCCACAAAGCTCCACTGCATCCCACAATTCTCTGTCTGAAGAAATAGCCTCTGGTTATTTTAGAAAATCTAATAACAGAAAGCAAACGCAGGAAATAAAGGAAAACTGCAACAATAAAAGAACAAGAGGACAGACAACGGCAAGCTCTACGACCACAGGCACAGAATCACTTCTCCTATGCGTGAAGGTATTACTTACTGCTTTACACCATGACAACTCGCATGGCCTTCTGTTTCTGAGAAGCGCACAGAGCTGGATTTAGACATTTGGAAGCTCAAGTTAGGAAATCAAATTAAGGCCCATTAAGGAGAAATTGGACCTTGAAAACAAGACAGTTTGCAGCATCTGTGCTGCTTATTAGTGATCTCAACGGGAATCAGTAGGCTGCATTTTGGATTGGAGGAAGAGTATAAGCTGCTGAGCTTTAAATAGGGTATTTTGTGTGGCTGGCCAGTGGAAAATAAAACATTTTAAAACATGGGTTATACATTAGTTTTTAAGTACACTGCAAGGGTAACTGCTTCATCTTGCATGAAATCATATTGAAGAATAGCATGCCCCATAACCCACTAGTCTTATTTGTCTGGGATTATTAGATATGATGACATGTATGCATACACAGTTTGTCACAAAGATGAGCAGTGACCATCTACTTAAAGAGTGTTATGACCCTGCCACTCTCAAAACTCAAAGAACAAAGGTGCTTTACTCAAAAGGATAGGCCTAGAACCAAACTCAAAAGGCACAAGTCTGAAAATGGGACAGAGGCTTTGGAGTCCCCAAAACAAATAAACAAAATTCCTTTTAATATTTATGGTTTAATTGAAGAATTCAAAATATGTACAAACACAAGGCAGGAACAAAATTAGCAAAAAAAAAGAGCAAACACCTAAAGCAAATAGTCACAAAGACGATAAACGGTACCTTAAAGAAATATGAGGGTCGTAAGCCAGTATATCCAAACAAAAAACAGAAGCAAAAATCAAAATCAGTAAAACATTAAGCATCTTAACAAACAATCTTAGATGAGGAAAGCAAGGTCGAAAACAAAATAAATCAGTTCCGGCATGGAAGCTACCATGTTGTTTACGGGTTATTGGATGACTTCTGGTCTTGTGATTGCACATTTCGTCATGACATGGATATGATTTAAATCAAAAGCACACACTCTTATGTGTTCTAGCTTTGGATCAACTATTCGTTTCTTAGTTTGTTTTGTTTTTTTTTTTTGCATTTTTACTAGGATTAAGGGTTGAGCCATTGACTTTGGTTTTTGTTTTGCATTTTTTTTTACTCATTGCAATTTAAATTATCCTGCTTTTCGACTTTTCATTTGTAAAGTTCTCCATCTCTCTGCCCAATTACTCAAACTGCTTTTCGGCTGATTTCTTTTGACAGCCGCAACACATTGAGTCATTGAGCTGACGGAGTAGGAAATAACCAGTTGTGACCAGCAAAATTTCCCAAATTCTTCGGCTCCTGGACAGGTTCTGGCATTAAGTATAATGTAAAAACAGAGATCCCACAGTCTTCGAGTCTTTGTTTAAAAAGTTGTAATGAAACTGAAGGTTAAACAATTTACACAAAAATTAAGAGAAAGGTTAATAGCACACAAGCAAAACTAAAATAACTTCTTATGATGTTTCATTTTCACGATCAAATCTTCGTAACATTTCTTTAGGATTCTATATAGCATGGCATACTTACATTCCAGCAATGTGTACGTTATTACGTATGTATAAATTATGTTCACGGTGAGAAAACGCCGCCAATCACAAACATGTTATGTATACATTTGCAAAGTGAAATTCTGTTCTAAAGTTAAACTTTTTCTATAAATTAAAAAAAAAATACAAAGCTAGTCATGCTGTTTTATTGTGGAGCTTTATGGTGCACACAAGACAACAAAAGCTTAAATACTTCCCAATTGTGTCCATTTTTCAAGCCAAGACATTTGTCAAGTATTGATCCGCATCTTGAGATTACACACACATTGTAAAATAGATTATAGATGATATTTTTGACCAAAGAAAAAAACAATATTCTGAGATTCAGACATTTTAAAAGAAGACCATCTGTGCACGTTAGCTTACCGCTTATCTTCTTCTGCAATAACCTAACACCACCCTGGTGCACGGCTTACTCTGGAAAGACCAAATCACAGTAAGCTGTTTGTGCCGTGTGCTTGGTTTTGTTTTGATTTACTTTGGTATTTATGTAGAAACTCACACAAGTGAACAGAAAATGTATTCTGCGCTTGAGGAAAAATAGAAGTAGGAATATACAATGATTATTCCAAGATCAGAAACATATTTTATTTGGAGAAAATAACATGCCTTTGTTTCCAGGTGGCACCTTGTGCTCTATGAGGTTGTATTATAAAGCACAATGACTGGTTCTGTTTTTTTAAAAACTATAGAAAATGCTTAACTTCAGAACACAATTTTGCATGACAAATTAATATATTCCAAGTTCGTGAAGAACTAACTTCAACTTGATAAATACTGAACTTATCCTTTAAGGATGTTCCATTAACCTAGTATGGTATCTATAAAAATAAAATCATAAGCCATTTCCGTTTGCATGTCTTTTTATCTGTTTGTTTGGGGTTTATGCATAAATGATTTTCACCAAATGTTTGCATATGTCTTGTCATTGATTCATCTTAAAACATGTGTAAAATTGGGAAAGAGAGGGGGTGCATTTAAAATAAAATAGAGCCAGCATAAGGACTACAAATCCCATCGGGCACAAGTGTGCTGGGACGAGGACCTCATCATCACCAACATGTGCAAAGTTTTTAGCAGCCAGAGAAGAATTACATTTGTCATTGTCTTGCAGCATTACAACTTTTGTCTAAGAGGTTGTCTTTTTGTCTCATCCAAGGTTGTGTTTAGCTATGTAAAATTTCCAAAAAGACAGTTTTTCCCCTATTTATTTATACCCAGGCATTGACAGGTTCTTTCAGCCTGAAAGGAATAAAACAAAGTCCTCCATAATCAAACTTATATTAATTAAGCAAACATTTATATGAATTCAATATTAATATTAAATTACAAGAATTGGATCTTACACAGGAAAATATTGTCTTATATTTTATAGTATAGCCAAAATACAACAAAAAGTATCTTAGATTCACCAATTTTAAGTTCACCTCACCACACGTAGCAAAATATATACAGGTGATGGTGTTGCCCACACAGTCTGCTGTAAGGAACTGAGGTGGGGCAAGGGGTCATCTGGTAGAAGGAACAGCCTCCAGAATTTATAGAGGCTCACAGAGTGTGATGGGAGAGGAACTATAGCAATGCCTTTAAATATTTTAAGGTGGACAAACCGGTGAGCCACTTATCTATAAGACAGAGTTCAAGACCTGTGAAGGTAGGTAGGCCCAGACGTGCAGCAGTGGTCTTATTTCTTTACATATGAGCCCCAGTATTCTTCATTTGATGGTTCCTTCATCTTGTTTGTTACTTGTGCTTTGTGTATTTGGCTTCCCATGAACAATTCTGGGAAGTAGGCTTGCAACAGTAGTGTCCCTTTTTGTCTGTACTGTATTGGGTTCATAATTGGAAATGTGTTTAAAAAACATAAATTAAAAACACACACACACGTATACATACTGTGTATACTGTATAAGAGAACCACTGAGCCATGATCCAACACTGGAGTCAATCCCAACACCATGATGCGGAGTCAGCTTGTTATTTTCAGATTATTATTTTGATAGCAAGCACGAGGCACTGAAAGCTATGTGTTTTAAAATGAAATACTGCAATCAATACAATAAAACATTAGTGCCTAATAAAAAAGAATTCTATTTAAAAATGAATAAACAGCAGCCCCTTGAGGCATCCTTTTCACAGAGGCCTTCTGCTCCAGAGCACACAGGCGGCAATGAAAGCACCTATTGAAAGCATTTCCTTGCACTTCCCTTCAAACACCACGTGGCACCTTATAAAGGGTATCAAGGGAAAAATCCTGAAAATGGACGATTTATGAATTCAGCGACAGTCTTGTGAATTTCCAGTTTATCTGTAGTGCAATTCAGAAATATAACACTGTGACAGTTATGTTTGGGATCCGTCCCGTAGTTTCTATTGGTATAACGAAAGCAATGATCCCCCATAACTGAAAGATACAGGCCTGTGTGTCCGCCTGTGTGTCCAACCAGTTGCTATGCCTTTGTCATTCCAAAAGATGGTGCATCACAAAAATCCACCTTAATAAAAGGATAAATGTCTGCATATTCTTTATAATCAAAGTAATAAAATGGATCTGTCATTCCAACAGATGGTGCCTCACTACATGCATTATAAAGTAATTTCCAACAGATGGTGCATCACAAACATCCACCTTAATAAAAGGATGTGTCTGCATATTCTTTATAATCAAAGTAATAAAATGCATTTGTCCTTCCAACAGATGGTGCCTTACTACATGCATTACAAAATACATTCCAATATACTCTGCATCACAAACATCCACCTTTATAAAAGGATAAGTGCCTGTGTATTCTTTATAATGTACATTATAATCAAAGTAATACAATGCATCTATTATTCCAATAGATGGTACCTCACCACATGCATTATAAAATACATTTCAACAGATGGTGCATCACAAACATCCAGCTTAATAAAAGGATAAGTGTCTGTGTATTCTTTATAATCAAAGTAATAAAATGCTTCTGTCATTCCAACAGATGGTGCCTCTTTACATGCATTATAAAATACATTTCAACAGATGGTGCATCACAAACATCCACCTTAATAAAAGGATAAGTGCCTGCATATTCTTTATAATCAAAGTAATAAAATGCATCTGTCCTTCCAACAGGTGGTACCTCACTACATGCAGTACAAAATACATTCCAATATACTCTACATCACAAACATCCACCTTTATAAAAGGATAAGTGCCTGCATATTCTTTATATTCAAAGTAATAAAATGCATCTGCCATTCCAACAAATGGCGCATCATTACATACATTACAAAATACATTTCAATATAAGGATCATCACAAACATCCACCTTAATTTAAGGATAAGTGTCTGTGGATTCTTTATAATCAAAGTAATACAATGCATCTGTCATTCCAACAGATGGTGCCTCATTACATGCATTATAAAATACATTCCAACAGATGGTTCATCACAAACATCGTATGACACAGAGAATCAAATTAAAAACAAGCTCAGACGTTCATCTTAAGTCACCAAAGAATTGTGATAAAAGAGCCATGGTTTATTCTTGGCCACAATAATGAGCACCATGGTGGGAGAGGTGGAAGGATGATACATAAAAATTGCTTCTTGACTCCATACTAAAAGAAAGTATCATTCGATAATTTGATTAAGATATCTTTTAAGTTGATTGAAAATTGTTATGAGTCACAACTCTGTATTGCGATAAAGGCCCAAATGTTGAAGTCGCCGTCACCTGAGAGTACTATTTAAGACACGAGCAGTCAGCTGTGACATTATTGTGTGTTCTTTGGCCCCTTTTTGCATTTTTTTTACTGTTGAAAGACTTTTGAGTTTTGGATTTTCTAGTTTAAGAATTTCTTGGTTTTGAATATCAGCTCTGACTTTTGTTCCAGATTCAAATTAAGCATTTTTTCTTTTTCTTTTCAAGTTAATGTCTCTATTTAGGTGTCCTTCTTCCTTTGTATTTTTTTTTACTTTTCTGAGTTTCCTTCTTTATTTATTATTTTGTTTCATCATTAACTGCTTTTTTCTCTTTTATTCTTATTATTTTAAGTACTCAGTTCTTACTTTACTTCTTTGGAGTTCTTTAATTGATTAATTTGTTACTTTATTAGATTTTTGACTGAGAATTTTATTTTTGAAATGTATATCTTTTATAGATTTCTAAGAAAGCAGTTTCCTTCTGATTGTTTTTTATAACACCGTGAATACACACGTTTTATTGTACCCATCCAGGATGCCAGTGTGTCTCTTACCTGGTTGGGATGTCAGATTCCTGTCCGGGACAGCCACTGGGACACCCTCTGGACGGGATGGTATTGTAAGTGTAGTAGGATAACACTGCTTCGCAATCAATCCGCCCTCCAAGGTCCTGTCAGCCTTTGGATGTTGCTGGATGACAAACTCCAGCAGGGTTGCCTAGGAAGTGCAGTCTGGAGAGACAAGCCGAGCAGCAGACACACCAGGGGCTTTTAGAGATAGCTTTGTCGGGATTGGAGTTGCTGACCAAAGATCTGTTGATATCACATTGGCACAGGAAGCCATCCCTTAAAAGAGGGCCATCAGACTTTTATAAGAGAGAAGAAAACGAGGTGTAGGGACTTGACACTGATTTAACGAAGAGCCAGCTGTTCAAAACTGTATTAGATGTACACATTGGTTACTCTTTTCATTTGTTTTGTTAAATTTTTCCCTTGTCCCTTTTTGTTTTTTTATTTATAAAACCATTATTGGTTTACTACTTGCTTTTCTTGGCTATATTCTGGGTTTGTGGCAGCTGCAATGCATCCTTAGTGGCCACAATTAGCATAGTCGGCAGGATTCCTAAGTGTATGTTTGGTAAGGAGGTATTATTATAAGGTTTTTTATTTTTTTGGTCAGCATTATATCCAGAGCTAAACAGTGCAGATAACATCCATAACACACTTAAATATATTCAACAAATTATAGCAGATGTCTCAAAGGTCAAGATGTACGTACATGCATCGCACAGCTTGTGGGTAAAAACTGGTCTGAAATTTGCCAGTTTTGCTCTTGACTGACCAGATGGAAAAAGATTAAAGAGAGGGTGGGCAGGGTGTGACAGGAGGGGAAAAGGTCCATTTCAGGGTGTTTTTTTTATGATTGATTTTCATCCATCCATTATCCTACCCGCTATATCCTAACTACAGGGTCACGGGGGTCTGCTGGAGTCAATCCCAGCCAACGGAGGGCACAAAGCAGGAAACAAACCCCGGGCAGGGCACCAGCCCACCTCAAATGATTGATTTTGGGTGGTACCTTTAGTTGGTAAGTGTAATAAGCACATCTCAAGATGTGGAGGTATGGCCAGAGATGCTTTTATTTGTTGCATTTTTGCTGGTTGTTTTGCTTCCCTTCATTAGTGCGGTGCATTTCTCTCCATAGATGGGTAGCTAGATAGGAAAGGCAATGTGTAATAGATAGACAGATGGGTCAAGGATACTATACGATGGATAGACAGATGAATATGAAGGGCACTATGTGATACATTGATATGTGTAAAGGCACTATAAAATAGGTAGATACATTGATACTGTATAGAGATAGACACATAGGAAAGGTACAACATAACAGAAACAATGATATTTTATATCGATAGAAGGATGGATCAAAGTCACTATAAGACAGATAGATACGTATATAATTTACAGATAAATATGAAAGGCACTATATGATGGATACATACCTAGACACTCTAGTTAGATATGAAAGGTGCTGTATAATAGATGCATGAAAACTACATATAGATAGACAAATGGATCAAAGGTAAAACAAGATAGACAGATAAACGGTACTATAGACAAATATGAAAGGCACAAGATAATAGACACATATGTAGATACTCTAGATAGATACTGTTGATATGAAAGGCAGTCTATCATAGATAGATACATTGTTACTGTATATAGACAGAGGGATCAGAAGCTCTATAAGATGGACAGATGAATAGGAGGCATTATATAATTGATAAATAAATATGAAAGGCACTATATGATAGATACATTTGTAAAATCTGTACAGCTATATAAAGGGTGCTGTATGATAGAAGCACAAATATATATATAAATAGGCAAATGAATCAAAGGGAACACAGGATATTAATAATTATTCAGTGTGGTAGCCAGCCCGGACACAGACAGGTGGACACCGATGGTTCGAGCACCAACACACGTTTATTATACATTATTTACAGTGAAACAGCACACAACCCACTTTCACCCCCAAAGTCCAGGCCTTTTCCAATGCCTTCCTCTCTAGGTCCACCTCCACTCCTCTTCTCCTGAGCTCCATCTTTCTTCCTCCCGACTCCAGCCATCGGCTCCTTTTATATCCACCCGGATGTGCTCCAGGTGCCTCCCAATGAGCTCCTGCCGGCATACCCTGGTGTGGCGGAAGTGCCGACTGTGCACCCGGAAGCACACTGGGTGTCCCTGGTCTTCTTCCCCCCAGCACTTCCGGGTGTGGTGGAAGTGCTGAGGGCCATCGGGGCGCCCCCTGGTGGTGACCCCAGGCCCCTATAGGGTTGAGCTTCCAAGCTGCTTTCCTGTTGTCCCCAAAGCCACCAGAGTGGTTGCCCCCTCGTGGTCTGGAGGAGGCGTAATCCCTTCTTCAGTCCTTCTGGGCGTCCGCCACAACAGATAAATATGAAAGGCACTATATAATGGAAACATGTAGATAGTTTAGACAGAGAGACATTAAAGGTGCTGTATAATAGATTGATACATTTGTAGATACATGTTTGCTGCATATAGATAAAAGGGATGAAAGGTACTATAAGATAGACAGATACATATAAGGCACTGTATAATTGATAGATAAATATGAAAGGCACTATATGATAGATACAGATAGAGAAATGGATCAAAGGCAATTCAAGAAAGATAAAAAGCACTGTATAATAATTTTATAGATAATTATGAAAGGCACTATATAATGGATACATATGTAGATACTCTAGGTATGAAAGGTGCTATATAACAGATACTTTGATATTGTATATTGATAGACGGATGGATCAAAGCCACTATAAGATAGGCAGGTAGATAGAAGGCATTATGTAATTTATAGATAAATATGAAAGGCGCTATATGATGGATACATACCTAGACAATGTAGTTAGATATAAAAGGTGCTGTATAATATATGACAGTTTAAAATAGATACATGCATTATATAAATGGAGAAAGGCACTATATTAGTTAGATATGGACTGACTAATGACAGTTATAAGAAGCAGTAAATAATAGAGACAAAAAGTACTATACAACAGATAGAAATACATATATGAAAGGTGCTGTATCATTCATAGATAGATAGATAGATTGATAGATATGAAAGGCAGTATATGATAGATAGATTTTCTCTTCTCCATCAAATATGTGGGGTTTGAGTTGTCTCTATGTCTTTGTATGTCTTTGTGACTCCTACTTGTTACAAGTCATTTTTCTTTTCTTTTCTTTCTTTTTTTTTAATTGTACCTATTTTATCATTAACAGGATACAGAAGAAGTGGATTTTGGAGCTTTTTTTTATTTCAGCACATGCTGTCTCGGTTACCAAATGTGCTTCTTCTGATCTGAAAGATTGTGTCATTTGCCGCGCTGCGGGTTATGTGGTGTGATGAGAGTGGGAGGCTGAGAGCAGGCAGGTCTACTTACTGAGCGCTCTTTGGGGACAGCTGCACTGAGCACTTCTCTGACTGTGTGCCCTTTTCAGTGACTTTCATACAAAATAAAAACAATCCTCTCTCTTTTTTATTTATTTATTTATTTATTTATTTTTTATATGACTTAAAGTTAGGCAATCTCAATAAAACCTGGTGTCCCTGTAGGGCATAGCAGTCTCAGATGAGAATTCGGGAGCTCAGGACGTAAGCAGCGTAGGATGAGTCGCAACGTGCAGCTGCCCCTCTCACTCTGTGGCCCTCTGGTGCTGTCCAAGTGAGCTCATTAAGTGGCAAGTGAGTCCTTCAGGCCATTGGGTGGTCAAAACACCAAGCTATGTAACCAGCAGGAACTTGCAAACCAAACAAAACAAAAAAAGAGAACAAATATACAGTAATTCATACATATTTTGGAACATAACTAATACATTCCAGATACTGTATATTCAGTTTTTTGAGCTTAGTATGTCTATTACATGCTTTCTACCCAGAAAAGCTTTATTGATTGTGCCCAAGAGCCTCAAAGGACGCTGATATTTTCAAAAACAATTTTTTTAATATTTCTTGTACAGGAGAACAAGTTGCAGTCCAGAGTAAGTCATTCTGGTTTTCCAAAGGGAAGCATGATGAAGAACAGTTTAGCACCAATGGCTCCTTGACTCGGCTTCCTGAGGTCAAATACCTCACCTGGCCATTGTATGTGTGGAGTGATGACAACCTGTAGTCTTCGTGGGTCTGGCTCGACAAGCTTTGCACACCTGGATGGGGGGTTTTCTGCCATTCTTTTCTGCAGATCCTCTCAAGTTCTGTCAGTTTGGATGGAGTCTGTCGGTGGACAGCGATTTTTCAGGTCTCAAAAGTGATGTTTGATTGGGCTCTGGCTGGGCCACTCAAGAACATTCTCAGAGTTGTCGCTAAGACTCTCTTGTGTGGTCTTTGCTTTGTACTTAGGCTTATCATCCCATTGGATGGTGACCCTTCTGGCCAGTCTGAGGTCAAGAGTATTCTGAGCAGGTTTTCATTTAAAATAGCTTTATACTTTGCTACATTCAGCTTCTCCCCAAGCCTGACTAGTCTCTCAGTCCCCACCACATAAAAAGAAGCCCACACCATGAGGCCACCACTCTTAGAATGGTATTTTGCAAGTGATGTGCGGTGTTTGCCATACGTGATGCTTAGAACTGAGGCCAAACACTTCAGTCTTGGTTTCATCAGAGGTACCTTGTTTCTGATAGTTTGAGAGTCCTTTAGTTGCTTTTTTGGAAACTTCAAGCAGGATTTTGTGTGTTGTCTGGCTACTCTGCCAGAGTGACCACCTCTCATACCAAACCTACCATTTCCTCAGTTTCATCAGGTGGTCCGCACTAGGAGGAATCAGAAGTTCCAAACCTTTTCCATGAAATAATTATGGAGGCAGCTGAGTTACTGGGCATGTTCAATACTGCAGAAATATTGTAGCCTTCCTCAACACAATCCTGTCCCTAAACTGTGGAGGGCAGCTCTCTCTACTTGATGGTTTGGTTTTGCTCAACCGTGGGATCTCCTATGGACAGGTGTGTACCGTTCCAAATCAGGTCAAATGAAGTGAATTAAGTGACCACAGGTGGACTCCAAAATAAGGTGAAAAAAATATGGGAATGGGGTGCACCTAAGCCAGATTGTAGCAAGGCTACATAACTTGACAGTAGGGTTGGCCTCCTGGTCTGTCTGTCACTTTATTATGTTGTCTGGAAGGGTGCTTGTAAATAGCCCTTCAGGTACCTTTGGTGACGTTCCAGTCTGGGAGGACCCCCCCCCGGTAAGTATTCCAGCTGCCTGTTGCCGGCGTGAGGTTGTCATAACAACCGAGAGGGGCAAGGATGTTTTCGGCGAGAAATTTTTTCTATTTAAGGGAAATGGTGGATCAAAGCAGGAGGAAAAAAAGAATCAAGAAGGAAGGAAAAGGCGGAAGACAAGGAGAGACTATCCACGCTTAAAGGATCATTCTGGATCTTTCATCACCCAGGGACGTCTGCTATTTGTGGGTGGCCACCCCGAAGAAATAATCCGGTGACGAATCCCCGAGAAAAGGCCAGGTTGGTGTTCTCCGGGTGCTCCCGTCTGGTGAGTCAGATATCGGAATACGCAGTTCTTCGTGATAGTCCGCGGCGAAGCCATTTCCACCAGAGGACTGTTGTGTTTTTCTCCTGCCCTACGTAAAGAACTGAACTGTAGTATTTAGTTTTCCTTATATTTGGATTAAGTACATTTTTCTTTTTTGGCGTTTTCAGAGAACATTTTTTTTATTATTATTATTATTTTCTTTTGTTTATTGTTTACGTTGAACCGGGGATTCGGATTTGGGCGCTGGGGACGGCGTCTGGGAAAGGGATTCACTAATGAGCACTCAGGCACCGGGCACGTAAATGTAAATAGTAAATGTTAATATATTTTCATTCCCACTTTCCTTTGCGTGAGATTTTTGTTTTGCCAGTTATATAAGGACGTGCATAGGAGACAAGAGGGGCCGAGGACCGAATATGGTAATGCTACTTTAACCTCCTATTATCATCCACTTCCCTCTGGGATGTGAAGTGTAGGAATCGCGTGTGTGTATCTTGCGGTTGCTACAAGATTTCAAGTGGCATAGCAATGGGTCTAAATATTTGTATGAATCTGACCTTTCCGTTTTTTACTTGTAATAAGTTTGCAAAAATTCCAAAGTTATTGCTTTGTCATTTTGGGGGTATTGAACGTTGTTTGATGAGGGGAAAAAAATAATTTTAATGATTTTAGCACTAGGATATAGCATAACAAAATGTGAAAAAGGTAAGGGGCCTGAATACTTTCTGAAGGCACTGTCTGTGTTCCATACTATTTGTACTTTCCTTTTCACTTTTTGTTTGTATTGTATTTTTGTCAGCCGTTTTGCATAAACTCCAAAAAAGAATTTAATGAGTGCACTACAATACTGAGTGCATTACAATAAAATTGACTTGACAATTGAACTTAATTAAATTGATACAATTGACACATAATATAACACAAACTGGTGCTCCTGTGGCTTAGTTTACTGTGGTGCCAAACCAGGAGAGTGAAGTGGCAGCTGTATGCGTTGGTGAAGCTGTCAATTTACCAGTCACTCTCCATCCCTTTCGTCAGCTATGGTCGTGAACTCTGGGTAGTGATTGAAAGAATGAAATTGCAAATACAGACACAGAAAATGAGGTTCATACCTAAGGTTGCAGGGCTTATTCCTCTTGTGACATGGTGAGAAGTGTGACAATATGGGAGAACATCAAAGTAGAACTGTCGCTTTTCCAGGTGAAGAGGAGCCAGTGGTGGTGGTCTGGACATATAGTTTGGATATTCTGGGTTTCTCCAAGAAGGGTGTATAAAGGATGGCTAACTAGGAGGAGACTGAGGTGAAGACCTTGGACAACATGGAGAGATGATATCTCCTTATTCTCCTGGGAGAATCTGGGTATTCACCATGACATAATATCTCTTTAATTTCCTGGAAGTATTACCCAGATTACGGGGACTGTTGCTGGGAATGGGGAAGTCTGGACAGCCCAGCTCAACATGTTGCTATCAGAAAGAAAATGACAGACATTAGAAAAAATTTTAACGTTAATAGGCCATTCAGCCCAACAAAGCTGGCCAGTCCTATCCACTTAACTTCTCCAAAACAGCATCAAGTCAAGTTTTGAAGGTCCGTAAGGTTCTACTGCCTACCCCCCTACTTGGTCATTTATTCCATGTGTCTGTGGTTCTCTTTGTGAAGAAAAAACTTCCAAATGTTTGTGCGAAATTCCCCCAAGTTTCCAACTGTGTCCCTTTTTAAGACAATGATGAGAACGTTCCTTAAAGTATCCGAGTGTACCTTCCAAACATAACATAACATCATTAAATAAATGCAAGGTAACAGGGGCCTGGAGACTCTCCCAAGAACATTTGGGCGTAAGGTAGGAGCCAACTCTGTGCATGATGCCAGGGCCCTTTTAAACAACCACGAACATGCACAGACAATTCAGAACCACCAATTAACTTAACACACGTCTTTTGGATTTTACCAGTAGGACAATTACAGCGTGAAATAAAAAAAAAAGAAATGAAACAAGCCATATTCATTTGCATTAGGACATTGTGATATCAGCGTCCAGTAGGTTCACATCTCTCCAGATCCTGACTTTCTCAGTTTACACATTGTTGGCAGCACAGCTTGACCCATATGGACTGTGGGGACTCTCATGTTTTATTCAGTTAAGAACACTTGGCTAATAATCGTTAACAGCAGTCCTCTACTTTTTAGATGCAGTATCGATTGCTCATTGACACAAACAGAATCCTTGCCCTTAGATCTATTTTTATTCATTGTGAGGAAGATAAAATAAATGAAAACTTGCGCTGCACTTGGGTTATTGAGTAGGCTTCTAGTCACATCGCATGTGATCTACAGCAAAGGTCTCATTGCTTCCCTGAGCGGCCATCCAAGCTAATTTAACTTCATAGCTATGAAATGATCAAGACCAGCTCTGCGAGTGCTCATTGTGACTCATCTCCCATTAATTCCAACTAGGGACATAAAAAGTTATTCATCTGATCAATACTCATTTACCAATGATAAGAATGGCATTTAATTCTTTTTAAAAACTGCAGCTGTATATTAATGCCTCATGAGGGCTCACAAGTCAAATTCTCTAACTCAGCAGCTAGCAGAACAGCATATTATACCAAAGGGAATAACAGTCACACTTGGTTCAGCTGCTCGGAATTAATCATTAACATCTACCTAGGACACTGAACAGTTTCTCATGGAAAAGAGCCAAGAATGAGAACCAGGCGACGCAGCTGTGCGACATTACAGAAGTCAAGTTCAAAGTTCAAATCTCACTTGTGCTTGAGGGGCAGACCATGAACTACCAACACACAGGACATTTGCTTACCCTCCACCTAAAAATAACTTTCCAAATGTTATTTTGTTCATATTAATGTGCGAGATGGTGGATGCAAGAATAAAGATTTCTCACTTGCAATGCTTTATTTTCGAGATCTACATATACAGGGTGAGTCAAAATTATGTTAACATTTGAATGGTGCAAACAATTTATTCACAAAACATACTTCATATGTGCAAGATGATTAACAGGAATGTCTCAACCTGTTCGCCATCATGTTCAACACATGTACCATATGTGGCAAATAAATTGTCCACAAGTATATACATAGCAGTACCATTAGTGTTAACATAATTTTGACTCACCCTAATTTAGGACATTTAGAATTTTTGGATTCCTTGAAATTCATTTGAATCTGTTTTTTTTTTTTCCCAGCGCTTTGCATTGCGTTCCCGATGATATCATCTGTGCTTACATCACACTTGCTCCCATGGAGGTTTTTATCGTTGTGCAGCCAGCGAGTATGAAGCAATTGCTATTTTGACTTTAAGAACTTCAGATCTAAATAAATGTGTTGGTTCAAGAATTCATAATTAAAAGCTTAAGAATGTCAGGTTTCCACTTTCTGCTCTCTTGTCTTGTCTCTTGCTTTGTCCCTGTTATGTTCCAGTCAGTGTTGTTGCCCTGGCTATAAGCTACTTCCACGCTATCTTTATATATAATTTGATACTATCCGTATGTATGGTGTTCACAGCAATACCTCGAGCAGCCACAAGAGCAGCGGCCGCGAGAAGGATGAGTAGGAAACGAAGTCACATGACTGACGTGGAACGTAGACTTGCTAATGTGACCACACATACACAACGAGCACAACAAACGGATGAGCAACGTGTGGCTACAAATTCTACCAACGCTGAAAGAAATCGTGCAAATCGGACACAAAGGAAAGATGAAGAACATGCGCTACAGAACGCTGACAGACATCGTGCCAGCCGTGCACAAGCAACTGAAGAAGCTAGAGTAGCCGCAAATGCAGCATGGGTTGAAAGAAATCGAGCAGCCCGTGCCTTGCGGCGGCTGAAAAGGTCTATTTTAACCACAAATCAGTGCCATGATAACAAAATCATTTCAAGGACTTAACAAAACAAATAATTATTTGCAGAGAAAGTATGGATTTCACAAACGTAGAATTTGTAGCCCGATTCAATCGGGCTCCCAGTCGCTAGTTACATTTTAATTTTAAAATGGTGTTTATAAAAGAAAGTGATCTCCGTCCACACTAACATTTGCATGTTGCTTATGAAAGTGTCTCCGCTCACACTAAAATGACTGAAAATACATGTGACGAAGCCTACACTGCCCATGGACACATCGGAAGATTCAATCAACCTTTCTGACTACATCAGGAATTTCTAATTAACAGCTTAAGAAGTGTTACAATTTCTGCTCTCTCTTGTCTTGTCCCTTGCTTTGACCCAATTATGTTGCAGTCAGGGTGGTTACCCTGGCTAAAGGCCACATCCACTCTATTACATTTTAAACTATTGTTCTGAAAGATCAATGTTCACGTCATTAACATTTTCACGTTTTTTCCGAAAGTATCTTGGCTCACACAAAAACGACCGAACACACGTGTGACGAA
>JANRMT010062840.1:33808792-33843833 GCA_026402145.1 Polypterus bichir lapradei
CTCTCTCTTGTCTTGTCTCTTGCTTTGTCTTTTGTATTTGTCTCTTGCTTTGACTCAATTACGTTCCAGTCAGGGTGGTTGCCTTGGCTATAGGCCACATGCACTCTATTACATTTTCATTTTAAACTATCGTTCTTAAAGATCAACGATCGCCCTCCTTACTAACATTTTCACGTTTTTTTCCGAAAGTATCTCCACTCGCACTAAAATGATGAAAACATGTGACAAAGCCTACGCTGGGCATTGGTGCATTGGCAGAAACAACTCTCCATAGTGACTAAATCAAGAATTCCTAATTAAAAGCTCAAGAAAAGTTTCCGATTTCTGCTTTCTCTTGTCTATCATTCTTGTTTAGTCCATGTTACGTTGTTGCTGTGGTTCACACTAATACATTTTTCTTTAAAAACTCTATTTTTACATCAAGAGGACCTCCATCTACACTAGTTTTTTCCATTTGTTTTCAAAAATATCTCCACCCACACTAAAATGATCAAAAACACATACTGTATGACGTAGCTGTTCGCCTACTCATCCACAGGCAATCTTACTTGTGTTTTCTTTCCTTCATTATAAGGATATAGTTTTTTCGCTGAGAGTGAGCATACACGTTGCAGACAGTTTCTCACCATTCTTCAGGAACTGCTGCTCCATCCAAGTCTTACCCCAAACAGGCAGCCCTTGAAGGAATTGTAATGCTGCCGGCCATGGGCGACATTAGAAACATTTTGACGAGTACAAGCCATTCAGCCCATCATTTCCACTTAATTCCTCTGAAATAACATCGAGTCGAATTTGGTAGCTTATTCCATGTGTCTCTGTGTAAAGAAAAACTTCCTAATGTTTGTGTGACATTTATCTTTAACGAGGTTCCAACTGTGTCCCCGTGTTCCATTCCAGTTGCCTTAATTAACTTTGGACAGCTTAGCCACTTTCTATCTTCTCTCTCTCTTTTCGGGTAAGGGTTAGGGTTAGTTTAGTCTCATCTCTAGAATCAGTGTTGGGATCCATAAATGAGTCAGTGAGGCTGTGTCCCACTGGAGACCCTGGGATGATAACCACTGATATGGAGACTGACTGAAATTCTTCTTAGGTCAAGGGTCTTATATCCCTTAGCAAGATGCCCATCCACTGATTGGTCAGTCATACCAGTTGAATAACATAGCACAAAAAAAGCACTAAAATATTCTACCTGGTGCCATAGCTACAAGGCAGTAGTCCTCCAACAAATAATAATAATTTGACCTCCTTTGCTTAGCTAACTAAACGCCCACTGCTGCTTTGCTTGTGCTATTAACAGAAGAGAAGAGCAGAACACAGCTCAACCCTTGTCCACTATAATTATTCTAGGGAGAACTTCAGAAATGCAGAGCTATTCAAGGACGTGTTTGCCAAGAATACAAGGATATAAATGTGCATCATCTCCTGTATTTTTTTTTTTCCAAATGTCCCTTGGTGTTCTAATTAAAAAGAGAATCTGTTAGTAGGAAAACACAAGGTTGAATTCTGTAACCTTCAGCGAGATCATCTGAGCTCTGCTCCTTGCTGGCTTCAGCACTCCCGGCTTGAAATGGTGTAATGAACTGTTTTAGTTGGCCCTGTGAGCTCTTCACAAAGATGTTTGACAGCATTTATGGAAACCATTTCCAGGATGGCTTGACAATAGATTTCAGCGTCAACAATTATTGAGAGAATCTGGCAGCAAAGCGACAAGAGTGGGCGTGAGGGTTAGCATTTGAATCGAGCAATGCAAAGTCTAGATGAGCTGGACAGCTCCTCAAAGCGCGTTTTATAATGAGGCATTTTTTTTTCCTACTCTGAACGTGTGTGAATAGAGGCTGGGACTCCTCATTTGCTAGAAAATAAATTAAATTGGTAACATAAATGAATTAAAAGTTACATTTACTTGAAGTAGGCCTAAGAAATAGAGAGGGGGATGGATGGATTGTTCTGAAAAGGACCTTATGGGAACGATGCTCCTATTTATTAGGAAAATCTTGACTCACATCATTTAATCATTTATTGAGCCCATTTGGTCCACTGTAGGAAAATAAGGTGTTAGTACTGGCATCCCTTAAAAGTGTAAGTGTGATGATTTGTGATTAATTTACATTTCCACCTTCATCTACTGTGTGGTCACAAACATTTGGTTGAGACTTAAAGGCTAGATCATAGATACAACGGGCCAAAATGAGTTTCCCGCACAGGGTGTCCGCACTCAGCCTTTTGAGATAGGGTAGGAAGTGTAGATGTTCAGGAAGAGCTCAACTCCATGTCGAAAAGAGCCACTTGAGGTGGTTTGGGCATCTGATTACGATGTAGATGTTTCCAGAATGTCCAGCCGGGAGGAGACCTCGGGGAAGACCCAGTACAGACTGGAAAGATTATGTGTCCCGGGTGGCCTGGTAACACCTCACCATCCTCCTGGATGAGTTGTAGGTTGTGGAGGGAAAAATGGATGTCTGGACATTTTTGCTTAGACTGCTGCCTTCATGACCCAGACCTGGATAAGAGGCAGAAAATGGATGGACAGGGAAGGTGAAAAGACAGAAAAGAATTAATATTTTAAAAAGTTGTGTTGGAGTGGTTAGTGTTGCGGCCTGACAGTAGTACGTTCAAACGACATTCTGTGTGAGGTTTTCCTGGCTGTTCTGTAATTTTTCACCATTCCACATGCAGGTTAAGGTAATTAGCTTCCCTAAATTGGCCCAGCGTGCCCTTTGATGTACAAACGTTTTCTCTAAGCGTTTTCTCTTGAGCTTTTGGGTATTTTTCAAGCGTTTGCCAGCATTTTTGAAGAGTTTTTCAAAGAAGCGTACTGCATGGACAATATGATTGACATCTTCTCCTGTGACAATTGTGTTGGTTGTGGGGTCCCCTCGTGTTGTGACATAATCGTTGTGCCTGCAGAATGTTTACTATGACTTTAGTGCTTTTAATCCTGGAGGTCATGTATCGGCAGCGTCGTGAGTACAGATATTTGTCACATAGTGGTTTCTGAGTTGCACAAATAAAACAAAGAGTACTCCTTTTAGTCTTGAATTCGTAGACAAAATTAAAGTCTTTCAAAAGCAAACAACAAAACCTAATAAACTTTATAAGAGTTTTGACTCCATGTTTCTCATCGATTGAGGATGTAACGGAAGCTACGATATAAATATGGCTGCATTTGCACTTGACATTATCCTTTGGCAGATGAGAAAACCTCCTAATCTTCATGGGGTTGGCTAACTTTATTTCCAAGTAGGATCTAATATTAAGATTTTGTAGTTTGCTTACAACCCGAGTCTGACTTTGCCATTTTAGTTTTGCCCTTTCATTCTGATCACTTGTTCTCGTCTTGGCTTTTCCAGCATTCTGATCGTTGCCTGTCTTTTTGACGACAATTTCTTGTTCCTCAGACATCTCCTCGTTGTTATATGCGCACAAAAATCCTTAGCGCTTTGTGTGCGTGTGTCACAATAATGGGGATGTAAGGAGATTATGTGAGGAGAATGCTGGCGTAGTGAAGATCGGCTGTCTTGGTCGATTGTAAAGGTGCAGTTTCCCACTGGACAGTTCTTAGATGTGGAATTCGGCCGTGATTCAGAGAAACCGCCACCACCCAACTTTGGTAAGACTGGATATGAAATTGAACACTATCAGCTCATACATTGGTAATCTCATAATTTTACATGACTATATGTGTACTTTGGGTTATTCAAAATGTTTGTTTATATTGGAGAATTTATTTTAAGCAATGTTTGTTTTGATTTGATTTTTATTTTTGTTATGTGTTTATGCGACTCAGGAATTGTTACATGGCAGTAATGTAGTAGACACTACTGTAACGTAGTAAATACCGTGGTGGTTTCATATGGCAGCATCACTTGAGTGGATAAATAAAACAAATCTTTAGCGGTAGTATCTTTTTTTTTGTTTGTTTTTTGTGATCAAAATTTTAGGTTCAGTAAGCGCAAAAAACACAATTAGGAACTGTTATAACAGATTATAACTATAGAAAGCAACAGCAATTCCTCCACACTGCTTGATCCCCGAAATCGCCCAGTAAAAAAGGTTCCTTATTGGATTAAAAACTACTGGGATTGGCAAGAGAGGCCAGAAAGACACAGCAAGCCCTGAAAGGTGACAAGAAAAAAGAAACGGTGGAAATTTAAGGATGACATGGACCACTCACCAGCCAGCTCTGAACCCAGTGCACAGCAGTTTGCCACTTTCCTATACCGGAGCCAGCTGATTCATTGATCCGCACTGAGGTAAGTTCAAGTAGGGTGAGGTCAAAGAAAGAGGACTTCTACAAGTTTAAAGAGATTGAGTCAGGAGATTGCCAGTGAGAGGCTAAAATGAGTTTGGCAGAGATGGTACCCAGACAGAATAACCTCTGCTGGATAGAAGTCAAGGGAAGAGAAGGCATATATAGTGGAACCTCGGGTCACCACCGTAATTCATTCCAAAACTCTGGTCGCAACCCGATTTGGTTGTGACCCAAAGTAATTTCCCCAATAGGATTGTATGTAAATACAATTAATCTGTTCCAGACTGTACAAGCTATATGTAAATATATTTTTTTTAAAGATTTTTAAGCACAAAAATAGTTAATTATACCATAGAATTCACAGTGTAATAGTAAACTAAATGTAAAAACATTGAATAATACTTGAATAATACTGTAGCAGTCAAGTTCACACCGTCGATGAGGCGGTGATTTATTTATTTTAATGGAGGATTACCTGGAACGACACACACACACACTACAGAGACAAAAAAAAAAAAAAAACACGTTGGGAGCTTAAACGATAAAAAGTATAATGAAATTAAATTATGTAAATTAAAACAATAATACCACCCCCGATCCTTTCGGCAATATTACATTTAACATATAAAACACAATAAACACACAGCAAAGTCCATGGAAACCCAAACTGGATGAAATGAGAAGTGGTGAAGTTAAGTCCAGCAATCTGTATGATGAAAGGGAATGGAAAACACAGTCCTACCTGTAGTTGCTGTAAGTATGACGACAGATGGATGGTTCAGGAGCGCTCCTTTATCTGGGAAAGCCAATGAATCCACACACAGTCCTCAGTAGACAGGTAGACAGATGATCCAGACCCCAACAAACAATACAGTCCAGGACATAATGATGATAAATGATGCTAAATGGCAGAATTAACGGCAAGCAGTCCAGCAGATATACATAACACACCAAACAAAAACTTTTTTTTCCTTTGACACCTGCCCTCCTTTTAAACCCCTCTGGCCACCTTTGACCCCAACAGCCCCTGCAAGGACTGCTGGGAGTTGCAGTTCTAACTATTAGTAGCATTTCTACAATACTGAGAAAACTTTGAACAGAGAAAACTAACATTGCAAGAGTTCACACTATAGCCTTACGAACCGCTCGCCGTAAACACTTTTATTTAATGAGTTTTAAGCACAGGGGAAAAAAATGAACATTTGAAAAATCCATAATTTATGCAAACACTAACCATAAACAACCAAGAAAACTAACCTTGCATGAGTTGAGTTCTGGCATGAAGGAAGTGAGCACCAGGAATGTTTTAAATGATACTGTTTCAGGAGACTGTCTGAACACTGTCAATGGACACAGCGAGAAGGAAAAAATCACCACAAAGCCTCAATAAAAACTTGTGAACAGGGAGAATATGAAGCAAAAAGGGAGACATGGCTGTAGAGACAGTTGGAGGGAAAGGTCACTTGGAAAGACAGATGAAAATGTGATGAGAAAGGAAATGTCACAAGGAACGAGAGATACAAGAGTCTAAAAGGTGACGAGAAAAGGGAGCTGGGAGCTATAAAGATGACGGGATCAAAGGGGCAAGAGAGAAGTCAGAAGAAAATGTGAAGATGAGACAGGAACTGTCACAAGTAAAACGGGGCACAGCAGTAAGTAAAGGAGAAGGGAAAGATCTGCTGTAGAGAAATCATTCCTGCACTCCTCTTCTGGTGGCATTCATGCTCTGGAGGGTTCAAATAAAGGCTCTCCACAGCAGCTACTCAGCATTGTTTCTTTGCTTTCTCCTTCTGCTGTACTGAATGTTGGCCTTGTAACCAGCAAGTGTGTACATTCATAAAGGTACATGCTGCTAGCTTTATATTTCCAAGTGGCATTGTTAAAACAGAAACTAAAACCAAAAGGCAAAGGCAGGTGGAACAATTGGATGAACAAGAAACGTAGTGATGAGAGGTTATAATCAGAAATCTGAAATATAAAAACTTTTCAATCTTTGTGAGAGTATTTATTTTATTAATCATTGTCGTTATTCCTGTTATTACATGCAGAGCTGTCAAGATTGCGCAAACGACCTTCCGCTTTGATTTATAATTAATTTATCTGTTTCACCATTATTTCATTGACACCATCTCATCACCATTTTCTATGGTTATTTTTCTATGAGTACCACCATTTTGTGTATTCGCTTAAATGGCTACCACATTTTATAATTTAGACAGGCCACCCTTAATCCTTTTTTTTTTTTTTATTTGTTTTGTAAATTGTTTTGCTGATCTGGTTCATGAATATACATTTTGTATCTTCTTTACTTATGTATTTGCCTTTCATACAACTTTATAGTTTCTACTTTTTATTTATTAATCATCTTTTCTCATGTTTTTAAAATATTTTTTATCTTTTTTCTCCTAGTATTTGAGCCTAGGGTGGTGGGGCCTCTTGGTGCTTCAGTAGCACAGATTGTGGAGCTGCTATTGGATGTTCCACCAAAGGATGGCAAAGTGACAGCCAACTTGGTCAAGTGAGATAAACTAGATGCTATTCCACATGCACAGAAGAGTTTACGACATATGATTCATATTGGGAAAATAAAGAGTATAACAAAGAAAAAGATTTGAAGCTTGAATCAAGGATTGTGAAAGTTGAAAAGAAAACAAAACATGTCCTGTGCCAGATGCATGGTCCTGAATTCTATCTTCTCAAGCTGTCAGAGTGCTTTGTTGTGAAGAGAGTTGTGTCCACTTGTGAAGTGAAGTTTCAAAATAAACAGAGTCTGTGAGAGGCATTATAGTAGAGCTAATGGAAGGGGCTGGGATGTGACATTGAGAGCGGAAATGATGTCATTAGTCTTCTGGGCTGTTTTCCATTTTCTTTAGAATAGACGCCATCACATTAGTGGTGGTGTCACATTCAAAACCTTTACCTATATGTTTATGCAAAGTCACACCAGTGAGGCACTCACCGACGGTTGGGCACAAGATATTATCCGCAATCTTGGACAGCTGAAGTCGAGTCAATGTGATAGCATAGTGGCCCTATGCATTAAAAAAAAACGAGGGTGTGCCGTGGGAAAGCAGAATAATGTGCCTTCGTCAAAACTCAATCAAAAGTGAAACTTTAAATCAGAATCAAAACCAAAACCACAAAAAGAGAAGAGAAAAAAAAACTAATGTGTCCAAATCAGAATAATTGGTACGCTTGCATGATGGCTTAGCAGGTCTCAAGCAATTTGCTGAAGCATCAACTATTTCTGTTTGTTTTATTCACTCCCTTTTTGTGATTTGATTGATCTTCTCACAATTGGATAGGGGTTAATGCACCCCAGGATGCCATATTCTTTTTTGCTGCACTTTTTAAGTAAACGTCACAATTCACAAAGAAAAAGTGAAATTTTAATGGAACACATTTTTTTTCATGCGAAGAGTATTACAATTACTGTAACATTGATCATTTTACACACTGCCAGTGAACTGTAAAAACTATTTAAAAAACTACTGGAACAATATGTACAAAAGTGCAACTGACGCTATTGATGAAATTCAATAAATCACAGAGCCAACTACGCTTGAACTGGCTGCATGCAAGCACACAGAGGTAAGCGCTGATGCTGGCAGGCTAGTCTAGTGCAGCAACTCCATCCCAGGGACAGTGGTGCTGCAGTTCTGCCGGAGCCGGCAGTGGTCATGAGCTGGCTGCTCAACAGATATATGGCACTGACTGATCAGCTCCGGCGTGCTGGCAAACTGCACTGGGAAGTGACTATAGCCAGTTGCGGCGTTCAATGAATGTATGTTGCCAAATATATTCGGCTCCAGCATGCTGGTAAATTGCACTGCTAACCAACTTTAGCCAGTTGCAGCGTTCGAATGTACGTACGAATGTACGTCGCCGAATATATTCGCCTCTGGCGTGCTGGCAAATTGCATTGGGATCCGACTATAGCAGGATCCGGCGGTTTAAGGGTTAATATTTTGAAATTCAACCTTTGTTGTAACCTTTTGTACTTGGATAAGTTTCTTTTATTGAATAAATTGAATACTTAAGGTTTTGCTTATTTTGACTCCTCACTGTTTTTGAGATTTTAGGCCTTAGGCCTTTTTTTTGTGAAGTTCCCTTGCATCATAATATACCTATTTGTAAGTCTAATTTTGGTTAATGTGGAGTCTGAATGCACTAAGGATTGTTTATTTTTAATTGAAATAGGAACTGCTAAAGTTCAATTTTGTTTTCATCCTGTTTTCTAAGGTGTCATGTGACAAATATGGATTTGGTCATTACATCACTAGTGCTGACGGTATAAATATGGCCGTGAGCCTCTAGTTTCCTTTCCCTGTGTTGGTAGATACTTCATTTCTCTCTTATTGTGTAGTTAGCTTTATATCGAGTAGGTCTGGTGGTGGGATTGCTTCTTTGTCAACTCCACTTTGTGCTCAGTCCTTCGATCCATGTTTGCTTGGTTTTGTGTTGACTTCTCGGTTTTCGACTTTTAGCTGTCTTTTGTCATTCTGGCCAGCATTTATCATCTCCTAGTTAATTTGCACTCATAATAATCATCAGACACTTATAACCTTTCAAATTGGGCCTGAATTATACAACAATAGCAACAATTTTATGTTTCTAATTGGCAGTGTTGTTGTCATTTTGTCTGTCTGGTCTCCACGAAGCACATGATATTCAGCATCTGAACTTTCTAGGAACTGTCAGTAGCGTATTATCAATTATTTTCTATGTTTGTATACCTTTTGTTCATGTACATTATTTTATTTTTGATTTTGTATATTGCTTGATTTACTGGTAATGTCATTGCCATCTATCTTTTTGCTATTAAGTATCATGTTATACATATTTTTTTTTTTATGGGTGCTGCCATGTTAAAGCTTTTGACCACTCTGATGTTTAGGCGTGTAATGCAATTGTCCATGTGGCAGTAACATCATTGCAACCATGATCATTCTGACCAACTTCTTACCGGATGAGTCAGCCCATACAGTATATCATGCAGTGCCCCTTTAGATTTGAAAACTTCAAGGGTAGTCCTGCTGTACTTACTGGGTGTGGCCTTGGCGAGACGCTACTGGGCATTACCGGAAAAGAGAGAAGAGCACTCTTTGGAGTATCTGGAGTTCCTTGTCCTGTCCCTAGGGATTCTCTTGTTCTCCTTGTTCTTGCCTCCCGGAGAGATGAACTGTGACAAGGCTGACCTAGCCTAGGTTTTAGTTTTTGCAGAACGTATATAAACCCTCATGCTTAAATAAGAAGGCATCTGACCCACCATCAACTCTCACATGAACACCAATAATACTGCAATGGGAAATAATTCCAAGAACAGAACTGTGACAATAACAGAAAAGAACAACATCAATTAAAATAATGATTTTAAAGGAAATCAAAAATTGTTTGCGAAATGAACCTTGGAAGCTTTGCTTCTCACTATACGTGACTTGTAATGATTCCAATCATCTTATATGAGAACTGGCACTGGACTGTAGGCATCCGATAGCTAGTGGCATAACTCCGCCCAACTCCTGTGCTGTTGACCGATTCTGGGAATGTATCGGTCCACAATTCTATAACATGATGATGTCAGTATAAACCAACTTCAAAAATAGCAACACCCTCTAAGAAAATATCCTATAAAGTGATGATGTGAAAATATCCAGAACAAAAATGAAAATAAATAAACGAAAGAACAACACTAAACATGCCATAAAAATGCACCAAGAAGATCCCCATCGAGTTACCGACAAAACATCACTGTTAAAAGTGCAGTTGACATCTGCATAGTTTGTCTTGCTTCTAAACACTAATTTTTATTTTTCCATTCAGAAATATTTAACTGTTGTTGAGGTGATGTATTTTGTATTGCACTTTTGGTGATTCTTTTTCATGCATTTTGTTTGTAGAAATGACTTTTGCTGCTGGTCATGTGCTTCTGCTACTTTTTGCTGTGTGATATTTTGGGTTGTGATTTTATTGTGAGATTCACCAGTTCACTAGGGGCCTCACGTATAAATGGTGCGAACGCACAGAAATGCTGCGTAAGAACGTTTCCACATTCAAATCGTGATGTATAAAACCTAAACTTGGCGTAAGGCCATGCACATTTCCACGGTAGCTCACACCCTGTCGTACGCAAGTTCTCCGCTCAGTTTTGCAGACTGGCGGCACCCAGCGTCCAAGCAGTGCTACTGTTCCTGTGTGGTTTATCTTTCTTTTTCAGGTCCACGTACCTGACGCGGCTTTATAAATACACTGAAATTTACAGCATATTGTTTATTAGTTTAATGCATCTGATTGTAATTAACCTGTAACAATATAATGGTCCACAGAATGGCCAAACTATTCCAAATACCATAGCTGCTTTAACGTTGTTGCTCGCACTGCACCTTCTTCTTTCAGCTGCTCCCGTTAGGGGTTGCCACAGCAGATCATCTTTTCTCATATTACTCTCACTGCACCACTCGGAGCAGCTGATTGGAAAGAGAATTATCGGTATACAGCATCAAGCACACGCTGCCTCAACCATGCTTCCTATTTGAACTGCTTCTCACATGGCAAACGCTTCAAACCTTTCCTGTACGGACCTCACGTTTCAGAAAGAGTTTCATCCCAAGAGCTCTAAACGCACTCAATCAGTTCATCAAGTGCTCCTTGCAGAACAGTTTGTACTTATAAGTACAATCACCTCACTGTAAACTTGCGATACAGTTATAATATTGCACAACCTGAGCCACTTTATAAAGAGTGTATTTAAATATGATGATGATATCATTTTTAAGATGAAATGCAGCAAAATATGTTGATTATATTATATAGATAAAACTTTAACTTTATTTAAATAATCTATATTGTTAATAACTAAAGGACACGGCGTCGCTACGCTAGCAAGGATCTTGCGCTCCCCTCACGGTTGTTTCTGCCTCGCACTGTATGCTTCAAAGGGACTGGCGTGAAGGACAGAATAATTAAACATGTACTACGAAGATATTTCAATGTTCCTTAAAAGTTTTGAAGAATCGGCGTTACAAGCTTACAGATGGCTTAACGTCCATTACAGAGCTGATTGTGTGGCGATCGGTTACTTGGAGAAAGAAAAGGAAGGGCAGGAATTGAAGGTTAGTACGTTTGAAAGAGAAAGTACTGCAGGGGCGGCCTTAGGCATGTGCAAACTGTGCACCTGCACAGGGCCGCCAAGCCAATATATATTGAATATAAAACAGAAAGAGAAAATAACGACACAGCTAAAAACGCAGGGGCAAATTTCAGCAAAAGTTAAACGCTTGTGTCATGAACACTATGCAGTGTCCGCAACGGACGTGGCCATCCGCTGTGCATGATACCATATTGACATTGGTGAGCGAAGGGGGCACTGATTCTTTACCTGCCCAGGGCCGTCTTGAGCCTGGAGCCGCCCCTGAGTACTGCTGCAATAAATTATTTCATCAAAGGTCGCACACAATTACTGTGCCAACGTGTTCCCATGTTTAATAACGTACTTTAACTCTTATCATCATTAAAATGATATCACGTATACATCTCAGTATTTTAATTATTCAGAGAGCTGTAATATTGCAAATGTAATGGATTCTGTGTCCTGTCGGAGGAAGAGAAAGCTCGTTTAAGAAGCACGTAGTGATTCACACACATAGAGCACATAGAAGAAAACATACAAAACAAAGCATTTAACGTGCTACTTTAATAATGATGGGATTTGAGAAACTGGTTAATTAAATGATTTAAAGATGAAGTTTATGATGTTCAACTTAATTGAAAAATAAACTACGTAATTAAAGTGGAAATTTGGAGATTAAAGTTGACATTTCGTGCTTTTTCCCCACTGTGTGCCTTTTTTTTTTGTCTGTACCCTAATAAGCTTTCATATGACACTAAGACGGTGGGCTACAACGTGCCTATTCACGGCGACTTTGATATGTGACAACTTCTTTTTTATTTCGGACACTGTGCGACTTTATGAACTTGAGCTTTCGAGTTTCTCCGACATGCTATGTCAGTCGATCAATTTCCTTTTGTTGTTAATATCACTGTTTAAAACAACAAATAGTACGTTTTTCCTTTGCCTCCATTTGGTATTCGCTGAAATTCTTCCATTTTCCCTCTTGCTTTTCCCACTGTCGTTTCACAGAACAGTGAGCTTAAGGGCTATTTATATTGGTTTGCATATTCAAAGAGGTGTAATTCTGGAAGGAGTTGGGGTGGGGCAGCAGGCGCATGCACATGCGTTAATTTTCATGCTGACCGGGATTTATGTAGCTGAAGAATATGGAAGTTGGCGAACGCACAGATTTATGCATCTGGAATTTTCTGTGCGTAAGCACATTTCGGCTTTTGTGCTTACGTCATGTTATAGTGTGAGTTCTACGCACGGTGTTATGCATGAGGCCCCAGGAATTTATGGACTGCAGCCATTTTGGGTATGCATGTGGACCTGGGGAGAGAGACACTGTCAGAAGAGCCAGAACCATCAGGAGAAGCCGTGCATGGGAATTGTGTGTATGTGTGAGAGAAATGATCAAGCACTTAAAGAGTAGAACTTACAAGATCTGCTCCTCTTCTTAAATCTGTTGGTCAGGGTACATGGCTGCCAATTTATCTTGGAAACTAGCTTACCTTGGACTGGCTCATTCAGTTGGGGAAACTGAGTGCAAATGTTGTAGTCTCTGACTCCAAGTGAGTGGAATGAGGACCAGCAGCTGGTGGAGTGAATGTGCAGGCAGTAGACGTGGCAGAGAAAAGATTATTGGAGTTACATGAAAGGAGCTGTGGAAGATCAGAGCTGAGACAGCTGTGTTAGAAGGTGGCCGAGGAAGGAGATGGCCTCCAGTACAGTGAGGGAGCAGGAGAGAGTTACAAAATTTATTAGGCTACGAGGAGCAGTAATGATGAAACGCCATAAAAAAAAAAATATCAGGAATTATCAACATGCTATCATTGGGCACCATTAAAAGGTATCTCAGAAGCAACATTCCAAAATGAAAGCAGAAATGTAAATAAATATTCATAAATGGATCATTTTTATTCAAAAGTCAAAGTGATAAATCGTGTTGTAGATAACTAATAGACATAACTCATGATATTGATGACCGATAGAAAATAGAATGATGTAAAGTTTAAGGTAAAAGTGTCAAGTTTTGGATGCAAAAGTGCCTGCCCATGCCACCCAGGAACAGCCTAGCAACATAAGGCACAACAAAAAGTTTCTAAAACTCCAAAAATATTTTTTTTCTTGATGAGAAATCACATTAATAATGTGATAACTCTTGCAACGTTCCATGTGATAACTCTTGCAACGCTCCATAATTAACCCAGCCACAACTCCTAGAATTAGGGCAACTCAAAAAGGAGCATTTGCATGCCTACCTGCTACACCACCTTCAACCAGGCACCCCACCCGAACACTGCGCTGGTAACATTTCCCTGTTACCCCTTTCTTGGCTCTTCTTTTTAATCCTGGTGGTAACTAACTTTCTTTCTCATTCTTGTAGCGCAGGCACCATGCCAAGACCTCAGTGCTTCTTACTGGACCATCATGTTGTCTGCATGAGCACCAACCGCAATACCGCTACCTGGCACCTTCCCACTTATCCTGTAAGTCATTCTGTCACATCACTGCAAAGTCCTGTTGCCTGTGTCCCTCATCTCCCTCACTGGGGGGCTTGGTTCATGAACTACAGGATTTGATATCTTCTGGAACCATAAGGCATGGTGTCATCACAGAAAAAAGGCAGAAGAGCAAAAGTATAGGGCGATGGTGGCAGAAGAAGTTATTTATAATAAAGGCAAATAGTCGTTTTTGAGAAAATGAGAAAAGCAATACAAGATTTCCATGATTTTTAAGAAACTCCTTTTGGATTAGAAGAGACTTCAAATAGTCCACTACGTGATTGCTAGGCAAAAAGAAAGCTTTTCTCCTTTGGCGGGTCGCTCCTCGTGTTTTAGAGCACCTTTGCTGTGTGCTTTATATAACAGACCCTGCATGCTCTCTCTCGCTCTCGCTCTCTCTCTATCTCTCAGTCTCTCTCTCCTTTAACTCTCCATGAATAATGCAGGAAGTCACAGACAGAGGGACAGCTTTTAAGTTGCTGCACTTTCATGTTACTTTTTATAGTAGAGAACCTGGCCGCTTGCTGTAGCCTGTATACTTTGGAGTGATCGGAACATCCTTGGTAAATTTATCGGGAAATGCCCCCATTAATCCACTTTCCGTGAAGAGAAATTTGACAGCATTGCCTCGTTATGCAATTTTGAATTTTTTTTTGCTGTGGCAGCCGTAGGCCTCCTCCAGCACACATCCTTCTGCTTTAATTCCCTGTGAAGATGGAGTTAAGGAAATCAGAGCCGAACCCTGGTGATTGATGTAGAAGAGTAATTAACCCTCCGCTGGCATGACATCACATGTAATTGATGGGAGTTTGTACACTGCAATTTGTACCACTCGGTTGCTCTCCAGCAAAGAAAATCCACAAAGTACATGTACAACAAATTTGGGATATTGAAGCAATTAATCTTTTGCATTCATTCTCAGCTACTTTTTTTTATCTATTTATGTATCAATATTTGTCAACAAATGTGTTTCCCTTTATAAGAATTTGTCTTAATGGAGAGAAAGACACCCTCCACATTTGTCAGGGTTACATAAGTAGCTGGATAATGAGCAATTTGAAGCTTTCGGAAATGTCAATGAGATTCAGACAGATGTCATCCATCTCACTTCATACTTGCAACTCTGGCGCATTTCTCTCCCTCTCCTTGTTTAGCAATTATTACCCTTCCTGCTTTTAGACTTGCGCTGCTACACAACATCACATGTGAATGTAAATATGAGCACTTCACAAGGCCGGCAGCACAGTGATTATCTGGGTTCAAATCTTGTCTAGCATGCTCTCCACCTCCTCAAAGACATGTGGCAGCTACAATTGACCATTAGTGCAGTGGTGTCACTAGGGTTGGTGTCACCCAGTCCGGGAACTCAGGGGGACACCCCTTGCCCACTATGGATCTACTCCAGACCATACAGATCCTTAGTAATGTTTTTGTAGCGATTAGAGATCTTCATTGTTACGTACAATGTGAAGCTTAATGCAATTCTTGTGCCGCAGTTGTGGGGATGTATAAATAAAAACAGTAAGCAAATCAGAGTAGCAGATAATCAAATAAATAAAGTACAGTACAATTACACATAAACCAGCAGGTGGGTACAGCACACAGTGCAGAGCAGGTAGGATCAGGTTACTGGGAATTCAGTGACCTTATGGCCTGAAATGGGTTGGCAAGTGGTGATGCCCCAGTAGCACTTTCCAGAAGGCACAAGTGTAAACAGGGGATGAGCTAGGTGGCTGTCATCAGAGATAATGGATTCAGGTCTTCTCCGAGATCTGGTGGAGTAGATGGTATGAAGCCGAAGAAGGTCAGTCCCAATAATTTAAGAAGTCATACAGACAGTCCTTTGGAGGAGTTTTGCAATCCTGGCAGTTGAGTTTACCAAAGCACACTGTGATTTATCTGGTCAGGATACTTTTAATAGTGCAGAGGCAACAGTTCACTAGTGTCCTTTGCTGAGTCTTTTTGAGGACGCAGGTGGTGCTGATGTGATGTGGAACCCGAGGAACCTGAAGCTGCTAACTGTCCGCACAGGGGAGCCATTAATGTGGAGAGCAACGTGAATAATCGCCTTTGTTCTGTCTGAAGTCAACAATGATCTCCTTTGTTTTGAGGACATTCAGGGAGAGGTTGTTATTATAGCACCTGTGGAAGTTGACCCGGACACAGACAGGCAGACACGTTCATGTCACCCACAAACACGTTTATTTACAATAATAACTATTTACAAAAGTCAAGTGCACAAACCCCAAAGTCACAGTCCTGGCCACAATGCCTTTCTTCGGGCCGCCTCCACTCTCCTCTCTTGCCTCGTCCTTCTTCCACCCGACTCTAGCCTCGAATGAAGGGAGACGGCCCCTTTTATACAGTCCCCGGATGAGCCCCAGGTGTTCCCGGTATTCCCCTCTTGGCCCCGCCCCAGCGTGGCGGAAGTGCCGGCTGTCCTCCCGGCAGCTCTCCGGGCGACGTCCTAATTCTTCCCCCCAGCACTTCCTGGTGTGGCGGAAGTGCTGGGGTAACAGGTCCCCAAGGCATTGGGGCGGTGACTGCGGGCCCCTACAGGGTGGAGCTTCCATGCCCTGTACCCGTGGCCTCCAAAGCAACCAGGAAGGCGACCCCCACGTGATCCAGGGTGGGCGCAGACCCACATCCGGTCCCTCATGTCGTCCCGGCCGGGTCATGGCCCCTGGCATCCCTGACACTCCTTATAGTCAGGTCTTTTACCTCCCTCCTGTAAGCCGCCTCATTATAGCTGTTGGTGAGGCCAATCACAGTGGCCGTCTGGCATAGTGCATAGAAGATGATCAATCATGAGTATAAAGGAAGTAAAAGTGGTAACAACGTTTCCGTAGTGAATCTGCAGAAGGATCATTACTCAACCTCGATGGGCAAGAGCACAGGGACAGCACATCTGCCCAACCTCGTCTCCCCCTGCCACTCCTCTTCCCCCCACAGCCTAACCCCACTTTTTTCCAAAAGGGTCAATATTTCAATAACTGTGGTTTCCACTTTCACAGGTAAGAACTGACTGTAACCATTTCCATTACGCCTGGAGGAGGACATTCTATTAGAATTGATTCACCCCATAACAAAGTCAGGGAACCAAAGTAACAAAACAACAAAGGTGTTTATACATTTAATATAAACACCAGGGAGAAATATAATGCCTTGCTCTCCACTGAGTTGGCTCACTCACCCTCTCACCCTCATGATTAGACCCCTCAACCCTGCCACCCACCCCCCTCTCTCTTTCTCTTTTCTCTTAGTTCTGACTTCTCTTGCTGCTGCCAGTTTAGCCTTTGTCCTAACTCATCAAACCAGCCATTCTGAGGTGGCATTATTACCCACTTAGAGGCTAGTTTTGGTGTTAGGTACATCTTTACACCATCTCCCCAGAGATCCCTGTGATAGGATCAGTAATACCCCAAAACCGATTGTTTTTAAATGATTAAGTTTCAAAGGAAACCTCTCAGCATTCTCTGGCTGGTTCCTTCATGATCCACTCTGGTACAGTGTGCTCTCTAGCAGCTAGAAGGTCTTGCCACTTCCTGGCATTTACTTTCTATCTGGTCAATGGCTAAATGTGTTAAGCAAAAAAGAAGACTTTAGTTTTGGTTACAATGTAGTGAAATTGCCCTCAAAATTAATTTTTATTGCGATTTTGCAATTGTGAAGTGTGAAAAAAGTAGATTTTTGAGGGTTTTAGCAGTTCTTTGAGATGGACAGTAAGGAATATTGCAATGGTTCTCAAACTGTGGGGTTGAAACCAAAGCAAATTAACTTAAACTACATTCTGATACAAGAAAAATAAATATAGAGTTAGATAAATGTCGATAAAAGTTAAGTTGGTATAATAAAATATGCATCTATGATATATCATTAATTAAAAAAGAACAAATTGGTATTAGTGAGCTCCTTTCAAAAAAACGTTAGGGGGGCGCAATTAAAACTGTTATGAAAACTCAGGTCACAAATACTTAAAAGTTGAGAAACGCTGGAATATTGCGTCATAAGGGTAATTCCACAGCTGCAATCACTGTCTCATTCCTTGCTTCCCCAATGTTCCATGACGCCTTCAGTGTGGCTTCATTCGCTCTCATCTGCATTGCCTGTCCTCACATTGACGTCCCTGGATCCACCTCACAGTACTCATTTAAGATATGTAGTAACCCTATGGGTAAAACCATCTACATTCACTTGTACTAATCTGACCCAAGCCAGGATCCTTCTGGAAGACTCCCCAGCATCCACTTAATCCACCTGCTTTGCAGGTATCTGCCGTCTAGCTGTGCCCCTCATTCTACACTTTCTACACCACAACAAACTCTGATTGCTTTCGCAAATGGAGAAAAAGGTTGTAGTTACGATGAAAGCATTTGAACTATCCATCCATTATCCAACCCGTTATATCCTAACTACACGGGGGTTTGCTGGAGTCAATCCGAGCCAATACAGGGCACAAGGCAGGAAACAAACCCCGGGCAGGGTGCCAGCCCACCACAGGGCACACACACACACACCAGGGATAATTTAGGATTGCCAATGCACCTAACCTGCATGACTTTGGACTGTGGGAGGAAACCGGAGCACCCGGATGAAAACCTACGCAGACACGGGGAGAACATGCAAACTCCACGCAGGGAGGACCCGGGAAGCGAACCCGGGTTTCCTAATTGCGAGGCAGCAGGTACTACCCACTGTGCCACCCGCATTTGAACTAAAGGGGTGAATTTCGTTTGTAGCAAAATATGATGCTCTGTAAGGGTGGAGTAGTAGAGCTCTGTGGCTAAAGATCTGCACTGGAATCTGGAAGGTTACTGCCTGAAGGGATCCTACTCTGTTGGGCCCTTGAGTAAGGCCCTTAACCTGAATATTGCTCCAGGGCTGCTGTACAATTGCTGACCCTACGCTCTGTACAATAGCTAACCATTTCCCCTCAGGGATTAACAAAGTATATCAAATTAAAAATTAATGGCCCTGTTCCTAGGAATGGATATCTGTTGCAATACATTACAAAGAACTGGCCACTCCATGAGTGGAAAAGTGTGGCATACAACCACTGGTTGACCAAACAAAGATTTTTTTTGCCTCCTGTTTCTAAACTTGGACTGATTTTGTGAAAGCGATGAACAAGGAAGGCGAAGGACTTCCATATTTAAGTCAGATGTTTCCACAAATAACTGATACCTAGATTAAGGTAGGAATTTTTGTTGGTCCACAAATCAGACATGCCACTGGCTCAAAGATCTGCTGTTGGGGCTGGAGGAAATTGCATGGAAGGCATTCCAGGATGTTGTTCAGAATTTCCTTGCCAAGACACTATGTCCAGCGAGTCAACAGCATGCTTCAAGTATACAAAACCATGAAGTGAAACATGTTACTAAAGATTTGCTTTCTTCATTTACATTTGGACATGCTGTCTGGGACAGGTTCCAAAATCCTCCATGACCCTGGTCTGGATTAAGTGGGTTAGAAAATGACATGACATTTGGACTTCTTCCTTGCTAATTGTCATTCATTCAGTGAGGAACATGGTGGATGGACTCACTGGGCCATTGCAATGATGGAAAAGCCATATCAGTGCAGATGGAGTGCAGGCCCACTATTGTTGGAGACAATAGATTTGGAGTATAGCTGAAAATCAGCAGCAAAATATTTTGAACTCAAGTGAAGTAAACCATTAAGTGATTAAACACACTAAATGCAATAAAAGTTCATTTCATGTTTCTCCAAATTCCTACATGTTACTGGTAATCTGAAAGTAGATAAGGGTTCAGCTTGAAGATGTCTGTCAGCATCAGAAAAGAGTTTGCAGGACACAAAATGTAAAAAAATTAGCTTGCCAGTGTTAGAAGCCGTAACCAGGCAGTGCCTACCAGAGGCATATCAGTGGGCATTGTGGAGGGTGAAAGATGGAAAAGGTCAAAAAGAAACAACTGTGAATGGGACGGTACAGTGAAGAAAAAGTTAGACAGGACTTTCGCTTTAAAATATCGAATGCTCTTACACCATTAATGACTTTGGGTACAGTGTCCTCCATAAAGAGATTCATCCTTCTATATAAAAGCGGTCGGGATTGTCCTTCCGTCCCGTGAGTGCTACGCAGGTGTGGAGTTTCACACACGCCCCGTCAATTTTGCAATGCACGATGGGATTTGTAGTTTCGTTTTTCCAGGTAAAAGATGATTTTCTACTCCAGACTGTGCGATATCTTCTTCTTCTTTCTTACTATATAAAAGCGGTCGGGATTGTCCTTCCATCCCGTGAGTGGAAAGCGTAGCAGTATTCCGCTTATCACAGACTTACTACTTGCAGCTTACGGTACGAAGCGACATGATGTGAGCAGAGTTCAGTTGTTCCCATCGTTCCCTTGCTTTTGTGCGCGATGCGCTGGAAAAATAGACAACATTATGTCTCTGGAAATAATTAATGTTGATGGAGTACAAATGCCTCACCGTGTAGTAAATATCAGGGGGGTTCAAAAGGGCGACCTCAATATAGAAAAAAAGTTTAAATTTCATCAAAAAAATAACAGAAACTACGAGTATTAAAGTAATACCGCTCAAATGCAATATAACCAAATTAATGAGTTTGTATAAAATATCAAATTGATCTACATATTGAATTACCTTAAGAAGTGGCCAACTTAAAAGTCGGTCGCCTTAAAAGGCGGGTCAGCCTAGTTAGGAAATAAATGCCCACTGGGTGTGTGCCACCTTTCATACTGAACACAGCTACAAATCACTAGAAGGGTATCATAATGAGCATTACAGCAAAAAATAATTAAAACTGACCTTTATTTAGAACATTATTAGACAAGCAATAAATAACAGTTAATAAAAATGATTTCTTTTTAAAGTTACTGTAAAGGAGAATAATAGATTGTACTTGTTTGACAGTTAAAGCCAGTTGAAGGCCCTTCTTGCTTTTTTATACACTTGGAAATGACCTTGGCATCAGGCATTGCTTTGCCTTGCCTACTTGTTCTCTTTTTTTTGGTATTAATCTGCTCTCACAGTGGCAAACCAAGGTTAGCTTTCATGTTTATTTCTTCCTTAACTATTCTCACCCTTTAGTGCTCCTCAAATGCTGCTAATGGGCCTAATTTTGGCCAGTGTAAATAAATCAGCTCATTCAAGACGATATTAACCTCCCCTTCGAGTCTATCAGTTGCCGTCTACTTGAGAAGGCCACAGCTGGCTTCCCCTCTTTTTCCTCCTTCTGTCCATTTCTAACGGATGATGATTTATTGAAGCGAGTTGCATGAGGTCTTGGGAGGGGCACCGGTCAGCACAGAAAGCCCACAATGCCTCTAGCCCTTTCCACTGGTGGGCTCTGATGTGCCATCTGAGGAGCGCGGCTGCTCCAGCTCAGAATAATTGATACCCAGAGGACAGCAAGCAGAGGCTTATAGTTAAGCCCCTGAGAGGAATGGTGCAAAATATGAAAGGCTTAGAATGTTAAAGCTGGGAAAAGCATCTAAGCATGGAGGGGAGCAGGAGAGGGGTTGCGGTGTAGGGTGTGGGTGTGACTCACTGTTTATCGACACACACACACCCACACACACAAACCTTCATTTGAATTCACATCCAGCAGCTGCATGGCATGTCGAGGGAGAGAATGTCGGCCGTCGCTCTGATGCTCGGCGTGAACACAGGTCCCCAGGGTGCAGCCCTATTGGAAAAGTGGAAGCGCTTCACTTGAGAATAATGATCTGCAATCCTCTCACCCCCCAAATAGTCAGAGCAGTCGTTAGATTTTCTTTTTCAGCCTCTTGGCCTCTAAAGGCACGGATTCCCTTTGCAAACCAGGAATTCAGTGCAATGCCGGTGTGTCCTTTTGATTTGCTGGGACACGTGATGTCACACTGTGTGAACACTCCCTAATGAAAGGATTAGCAGGAGTAATGTTCTTCAAAGAAAAATCGTAATTCATAAGACAATTCATTGAATTGGGATGGATTTTTAGTTACGACTTTATAGTGTCTCCGGTTCAGAATTGAATCGGTTGCTAAAAAATTTAAGAAATACATGGAATAGAGTCTTGTTATATTGAAAAAGCTTTTTGGGATGTAATATACCTTGAGGCTGGATTTATAAAGTCCTAAACCAGGACACTTGTGTGTAGGCTGACCAGAGTGTCATAGTTCCAAAATGGGACACAACTCACTAATCCAGTGAGTATACTGGACACAAATAAAATTGAAGACATGGAGTAAAAATGCACACAGAAGCAAAGTTAAAGGGGCCCCCGTGGAGCCATGGGTTATCATGCACCTTTTAATAATGCTCATAGAATTAAGTCCGTATATCCCATTCGCATTATCCTGAAATTGGGACTAGCGGGACATCTGGTAACCCTAATGTTGTCTAACCCCTTAAACCACCAGGATAGGCTTCCACTTCCCATGATCTTGGATAAACCAGGTACAGGAAATGGATGAAAAGGATGGATCTACCCAGGTTCAAAATTGAGAGTGGCGTGGCGATGGAAAACACAAGGCCTTAGAGCAGCCATTCTAAAGCAGATTTGCAGATTGGAAAAAGCTCATCCAGAATCCAACAATCAGTGTGAATAACCAAGCTGAAAACTAATTACATAAAGCATTGCTTCCCAAGAAATCTGATGTAGCACTTTGTTTTTCTTGAAAAAATGTCACTTTTTTGGTCACATGACCACATACATAACGTTAATTGTTTAAAATCATCACTTAATGGTTATGATGATTATTACTATTTTGCTTAGTGCTAATCAAGGAATTTACATTTATTCATTTAGTAGACACTTTTATTCAAAGCAACATACAAAAGAGGTTCACATAATCGGGTAAACATTAGCAGCACGTGTTACAGGACACAGGTACAGAATTGATCATCACAAGTGAAGAGTTTTAAAGCAAGCAGAACACACATCTAGTTAATCTTTCATTACTTACAAGAACCTATCAAAGCCAGGATCAGTTATAGAGATATTCACAGAGCAACAGCATCTTCAAACGCTTCTTAAAGACATTGAGGGAGTCAGCACTTCAAATAGAGGTGGGCAGCTCATTTTTCCAGCAAGAAGCTACACAAGTCTGGAGTGACAATTGATGCTACGCAGAGGTGGCATCACCTGATGTCATTCACTAGCGGACCTGAGTGGACAACCTGAGTAGTCTGGATGTGACAAGAGCAAAGCCTGCACCAGGAGTTGTGCTGCATACTCTGCCAGATGTGGTCTGATTTCGTGTATGTTATACAGGATACATTGGCAAGACTGAGAAATGGCTGCAACATGGACAGTGAATGATAGCTAGTCATCAGTGACCACCACAAGGCTGTGTACTGACTTGGCAGGTGTTATTGATAATGAGCCGAGCTGAACAGAGGTGGAGTGTAGAATAGATGGGCTGACTGAGATGACAAGGTCTTTGCCAGGTTAAGCTGGAGAGAGATGCTGTTCCTTCACCAAGGCTGAGATAGCATCGAGACATGCCAAGATTCTTGTTGATACTCCTGGGAGGAACAAAAGGGACGGCTATGTGTCATTGTCATGATATGAGAAACCATTGGATTAGTTGAGGTGGTGCATAGAGAAAAGAGGACAGGACCTAGCGTCAGTCCCATACTTGTCAGGTGCACCCTTGTCATCTCTCCTTGCCAAGACACATGGTAGGGGATCTGCCTAAGAGGTAGGACTTACACCACCTGAGGGCAGAACTAGTGATGGCAAGGTCAGAGGAGGTGGCAAGTAGCAGCTGATGGTTGACTGTGTTGAAGGCAAAGAAGAGATCTAGAAGGATGAGGACAGACAACATGTTTGGTGGGTCTAGCCAACCGTAATGCATAGAACCATGATGTCTGATGTCTGACTGACTAGGATCAAGTAGTCTGTTCTGTAGAAGGAAAGATGGGACATGGTTAGAGGCAGCACTTTCCAGTGTCCATCATAGCTTCATCAGCTACATTTTTTGAGAGTCCCATGAGGCTCAGATAACCGTTATTTCAGTTTTGTAATTTAACCTTTGGCCGTTGTTATGGCATGTCATTGGTTCTGGATTTCTGGACAAGTATTCTTATTAGTCCCAAAAGCAACTACATTTTGTCATGAAATTCTTCATCTAACAGTGATGAGTAAAACAGTTAAGTCACGATTCATATGGCATTTTGGTGAAACGTGAATTTCACTAAAATGAGTTTTTATGAAGTTTTGGGGTGGAAAACAAGGAATGTTACTCTCTAAATCATCCCTGATGCCTGGGGCACCCCCATTCTCATCTGGTGCACCCTTGACATCACTCTTCTCCAATCTGCCCAAGAGGTTGGATTCAAATCATTTTCGAACAGCCCCTAGGTCAGAGAGAGCGGCAAGGATGATCTGGATTGAGTGTGCCGAAGGCTGAAGAGAGGTCCAGAAGGATGAGGACAGATGACATGTTTGGTGGGTCTAGCCAGCTATAATACATAGAACCATGATGTCTGATGTCTGACTGACTAGGATCAAGCAGTCTGTTCTGTAGACATCATAGTATCATCATCACAGAGTCCCATGAGGCTCACGGACATGTTAAGGGACAGCACATTCAAGACCCACTGACTAAACCATTCAGTTGTGTTGATTGAGGGATCACTTCTTACTCACCTTCTACCTATTCTGCATGCCATTGTTCATACATACTAGACCACAGCTTATGAATGCTTATGAAAACCATTTGCTGCTCAAGTTTCTCTATGGCTGGACCTGTTAGCTCGAGGTATAGCATGTTTTCTAGGCAGATGGCAGACCCAAACAAGTTTAAAGCTGATTTATCACTGCAAATAATGTCTTCCCACTTGTGCAACAGTCCCTGATGCCGTTCTTTTACACCACAGAAGGTTCAGATGGGCACCAGGCCCAGAGATGAGTGACTTATCAGCAGCTGCCCTGTCCTGGCTTTTAGATCTCTGGCAAGAGTCCTCAGAATTCCAGAATGTTTGCTGACTCAACATAAATTGGTATAGTGGCTTGTGGCCTTTTCAAGTCACTGCTGTGACTTGTCTTCAGCCTATCAAAGCTTAGTTTTCAGACAAAGCATTCCAAGGTCATTAAGCAGATTTAGTGAAGAAATGAATTTGCTTTATGAGAAGAGATGTTTTGAATAAAATACACAGAAAAAAATCAGAGTTTCACTTCACAAGACGTTCACCAGATGAGAGGTAACAACCATTCAGCCCATTAAATGTGTCTGGTTAAAAATTTAAGAAGAGTCATGAGCTGTTGTTATATCTGAACTCTTTTATTTTCACCTAAGGGGTGAGTCCCACATGCTCTTGTTAATGCAGCATGACAGACTGAAGAAACCTGACAGAATGCTTCCTTTAATCAGCTAGGTTTATTTACATATAGTAACTATGAGGCACTTCAAACACACCAATCAGCACACAGATAAATGGTATAGTCCAGAAACAGAGTTTCATGCTTCATGCCCCTTTCGCCATATGGAAGACTCCACTTCATTTCAATGATATTGTATTCTATGAATACACTGGCATGGACACAGTCAACTTGAATCATGGATCATGGTATCTTCTATTCAGTATTATGTAAAGCCCCAAAATTGTTAATCCTTAAGAGTCATGGGTGATACCTGGTGAAAAGAAATAAGACTTTTTATTTGTAAAGAAAAAACTTATTTGTCAGAGAACAAATTAGAAAGTTAAACGTTATCTCATATATAATAATACACAGCTCAAACAACTAGAAGACTACTTTAAAATTATGCAGGGTACGAAAAAGACATGTTTGAAACAGGTAAGTGTACAAAAGAAGGCAAGCTCTGCTGAGGGCATACAATGGTGTGCTTTAGTTTTATGACAGCAGACATATCTACTGTACTTCACTTAACTGTATGATGTTGTGTATTTCCTATCTTGTAGCCATTACATGAACATAGCTTAGTGTTACAACAGGAGATGGAGTAAAGTAATTCTGTAAAAAGTCCCTATAAAATAGGTCAATCTAGTCCCATGCAAATCGACACGGTAAAACTGTCATTTGAGCGATTTGGATGGAACTAAAATTCCAGAGGTCCTCCAGTAATAATTACACAACCCGGTCCCTGAAATGGAAAAAAAATAAAAAGCTGCACTGGTATACATGCTGAATAACAGGGGGATGTGGTATTCCCTTGGAGGTCCGAAGATGTGCTGATATTACAATTTACATCAAAATTGTCAGGGTTGGGATTCCCCTGGAGATGCAAATGGGTATGTCATAAAAAAGGATTGCTAATGGGGTCAGAACTAACAGAATTCACCAGTATACATACATTAACTACTGGTAATGTATAAGGGAATACATAAGGGAAGAAGAGAGAACTGCCAGTATGGAGTACTTGTGCATACCCACCCATTTCAAACATTGGCTTTATTTCATCTCCTGGTGAAAAACTAAAAAAGACTTTAGTCTGCTGAGAAGGCTCAGGAGCAGGAGATCATTCCTTTACAGTGGATTATTTGAGAATATTTAAATCTTGTTTACTTTTATTTTAACTTTTATTATTCCTGGATCATTCTTCTGGAATGTGTGCTGGGACTTGTTTGCAAAAGATTGCCTTTCTTAGATAAATTCCCTTTTGCCTCTTTTTTTCTTATCTGAGCACGGCCCTGTATTTACGTTTTTTGTTAATAAATATTTTATTTATTAAATTCCTTTGCTTGCATTTTTTTATACAAGCTGAGGGTTTACGGTCACCCCTCCTTTTGTGGGACTTTTGTTACATTTTTGGGACATTTACGCTTATTTTCGAGGTGCTACTCTCTTTTTGGGTATGAGTAGCGTGAGGAGGGCCATTAGAGCTGGGGTTAAGCCCGTTGAGGTGAGACTTTTTCCAGGCAGGTAGAAGGAGGCCTGGATTGAGCAGTGAAGCTTGTTGGAGGCTTCATGCCCCTTTCGCCATATGGAAGACTCCACTTCATTTCAATGATATTGTATTCTATGAATACGCTGGCATGGACACAGTCGACTTGAATCATGGATTATGGTATAAAGATGATTATTATATTTTGATTTCACTGAATGTTCAGTTTATACATTTATGGTTTATAGGGCTGCTTCTGTAAAATTGTAATTTTACTGTCCCAAGTTAGGTTAGCAGACCAAGGACTGATCTACTTTTGTAAGCAGCCTGTAGCAATACATAGACTCAAACGTATCTGGTATCAACTCAGTTTTACTAGTGTAATTTTTCTTTTACATTGTTCTTCAATTGGGGAACAACTGATCCAATGTTCCCTCATAGTTGGCACCTATGGTAATATACTTGTGATAGGATGTATAATAGCAATTATTAATTGCAGCTTTACTTTATCTCGTATCAGTAGTTACATAGATTCACTTACCTTTTATACATAAGGTAGTGATAAAGAAGGTTCTGGAAAGAAACAGCCACATCACATCACTGAATTATAGTAGGCAGGATGTGACATTCAAGGAGGCCTATCAAAACGTGTGACCCTCAAGAACAAAAGTGCTGATATCCCAGCATTACTCTGTGGCTGCCTAGGAGAGGACGTCTGTTAACTCCATGTGAATTGCAGAGGCTATCTGCACACAAAGAGAGCCTGAATGATACTCGTGCAAAGAGCTGTAAGAAAGTTAAGGTCCCAGGGAAGAAGCTTAAGGAAAGTTACCTGAGGATGAAGATGCATGCATATATACAACATTGGAATGAAAAGGTCAATAGTTTTATCATTCCCAAAACTCCATAAATCTTTAGGTGGGTGCCCCAGAGAAGACAAAAATACAGAGGATGTGCCCAGTAGGGGCTGCCATGGAGCACCAAACACCAGACGCAACAAGCAGTGACACCGTCCTCACTCAATAAAAGGCTATTTTTTTATATTCACGGTGTACCTTTAAGAAGCTTCCTTTTCCAATTGTTCAGCTTCAACAGACCATTTCCTTTTCCTGTATGTTGCATTGTCTTTTGTTGTAATCTCCTCCACTCCTCCCATTCAAATGTTGGCTGTCCTTTCTTCCAGGTCAATCTATTGCACCTGGGACTGGACCACAGCAGTCCCTGTGCCGTCAGTATCTGACAGCTCCTCCTGACAGGGCAGCCCCTTGGGACCATAACTCCCATGCTGCCTTGCAGGCGGCCATATTAGAGCTCACCAGATGGGATTCTTCCATCCCCTAGCCCATCCATTGTATCCTTCCGTGGCTTCTGGGAGGCCAGCCCCGATGTGGCTGGCATGGAAGGGGAGCTCCCTTGCTGATCTTCTTCTGTCGAGGCTCTCTGGCCAGGCAAGGCAGCAGGGTCCATTCCAAAATGGATGCCGATCCACCAGGACTGAGAACGTGAGGTGGACATCACTACGTCTTAATGGACTGGTTGTGCCAAGCAGTTGTAGTAAGAGGCTGGTCATGGAACAGGTCCCTGGCATATAAAACCGATCTGAAAATGGGTGTAAATGGTCAAAATATGTTCATTGATGTTTAAAACGTGTAAACCTGTTAAAAAGTTAAAGTGTAGAGAAAGGAAAGCTTGCTTTGCCACGATTCTCGAGTATTTTAAATGCCTGACGCTGGTCCTGGCATTTAAACAGCACCAATAGTGACCCCTCACAGGGCAGCTTCAGGGCTTTGTCACTTGTCATTTTTTAGAACCTACATGTCACACAAGATATTCTTTGTTGCCTAAAATTTCTTGTCTGTCTTGTCTATTTTAATCCTTTTTTTGCAACTGCTTCACCTACATAAGCAGCACTGCCAAAAACAAAAAGGCTGTGTTGTTATACAAAGAAAAAGGAAACTTGTCGGAGCAGACGGGAGGCCAAATGGTTGACTCACTTGGACAATAGGCGCTCTTATTAATTTTGGATTGCCACTCTGCCAGCTGAAGTGGCAATGCTGTGAAAATGAATAATTAGTACAGCAGGCATTGAGAATTAAGAATGGCATGGACAGTTTATTAAAGCCACAGGAATATGACTCACTGGGTGACCCTCGTATGGAAAGGAGGATTATAGAATGGCTTCTGTAATTAGGAATTTTTAATCATTTTGAGATTTTGTTTTATTATTTATTTTTATGTATTGTATGTACAGTCTTTTCTGACATGATTAGGTTTGTATCACGCTTTACATCTTGGACATTTTCTTATCACTGTCGGTCTAAGGCATAAAGATCAGTTGATGTCAGAGATGCCACTTTATTAAGCTATGTTAATATTCATCCAAATTTTACTTAAGAAATAAAGGAGAGACTCTGCAAAGGATAACAAAAGGAATTTTTTTTGTTTTTACAAATTACAGGTTCACTGTTTAATGGTTTTGCTCGGCTATGAAGGTTCATCTGATCGATTGATGCCTGCTTGTCTTACGGTAACGACTTCAGTCATTGAACTTAAAACTCTGCCACCAGAGAATAAAAAGAATACAACTGTAAGAGAAACATTCTTTTCATGAAATGCGTTCCTGTGGGTCACAAAGCTGTGGCTCTATTTCAAGACAGAGACGCCGCACCATAAATGGCAATTAGAACAAAGGGAGTCCATCAATTACTGCTCATGTATGGTGAGGTTAAGAAGGACTGATGCCATCAGTTTTCAAAATATGCACGGGGATCAAACGTTTACTTTATTTTTATGCTTTTCACCTTTAAAAGCAGAATCTGCTGGTCTACCTTTCTAGCACAATTACTCCCTGCTTCTTTTTTTCTTCACTTTTACATACAAATGCCATTCCTTAAATCTCATGGAATACCCCTTTGCCTTTATTTCATTCTTTGAGGCTTCATCGAGGGTCCCCTCCCAATGCCGCCTTTCCTCTTTATTGTTTTTTGAGCTTCTTGTAATTATGTATAGCTAATATTAACCCTAACCCTAACTCTTATGGATATATCCTTATATATAATTTGATTCTATCCGTATGTATGGTGTTCGTGTTAATACCTCAAATCAATACAAGTTAGAACCATGCAATGGGACTCTGCCTCTGTAGTTAGAACATAACGTGGCAAACACGGACGCAGTATTGCATGATTGGCTAAGAATGTTCGAATGCTTCAGTGACGCCGCTGGACGGCCGAGTATAGTAAGTCGGTGTTGGCTCGAGCAGATAACAGTAAGTTCGTTTGGTTTTTGGAACGTTTGTTTTGTGGGGCGTATTTTCCAGGACTAACATCGTCGACTGATTTAAACCCTTCGACAGCTCCGGAACCGTAATTTATAACGTATTGCCATTGGCTTGGTATGTCGAAATCTATCTTTGGGCAGTTCGATTTTGGCATCCGTCCTTCTGACATCTATTGGCAAACTGAGTAATGATGGCTGGGTATTAACAACAGTTATTGTTTAAAGTTTAGCCAATCTCAGATCTAAAATGACCACGCCAACATAATTATTAAAATTATTAAAATACAGTTTGTTTTGAAAATTTGTTTGCCGGAAAAAATCAAATGAGGTGCGCAGAAGAGCTGAGTTCACGTCTCGCAGCCCCACTTAAAAAGGAAGCTCTTCATTTCATCAGCCGAAAAGGTCTATTTTAAGCACAAATCAGTGCCATGAAAACAAAACCATTTCAAGGACTTAAAAAGACAAATAATTCTTTGCAGAGAAAGTATGGATGTCACAAACGTAGAATTTATAGCCTGATTCGATCGGGCTCCCAGTCGCTAGTTACTTAGATAAAGAGAGAGACCAACTTGTGATTTCTCTTGATGCTATCGTGTGTTACTTTTCTTTGTCTTCTTTCTTATTGTAAATTTTTTGTTGGTTCTAACCCATGACAGATGGGGCAGTTAAATGGTGGTCTTGTGTGGGATCAGACTGTGAACGAGAGTTTGGTATGCGGTGTTACATTTTCATTCATCTTTATAGTGATTTGAATGTGTATTAGGAGAAACGTACAAAGAAAGTTCCCACCATAACAGTTCATTTAATAGACAATCTAGAATTGTTTTGTTTGCTCCCCCTTGTCAGGTCAGAGCCAATCACAAGAGGTGCGGTCTTGATAACTTTTCGACCTTCACACCTTAGCCACAGGGTGGAGCATGCAAAGGCCAACAAGCATATTTTGCTCCTCCATGAGTAGAACATTAATTGATAGAAGGTTCTAGAACATAGGTCATGCATGATCTGGATTGGCACAGTGGTAACTGGCATACGCATGGGAAGGGTGTTGACTCCTAAATTACACCACCCCTTAGCCCAAAGTCTGTAGTAAGAAAGCATAAGGTGAACAAATATGTCAGGTCCACCAGCACTTCAGGGTCTCTGCGGTCCTCAACCATCATGTCCATTTAGAAACTATGCCAAGACCAAAGGCCAACCAGCACAGAAGCAAAACGCAAGCCAGCTGACATCTAGTCCAGACTTCCAGCGAGAAGAGCTGCTGTCCCTCCAGGTTGTAGGAGGTTGTTTGCCGTGCTCACCTTGCTTTGCTTTTACTGTAGGCACAGTGAAAATTGAAATCTGTATAACGCTATGAGTATATACAAATACATACCCATTCCTCTGCTTACTTTGTACTCAGTTTTAATGCCTGAAATAGAAAAACATAAAACTATAAAGTTAATGTCAAATCCTATTCACTCTCACATTGGCCACAAGTGGAGCTGCATCTCCATGACAGGCTAATAAGTTTCTATACGCAGAACTGCAGTCATCCTGTTTGGGCTGTTCAGATCTACAATGAAAATGGGCCATGAAGTGGTGAGAAAGTCATCACCAGACCGACCCTCCACAACAAAACCAGGCCCATGGAGGTCACACCATGATTGTTGTTTCACAAGGCCTTCTCAGTTACTTGCTTGGCCACTTGACATTGGAGGGAAAAGGTCAATAGTTTTAGTTCATTCCTACAACTCAGTGAGGCTCAATTCTGGCTCTCCACTTTCTCTGTAGCTTGCATGCTTGACGTTTCTCATTAATGCTGGCAATTTGTTGAATTAGATCTAATTTAATTTCTCAAAAGTTTGGATGTTCTAATGAATTTTGTAGCTCTGAGGCCCGTCAAGTTCTAGTTATGGCACTGGTGCTTACCCCAAAGCTTACATGAAAAATAAGACAGCATTAGTCCAATAAAATATAAGAAATTCATCTTTATGGCTTCCTGTTTCAGTTGCCCAGGTCCTCTAAAAGAGAAGCACAAGCAGATATGTCGAGGGGAAAGATGTTCAAAATGTAATGCTTGTGGATGTGAACAAGAGTGATCAACCCATATTGTTGAAGTTATGTGAGTTAAGCAGCACAATAAAGAGAGGGGAGTCCATGACTGGGCCAGCAAGCAGTCTTTGTGAACACCACCTAGCAATTCCATCCAATCATTTCCTAAACCTGCTTTATCCTCAGCAGGGTCATCGGGGAGCTGGTCTCTCAGCAAGTTTACAGTGAATAGCAAGAACAATTCTTGGGCAGGGTGCCAGTCCATCACATACACATCAGTCCAAGCACACCCAATGGTTATTTTAGCATCACCAATCCACCTAACCTGAATGTGTCTAGACAGTGGGAGGAAACCAATAAAGAACGTGCAAACTTCAGGGATGTCAGCCCTGATCTCCTTAGAGCAAGAGGGTGACATGCTCACGATGCCAATGTCACATCAAAATGACAGCCCACATCTCCTCATGCTACTTGGACTGGCATTGTACTGGGCCAGTTTTCCAACCACTGCCATTAGGCTACCAAAGCTTAATATCCAGTTTCATTGGCTCTTCTCTTTTTTTGCCAGAGTGAGGCAAATTTTTTAGGTTATAATTATTATAACACATTTTTAAAATGCCCTCGTTGTTCTCACTGCCAAAATGACTTTAAAGCATGTTTTCTCAGAGTTTAGAATCTATTGCTGACCTCATAAGTGTAAAACTTCCAAAGATCACATTTTTGCACGTGTTGTTTTCACTGATTCAACAGTCAGTGTGCGAATGATCAGCTGTGCCAAGTGAAAGCCCTTTGGTTTATCATTTGGATGAAGCGGGCGTGAAGAACGTTGGCCCTTTTAGTTGCCTACCCATCCTTTCATGTGAAAAATAAGAACCGAGTGGAGACCATTCAGTCCATCAAGCTCATTTGGTGAGCTAATAGCTAAGTCATCCTAATATCTCATGCAGAAAACTTTTTCAAAGTTGTCGGGTTTCAGCTTGCATCACATCACTTTAGTTTTTTCTAAATTCCCTTGGCTCCTAGTGGTTGGGAAGTAGCTTTCTGAGATGCTTTACAGATTGTGGTTTTAAACCTCACTCAGCTTGTCTAATGGGTGTTACGCAATGTGTTGCACCTTTCTGGAGGCGACTGGCTTGTGGATGCAAAGCCTTAATGGAGTTACTTTTTTGAAAATCGGCAGGCTGTGCTTCAGGTGGTGTCTGGTGATTTAGGAACTGGGCTTAAATCCTGAAAGCTGCAACAGCCGGAGCTTAGACACACTTTGTAGGCACAGCAGGACATTAGATGTAAACAGGCCATTCAGTCCAACCAAGGTCACCAGTACTATCCACTTGATTCTTCCAACATGACATTATGTTGAGTTGTAAACAAAAAGGAAATGTCAAGAAATGACTAGAGGAGTGAATAGTCCAGGTCTTGGAAGCATGGCCTACTGGTTAAGATGTTGCCAGTGCACCATGTGTCCATACAAGGAGAAATTACAAGGGGGCAGCAAGCAAGCATGGGGTGCCACAAGGGTTGGTGCTGAGTCCTCGCCTCTTCTTTGTTCACACCTCCTCACTAGGCCATATCATCCTATCCCATGGTTTCTCTTATCAATGCTATGACAATGATAATCCACTAGTAGGTCCTCTCCTCTTCTTTCTTCACACCTCCTCACTAGACCTTATGATCCTGTCCCATGGTTTCTCCTATTCCAATGTTACTCTGCTATATCTGTCATTCCTACCAGAGGACCACAGCTGTTTACATCTCACTGATATTTCAACTTGGATGAAGGGCAACCGTTTCCAGCTCAACCTGGCAAAGATAGACCTTATTGTTTTTCCTGCTCACCCGTCTATTCAGCACCCCACCTCTCTTCACCTTGGCTCACTATCGCCAAGTCAGTACGTAACCTTGGAGTGGTGGTTATCCTTCATTGACCATATTGGGACTTGCCTCTCAATCATGCAGGTTCAGTCCATACAAGATCAGACTGTTTCTGACAGAGTATGCAGCACAACTCCTGGTCTAGGCTCTGGTCTTGTCATTTCTGGACTACTCAAGTATCTGCTGGCAGGAGTACTGGCTTGTGTCACCGAGCAGCTGCTGATAATTTGAAATGCAGCGGCACATCTTAACTTTAACCAGTCAAGCTGGGCACATGTCACTTCTCTTTTCAAATCCCTACATTGGCTTTCTGTAGCAGAATCTTATTCAGTTCAAATCCTTGATGCTTGGCTACAGAGTGGTCAATGGATCAGCACCCATGTACTGTATATGGAGTCACTCAAGAGGTTCTGCGCTTCTTCTCACTCATTTGAGATCTTCTAATAAGCAGAATCAATCAATTCTCAATGCAGACCCTTTTCATGTGGTGGAATGAGCTGCCCACCTCCATTCGGACTGCTGACTCCTTTGATATGCTTCAGAAATATTCAAAGACTCTCTCTTTCTCTCTAATTGATGACGGCCTTGTAAACAAGAAAATGCAACCATCCTGGATTTTTGTTCCAAGCTTCACCCCTGCGATGATCGATCTTGTAACCTTGTCCTGTAACACTTGCTCCAAAATGGAACCCCACCCGGGCTGATGTTGCGCTCTTTTGGAAAAAAGCGCTTGCTAAGCAAATACTGGGAGATTCACTCAAAAGAGGCCCTGAATATTTTGTAATAACATTCACTATTGTAGGAGTAAAGTTGGACAGTTTAACATCTGTGGCAGAGCGACGGGCATTAAGCAAACGCCTGTCAATCATGAATAATCCACTGCATTCACTGAACAGTGTCATCTCCAGGCAGAGGAGTAGCTTCAGCGACAGACTGCTGTCACCGTCCTGCTCCACTGACAGACTGAGGAGATCGTTCCTCCCCCACACTATGTGACTCTTCAATTCCACCCGGGGGAGTAAATGCTAACTTTTTTCATTTTTATTACTATTTAATTTAATATTGTTTCTTTGTATCAGTATACTGCTGCTGGATTATGTGAATTTCCCCTTGGGATTAATAAAGTATCTATCTATCTATCTATCTATCTATCTATCTATCTATCTATCTAT
>JANRMT010062840.1:33855114-33869424 GCA_026402145.1 Polypterus bichir lapradei
AGTCAGTCAGTCAGTCAGTCAGTCAGTCAGTGAGTGAGTGAGGGCTTTGCCTTTTATTAGTATAGATATGAGGATCCCAGCCATGCTTAATTGCCTTGGGGAAAATGAGAAAAATGATTAGAGTTAAAAGATGCTCATTGTAGAGTAACTGTCGTAATATACCTCGTTATGCATGGGTTCTAAAATAAGTTAACCCGAACAAAATAAGTATTGAGAAATTGAGTAATTTTTGGTTCACCTCTTGTTTTCTTCAGTCACAGAACAGTGGTCGGGTCCGTCACGTTACTGGACACGACCTATGATTGGGACAACATACTCATTTTCCTCCATCCCTCAGTGCATAAAACAATTTTGTAGTTTCTCTTAGCGGTGGTTACTTTTTCCCTCAAGTGGGCCCTAGAAGGTTTTGGTTTTGACTTTGTTGTGACTTTCGAGTAACATCTTACCCCATGGTTTGTTGTTACCTGCTTGAGTTGGATCTCACGGTTTTGACTCTTGCCTGTCTCAGATTTCATCTCAGTGTTCGTTTATAATCTCTCAGTATTTCAATGCACTCCCATGTCCTTACCATTCCCAATTTTTATTTTGGAATCGTCATACAGATTATGCATTGGTCTTCAACTGACTGACCCTTCCTGGTTTGCTGTCTCTTTAATACAGAGTCCTGGATGGAGCAGAAATGGTGATGTTGCCTTCTCCACACCAAGGATGAAAGCACATAAGACATTAGTGACTGTACAGGATCCCCTTATGCAGTGGTTCTCAACTTGTGGGGCAGGTCCCCCCTAGGGGGTGTGAAGTAACAAAAAGGGGGGTGCAAAGATGTGACAAAAAGAAAACAAGAATCAAAAATATGAAAAAAAATCTTAAAAAATCTTAAACTACATTCTGATACTAGAACAATAAATATAGAGTTAGATAAATGTCGACAAAAGTTAAGTAGGTATAATAAAATATGCATCTACATTTCAAAAAAATGTTGGGGGGGGGGACGCGATTAAAACTGTTATGGAAACTCGGGTCGCAAATACTTAAAGGTTGAGAAATGCTGCCCTTATGAATTCTTAAAGCAGTCTCCATAAGGCACTTATCTGACTGGGAAAAGGTACTGGCCTGAGAACGTGCATTACAGTATTATGCGAAACAATTTAGCAAAAAAATAGCAAAGTAGCTATAACAAAGTGATGCTAGAAGAAAAATAAGAAAATGTCAAAATAAAATTAACACAGGGATGTCAACCATACTTTGACAAAGATTAAGAGTCTCCTGCTCTACCGAATGAGCTAGCGGAACTTCTTTAGCCAAATTCAATTATGGAGCTAAAGATCACATAAGACAGTGATATTGTTATCCGCTTTCTGAAATTATAATGACACTTAGCATTGCCCTTTTACCGTCTATGTGATTAGATTTTGATTGGACTAACTTGACAAGGGGAAATGGAGACCACCACAAATAGCATTTTTTTAGGACAAGTCCCACTTCTTAAGTCCAGGTTTCAGACTGTCTCCCATTAAAGCGCATAAGAAGCAGGGAGAACTGACTCAAAGAAATGAAGGATATATGGATTGAATTTTTCTCAGTGTTAGTCTTTATTTGATTTGAATGGAAATCAGCAAGAGGCTGACAGCAATGCTCTCCCAGATACTGCATGGGCATATTCCTCCAAATCATCAGTGAATAATTTGATGTGATTTGAACTTTATTTATAGTGCTCTTCATGATAGGTTATCAAGAGGCACAGTGACAGAAAAATGACAAACAGATCTGATATGTAAAGAACTATATAACAACTCGGGGGGGGGGGGGGGGGGGGGGGGGGTGTTGAGTAATTGAAAACCAGAGTTTGAGGAAATGTATAAATCCTTTAGGTGAGGGCAAGAAGGCACACTGATACCTCTCGGCTCCAGAGACCGAATGATCATCTTCTCAAAGTAAAAAAGATCAGTGGAGACAGGGCCTGATTTTTGATGGCTTCAGTATGTGTATATGGAGTGGCAGGGTGGTGTAATGGCTTATCTCACGGGGACTTAAAACACATGTGCCAGGTGGTCTCTACACGGGGTTCTCCCCATGTCTACTTGGGTTTCCTCCGGGTTTTTCTGGATTCCATCCACAGTCTAAAGACTATATGAGTTTTTAATTATGCTGTATACCAGGGGTGGCCAACCAGTCAGAGATCAAGAGCCACATTTTTTACTGTGTTACCACAAAGAGCCACATCATGCACATGGGCACACATGAACATCACCCATCCCTTCCTCACACACACACACACACACCTCTGCTCAGCCAGATTTATTGTAAAAGTCACACACCAACATGATAATGACAGAAATTGACTCCTACAGTACTAAAACCACAGGCCAGTCATTTTCAACAATGAACATTGTGTGCACTGTCTCACACACACAAACTCTCAGTTCAACCAAGTCCACAAAGAAAAATCTAATAATTTACAATAGTGTTTTTCTTTTACTATGCATGTTGCTTAGTGGGACTTCTGGCATTCCTTTCCTTGAACAATCCTCTTCAAATCTGGCTTGTATTCCATTGTTGCCACCCGAAGCAATTCTTTCACCTGGGTGTCAGTCAGAACAGATCGATGCTTTGATTTCAGGGTAGAAAACACAGACTCGCAGACGTATGTTGACCCAAACATTGACAGTATCTTAAGCGCAGCCCGTTTGACATTGGGGCATTTTTTTCAGAACTCAATGGTCCCTTCCCTTAAAGCAGGTTTCAGTTGGTCCTCCTCACAAAGATCGATCATCTCCAACTCAGCCGCAGCCTCATCTGTGACTAGCGGGGCTTTCAAACAGTCAGTCTCCGCATTAAACGGGTCGACGAGGAACGTAATCTGTGGCCTTTTCAGTTGTAGATCACAGAACCTGGTCACAAAGCCTTTCGTGCAGGTTTTCAACCAGTGTTGCATATCTGGCTCTTTGCTTATTCAGGGCGGCGCTGGTGACTTGCCCGCTGGCTTTTAGAAGAGTGGGAAAATGCGTTAAATCTCCCTTTTGAATATGCGCCTTGAACAGCTTCAGTTTGTTGACAAACGCAAACACACTTTGCACCGGGTCAGGCAGCATTTTTAACTTACCCTGCAGGGTCAGGTTCAGTCTGTCCAAGTGACACAGCATGTCGACCAAAAAGGCCAGATCCATAATCCACTTGAGGTCAGAGAGCTCAGGATAGTCCTTGTCCTTCTCTTCCATTAACAGTTTCACGGCATCCAGAAGCTCAAAGAAGCGAGAGAGTACTTGGCCTTTTGACAGCCACCTCACAGTGCAGTGCAGCGGCAGGTCACCTGGAAGCCCTTGGTCCAGCTCAGCCATAAGATTCTTGAAATGCCTGTGGTTAAGCGCATGTGTGCGGATGTAGTTGACGATTTCCATCACAGGCTTCATGACGTTGTCTAAATTCAATGATTTAGACACGAGTTGCTCCCTGTGGATGATGAAGTGGAAATTTCAAAACTCGGGAAATGTTTGGTCAGCTTTGCACAGCCCCACAAGCCCGTTCACAGATTCGATCATGGCTGGCGCTCCATCCGTGGCTATTGCAGTTAGTTTCGGTATGGGCAGATTTGCTTTCGCAAATACAGCCATCATTGTTTCTTTCACATCTATGCCACGGGTTCTCTCTTTTAATGGCACAATATCAAGGAGTTCTTCTTTGATCACACAATCGTTTGACACAGACCGTGCAAATATTACCAACTGAGACTTGCCTTGTATGTCACAACTCTCATCCAATGCGACACTAAAATACTCACATGCTTGAAGGTCAGAGTGCAACTGCGATTCAATAGCCATGTTAATGTTCGACAGTGTGGCGGGACAGTTGGACGTCTGATACCATGCATTTTAGTTTGTCGTTTTCAGGAAACAAGATTTCAACAACGTCACTGACGCATTTTTTAATGAACTCCCCTTCATTGTATGGCTTTTTAGCCCGTGCAATGTTCCAAGCCAGTTGATGCGATGCGAGCGTTACGGTCTCTGAGCGTTTTGTAAATTTTCGGAAAAACTGCATCTGCTTTTCTGCCTGAGTTCTCAAAGTGACCAACTCGTGCTTGTGAAGTTCAGTCCCTTTTGGAAATTCCTGGTCGACGTTAGCATGGAGTGAGCTGAAGTGGCGCTGAAGATCTGAAGCTTTGAAATGTGCTAATGACGCCTGACATATAAGGCAGAATGGCTTGCCATTACGTTCAACAAAAAGATATAAACTCTCCCACTCTGTTAAAAACGTCCTGTGTTCATCTTCATATTTTCGTTTTGCTGTGCATTTTTTCCCTGCCATTTAGAGAGCGAACTTGACACAAATTGTTTACTTAAATGATCTTGCCCCTACTAGGAAACTCTGCGGTATTTTCATCTCACGCACATGCGCATTTGACGAAAATACCGTATTGAACTCTAGCGAAGCGAACACGAAAATTAAAAAAAAAACACAAACACAAACTTTGATATGAACGTAAGAGCCGCATGAAACCAGGCAAAGAGCCGCATGCGGCTCGTGAGCCACTCCTGCTGTATACAGACTAAGCATACACAGTATATGTGTGTACATGCCTGTGTATTTATCCATATATTGTGACCAGTAGGGGATGTTGAAGCATCCCAAATCCCAGACACAACTTCACAGACCCACATACAACATTTATTAATAATTACCTGTACAAAGGCTACTCAATAAACACAATAACAATTCCAATCCCTTCTTCTATTCCTCCACTCCTCCTGGGTGAGCAGCTCCTTTTATCTTACGGAATAGCCTGTTGGAAGCACTTCTGGGTCAAACAGAAGTTCCACAGAGTAGAGATCACGTATCCCTGCAGCACCCCCTGGTGGCACCCACGGAACTTGACAAGGCTACTCTATGGAACTCCAATTCCCATCATGCCTTGCTGGTGTCCACACAGATAGCATCGCCCAGGGAGGCAGCCACCTGGCATGTCAAGAGAGTGTGTAGCACTACCAGGTCATCTCACCCTGTCCTTCTATCCTACTGGCCTCCCGTCCAAGTAAGGGTCTTCGATACATCCTTGCAAGGAAGCCAACATGCCCACATGTGAACTGCAATGCTTTATCAGTCTTCTGGCAATGGCTGGGAACATCTTGCTCTTCTTTGTGCCAATTCACTACCATCCTAGTAAGTCCATTCCGACAGGGACGCAAGTGCATGCATGCCGTCCATCAAAATATGTATAGAAATACATATATATATTTATATATAGTCATGTAGGCATATTGGAAGATCTCCTCACAGAGATAACATGCCATGATGAGTGGTGGCGCTGTCACTAACATTCCCATCTCCACTCCCTACAGCATTGATAAAGTGAGGGCACTAAGCTCTGCCACTTCCTGTCCATCAGCTCCCTAGAAGGAGGCGTGTTTTGTGACCAGAGCAACCCGCCAGGTGGAGCCCTAAGTCTGTGGCTAGACCCAAATCAGTTTCTTTTGTATTGAGCTACAAGCATAATGCATCTTTTTATTGGATGATTTGGTGAATTAAACATTGTCAGACACGTGTGCATAGGAGGCAGTCTAAGGGCTTAAGTGGGGGTAAGATGCAGAGTCTGGGGGTGACTAATTGCACTAATGTCCTTTCTCCGTTTTCCACAGACCTCAAAAAGGAAAGCCTGCCTAGGACTCCTCCCACTTCCGGCAGCAACTCGCAGTTCCGCCAGAAGACCCGCCTCTTCCTGTCCTGCAGCTATAAATCCCGAGCATTCCTCTCCTTTAACCAGTCTTGTATAAAGGCTCAGTCTTATTTTTTGAATTCTTTGTGTTTGAACCCTACACTATATGGGGTGGACACCGCCCCTAAATCTTAATCTTGTCTCTGCTTCTCTTTACAACGGGATGACCCGGTTGGCATCCCAACACAATATACACGTCAGAGGGTCTTCTTCCAGACTCTTCTGAGGTATGTAATACCACTCTGGAACAAGAGAGGGTGCTGCCACTACCAAGAAGATTCTCAGTGACTTGACCCCGTCCAGGAATGAGGCGTCCCCAGAAGGTGGCATCGCAATTTGATTCGAGCCAGAACGAAGGACGAAGCTCCGCAAACAGGAAAGACCTGCTCAACTGAGCAGCATTATTGACTTAAGAGAAGGCTGCAGCCTATATTTCTGTTCTGTAATGCCATCGTGTGCTTGTTTTGTTTTATTTTTGTTGAACAAATGAAAGCTTTCTTTTGGACCCGGTTCTCAGTACCGTTTGACCACAACATCAATATTTCGAGCTTCTTTTTCATTTAATGTCACTGAGCAGAGAGCTGGACACTGCAGTAAATGGCATTATTTCTGATGGAGTACGACAGTAAAGAGCAGATTATTTTCATAAGGTGATTATAATTTGATCCCAACAGTCGACAGCAGAAGGCTGGTATTACCACAAATTTGAGAGAAGACAGATTCTGCGCCACAGTCGGGGATTAGCCGGGTGCTATTTGGAAAGGGACAGATGGCCAGCTGTGGGGAAGTCCAGACACAATTCCTAACTGGAACATAAACAGAGTACATGGAGCAGCAGAAGAGAGGTGGTATCGGGGTTGAGAGCCAATCGTTTTCTTTTCTGGGGGTTTGGGGCTATCGGGGATCTAGAGTTGTCAGATCTGCATCATCATCCAAAACAACTTTAATCTTTGAGTTCAAGCTAGGACAATGTGCCAAAAGTGAATCACAAAGGCCTTAAAGACAAAGCGACCTGAGCGTCATCCTGCGGAGACCCACGTCGGCCCGGGTTATTTATCTCTACATCAGTCCAAATGTGGCTCTCGTTTGTACACAACACATCAATATCCAGCCTAGCTAGTGTGGAGTGCGTAGACGTAGTGGAGCTTACAGATTCTGGGTTTAGGACTACACACAAACTACACACCTTTTAGTCCTCTTGTTAGCTTGATTTACTGTAGCTGACTGATTTTAAAGATGGAATATCCCACTTCTTCCACCATCATTCAGGAGGCATTCCAAGTAAATTTCATCTAATTTTTTGAGTAGTTTTATTTTGTGAGTTAGGCATTGGTCAGGGTGATCTACATAAAGAGCTTCAGAGATCTGGATTTAAATTCCAGCTTGGTCAGTGTTTGCATGATGTAGTGTTTGGGGTCTCTCTGTAGTGGTATGCATGACTGTGCCTTTAATTTGCGATCCTCTTATAGCACTGCACTGGTCAGCCTTGTCAGAATATTAATGGACATTTCTTCTTTACAGACCACCTTTCCAAGTAAAAAATCAATCCACGGTTTGAACCAACAGTTAAAACGTAACAGCTGTAGTGAATCGCTCAGTAATCTAGGAAGAAGGTTTCCGTTTGCAGCCCATCTATTCAACCAACAGGTCACAGCACCTTCAAATATATTTGAGCCCCATGATTCGATTTCATAAGGCTAGAGCCACACATCCATCTCAACAGATGGGCGTATAGCAGGGGTCCTCAATGAGTCAGTCTTACTTCTGTGTGTTTAATTAGAAAGACTTTTTTATTTTATATTCAGAAAAATTGTGCTAGTACAATTTTTTTTCGATGTGAAGTATTTTTTTCTGCAGCCTTAATTGTTATTTATTTCTTTTAAATAACCTTTTACTTCTTTAATTGTTTCCAAAAACTCACCTTCAGTGATAAGCAGAGCAGACACGAGTGCAAATGACACTGCATATTAAATGGCTGGCATTACGTCAATGTTGTGGTCATCAGTAACAAAATGCTGAGCCCTGTGGTCCTCACGTTCAGGCCTGTGGACCACCTTCACTGCAGGTTTTCATCCCAACCTCCTTCTGCTTTGAACTGGCCTTTGGCTTTCATTAAGCAAACTGCCATCTCCCATCGTCTGTCTTTGTTGTGTTAATCCAGAAATTACAAAAATACTGAAATGTAGTGAATATTTAGTTGTTGTACGCTGAGTTGGATTCTCTTTCTTGCTTTTTAAGATTTACTCTTTTTGAATGTTTAGGTGTTCTTACTAATTCATGAATCTGAGCTACCTGCTCCCCTCAAGTGTCATTTGTACCTTTGTCTGCACTGCTTGTCACAGCATTTGGATACAACTATAAAAAGGCAAATTAAAAAGAACACCTTTTAGAAAGATAAGATTTTAAAACAACGGCAATTCTTTTTAAGTGCACTATAAATATTATACTAGCAGATTTTTCTAAATACAAAACAAGGGAAGAAATAAGTCCAGCTGACTAAGTTACTAGACCAATTTGAAGTAAAACTGACTCATGAAAGGCACTATATGATAGATAGATAAATGTCTGTGTGTTCTGTATCTGTATGTCCAACCGGTTACCATGTCTCTGTCATTCCAACAGATGGCTCATCACAAACATTTGTAGTAATGAAATACATTGCATTTGTCATTCTGACATGAGGTACATCACAAACATTAATGCTGCTTTTACAAATCCCATACCAAATGGCACATAACAGAGACTATGCATTGCATTTGACATTTAAATGGATGGCGCGTCTCAGACATTGACACTGCTTTTACAAATCCCATACCAAATGGTATATAACAGAGACATATGCATTTGTCATTCCAACAGATGGTGCATCACAAACATTTGCGCAAATGCATTTTATTACTATGTGCCATCTGTTGGAATGACAAATACAATGTACTACATCATTAAAAACACTTTCCAATTGAGGGTGCACTGCAAACATTAATGCTGAGGCCTCCATTGATTCCTTAGATTTTCAACACATCTTAGACAGGTAGCACAGCTAATGATATATAAAAACTATTATTTTTTTCCATGCAGTATTCCTTTAACTGCTTCTTCAATGCTGGAACGATGATAGAGAACAGGCACACTAATTAAATTCAGTTGAAAAATGGATGTATTTGAGCCCATACCTTGCTATAGGATACTTGACCTATCAGTCTAGCCGGTTGCCTAAGTTGATCATACATACATACATACATACATTGACTTATTTGGCTGGTGCCCTTTATCCAAGATGACTTACAAGATTTACAATACAATTGGTTACATTTCTTTTTGGTTTTCCAATTGGAGCACAGGCACACATGACAGCTAAATCATAATCTTACCAAAGCAGCACCATAAACATATACATTTCATTTAGGACCCTGAAATTAACTGAATAGCCCAGTACAAATAGAGAAATCACCTTTAAATACTAACCCATGACATGTGCTAAGTATTATCATGCCAACATATACAGAAGAATATCTTTTTATGCTCAATCCAAGATGTCCAAGAGTTTGTGAAAAGGCAAGACAACTAGAGAGAACTTTATAGCGAGCCCAAAGCGAACGTGAGGAGTGTCAGCAATCAGTTCATAAATGGCACTGAAAATTTATCAAGTTTTAACACGTGTTTTAATTCAAGCCAATTTGGAAGACTTTTTACTATCACATTGTTATGTTGATGGTTCAGTTTTAATTTGCTTTCTTTGTGAAATCTAATTTTATTTCATAAAAAAGAAAGACATGATGATAGATAAATAGATAGAGTGACAGATAGATAGGAGAGGCACTATATAATAGATAGATAGATAGATAGATAGATAGGAGAGGCACTATATGATAGATAGATAGATAGATAGATAGGAGAGGCACTATATAATACATAGATAGATAGATAGATAGATACTGTAGATAGGAGAGGCACTATATGATAGATAGATAGATAGATAGATAGATAGATAGATAGATAGATAGATAGGAAAGGCACTATATAATAGATAGATAGATAGGAGAGGCACTATATGATAGATAGATAGATAGATAGATAGATATGAAAGGCACTATATAATAGACATATAGATAGACAGGAAAGGCACTATAGATAGATAGATAGATAGATAGATAGGAAAGGCACTATATAATAGATAAATAGATGTGAAAGGCACTATATAATAGATAGATAGATAGGAGAGGCACTATATGATAGATAGATAGATAGATATGAAAGGCACTATATAATAGACATAGATAGATAGGAAAGGCACTATAGATAGATAGATAGATAGATAGATAGATAGATAGATAGATAGGAAAGGCACTATATAATAGATAAATAGATGTGAAACAACAACAACAACAACAACATTTATTTATATAGCACATATTCATACAAACAGTAGCTCAAAGTGCTTTACATAATAAAGAATAGAAAAATAAAAAACACAATATGAAAACAAAATAAATCAGCATTAATTAACATCGAATAAGAGTAAGGTCCAATGGCCAGGGGGGACAGAAAAAACAAAATAAAAACTCCAGACGGCTGGAGAAAAAAAAATAAAATCTGTAGGGATTCCAGACCATGAGACCGCCCAGTGAAAGGCACTATATGATAGATAGATAGATAGACTACTACTTTATTTGTCCCCAAGTGAACTGTCACAGTAATGACATTATGCGTCCCACACTCCTTGTTTTTTAAACAGCTATTAGTGAAATCCACAGTGTGAGCCCAAGTCTCTCCACTGTACTCTAGGTAATCCAGTACATATTAAAAATGGCTCTGAACCCTTTTGTCTTTTTAACATACTGAAGGCATGAGCCATGGTGAGGCCCTAAATCCTCGGTGAGAACTCCTTCAGCTCCGTGGCACTCAGTACAGCTGATGGACGCCATAAAGTGTGATGGCTTCCCAGGTCTCTCAGTGTTGTTTTTTCTTACTATCATGTGAAGTTTTAAAATTTGAAACAAGGATTGGTAAAACACCAGACAATGCAGAAAAGGTTATTTACAGTCTGCCTCCCAGCCCTGCAGTAAAGTTTTATGATCTACATAAAGTAGATCATCAATTATTTTTGAAAAACAGCGCTACAACCCAAATATTTATTTATTCTGTTATGTCTGTGTGTGTGTGGACGCACATTACCCGGTGCACTGCCTGGTTGCATTAGCTTCAACTGTAAATATTTAGCTCCATCTCAAGCTTCTGCCCATTCATTTTAAATCGTCAAGTTTGTTTTTGCTCATTGCAAGCTTGGTTTCATATTTTATTTAGATTGTTTTGTTACCTTTTTCATTTCTGCATAATTTACAGATCCCTGGCATTTGTGTTAGCCTAGTAGAAACAATAAATCACTGTTATCTAAAATCAGGAATAAATGATTGCTCCCAAATGACTGCCATTGCCATAGAAGGAGGGTGACAGCATTCTGATCAAAACTCTTAACTTTACATTTTGGCTCGTCTTCAAGCAGGTTTCCAATTTCAGTGCCTTTAAAATTAGCCAAAATTGATAAAACTCATGAGAAAGATGGCAGGGTATATAGAAAGCTAAGGGAAAGTAGGCACAAAAAGAAAGACAAGAACCGATGATGCTGATGATCTGACAGGACTACACCCAGCTTTGGGGTCTAAATGTCGCTGAGATAAATCTCACGCAGACGTTGATCTGCCCATCTGTTCATTTAACTCTGTGAGTTCAGGTTTGTGTGTTATGTTGGTTGTGTTTCTTGGGCTTTGTAACGTCCCAGGCCGTAAACTATACAAAGTTTTGGGGGTTTTCTACATGAAGGATTCTGTCGGTTTCGTCAGATTGCTAATGTAATACTTCACTGTAGAGCTGATTATTTATTACTAGCCGTCCCCCACGGTGTAGAAGTGAAACAGGACAGTGAGGAGGGCCCTGCCCAGCTCCCCACTCCTGATGCCACGCTTCCCCCTCTCCTTAGCCCACAGTCTCTGTCTCGGATTAGCGCGAATATATCACTCCTGCAAGTGAACTATGACTCTTAGCGCTGTGATAAAAGGCGCTATATTGCGCCCAACCCGGCGCAGACTGACCCCAGAGGCACATGTAAAAGCACACAGACTTTATTTTTCTTCAGCTGGAGGGCACGTCTTCCCCGTACTCCCTCCAGCCACAACACAGTCCCAAAAGCACTAAAGGCAACACAAAACACTTCTCCTCTGGCACCACCACTCCTCCCAGGCAACCTCGTCCTCTTCCTCCCGATTCTGGCTGCTGAGTGCTGGATGCTGGCCCTTTTTATAACCCACCCAGAAGTGCTCCAGGTGCTTGATCAGCTGGTGCTAATTGCACTTCCGGGTGGGGCTGTAGAGGTGTCCAGGTTGGCTCCGGGATCCATGCAGCCCCCCCCTGGCGGCCACCCCAGATCCCCACAGGGTTGGGGAAAACTCCAACTCCCATGAAACCCTGCGGGAAACTGAGGCACCATCGTGAACCAGGGAGGCGGCCACCAAGCATCCTGGGGGAGGTACTGAGGAGCCCATGGCTGCTCCCCTGGAACATAAGTAGAAGGGGCATCCCGCCCGGGCATGGGACCCAGCCGCCCGCCACAGCGTGATGAGAGAAGACGCAAAATCAACTGGAATGTTCAAGCAAATTCTAGAAAAAAACCCGATCTAAATCTGTTAAGTAGTTCTCTCGTGAAAAGCGGACAGACATACAGACAGACAGACGCTGGCTTTTACATATATAGAGATGCTTACTGCAACGCCATCTTGGATCCTGACTCGTGCCACAATTTTGTGTTGTTCACGTCTCAGCACTAATGACGTCTTAATTGGCGTCAGCCAAATTTATTCTGCGTCATCCAACTTTAGGATCCCAAAACATTTTGTCTGCCTTGTCCTTGCGATTTAATTATTTTTGCACTCCCGGTATTTGATTTTGTGCTCTTGTTTTTCTTGCTTGCTGTGCTTTGTATTTTGAAGATCTGGTTGGCTTGACCTCCTGGTTTTGTTCTCTGTCTGTTTCTCTCAGTCACTTTCTTTCTCTGTGTCCTTGCCGACAGGACATCGTGCAAACATCCTTCTATACACTCCACCTTTATTGAATCCTCTTAATTCGGTCTGAGCTCAGAGACGCAGAGGCCTAGTACTACAACGATGCAACTTTGGACATTCAACTCATGCACACTCACGCAAAGCCAATTTGGAACTTCCATCATTAGGATGTGAGTGTTCAGCCAGAAGGAGAGAAGACCACCAGAAGATGAAACGTCTGTCAAATAACCACAGCGAAACTGACCAATCAAACCCAAGCCAAATGGACCAATCAGATTGCCAGGAGGGATTGGGCACACCTGCACAGACATTTTCTCCATTTGGAGTTTTTCATTTTCTCTTCTCCCAAGCCATTTGACAGTAGCATACCTGTATATTGATAGAACTGGACGTTTTATTTTTTACATCCCATTTTTAAAGACGTTCAGCATTTTAGTGCAAGTTATTTTATTTAAAGATTGATGTTATTTTTTTTACTATGTATTTTTATTACTATATTTGTTCATTTTTATAATCTATGCAAAATACTTTAAAGCAGCATTTTTACTCATGAAAGTTGCTATATGAATATCAGTACTATTATTATGTCATTGTGCCGCTCTCCCATACAGAACGTTAAAGGATCGACTCAGTTATGTGCAGAAAAACACACATTTATAATATCAGCTCGAGTGATTACATGAATAAACATGTCATTTTATAATAATGACAGTCATCAGCTGCCAGAGCAGACTATGGTCGTCTGAGACTCCGACAGGAATAAAGCAGACAGAGAACACGGATAGATGGTAATCATCAGCAGAAGCAAATGGCAGCGCATTATTAAGTGATGGAAATGATCTCATGTTGTGCTGTGTCTTTATGTAAATAAAGTGCTAAAGTCACTGTTGAAGAATAGAGCACATTTTATTTAAAACGTAGGCTTCCATTATATTAATAATGGGCGTCACTTTAGAGCAGGGGCTTTAAGGGCTTGCTATGGTGCCTCGATTACTCACTTGCTGATGTGTGTCACAAACATCTAGCAGTAGGACACTAATAGATGTACTATGAGTAGACCCTGTTTTGAGGAGTCACTGATGTTGTTTCTGTCTCGTTAACACCAAATAAGCTGTTTATGAAGGTTTTGATAGCTGACATGCAGATGTACTATAGGCATCGAAAGTGTCCTTGGTGCTTTATAAGTCTCACTAAATGTGCTACTTGTCTAAGATGGGATGACAGCTAAGCAATCAACATAGACCTCAACATTAATGTTTGCTGTGCACTTTGTAATGCATGTAGTAAATAAAATGCATTGCATTTGACATTCCAACAGATGACGCATAACTAAAATTTGTGGTAATGAAATGCACTGCTGAAGGTACTTGTGATGCACCATTTGTTGGAATGACAAATGTAGTACATGTGTCTCTGTTGTATGCTGTTTGGTTTAGGATTCATTAAAGCATTGTTAATGTTTGTGATGTGCCATCTTTTGGAATGGTAAATGTAATGCATATGTCTCTGTTATTTGCCATTTGGTATGGGATTCATAAAAGAAGT
>JANRMT010062840.1:33910196-33927866 GCA_026402145.1 Polypterus bichir lapradei
ATCTATCTATCTATCTATCTATCTATCTATCTATCTATCTATCTATCAGGTGTTTCACTCACTTATTCATCCATTAGTGCACCGTTCTCGCCATTTGTGAATATGAACCAGTCAAGCATGCCGATGGTGAAGAAAACTTCACGGATCTTGACTTTGCTGACGATGCTGTGATCTTCGCGGAGTCAATGGAGGCTCTAATCGAGGGACTGAGCGAGGAGTCTGAGTGCGAGTGTCCTGCTAAAAACCAAGATTCAAGCCTTAAATGACCTCTTGGGCACAGAGGGTTGCTGGCTGCGGAGAGAGTGTCGACCTTATCGAGAGGTTTGTTTACCTCGGCAGTGACATTCATGTTACTGGTGACTCTTCCTATGAAGTCAGTAGACGGATTAGGAGAGCATGGGGCGGTCATGAAGTCACTGGAAATGGGTTTATGGCGCTCCCAATATCTATGCAAAAGGACGAAGGTCCAAGTCTTTAGAGTCCTGGTGCTTCCTGTCTTACTATATGATTGCGAGACATGGACGCTATCCAGTGACCTGAGATGAAGACACTACGGCCATGTGGCATGTTTCCCCGAGGGTGATCCGGCTCATAAGATGCTCATTGTTGGGGACCTGAGTGGCTGGACCAAGCCAAGGGGTGGCCTATGTAACACCTGGCTGTGGCAGGTAGAGGGTCATTTCCAGAGAGTGGGACTGGACTGTGTGTCTGCCTGGGGGGTTGCAAACAGGGATCCCGAGTTGTTTCATCGTGTAGTGGGTGCAGCAACACGCTGTACCAGTGAAGGCTCCCCAACTTGACATGACTTGATGCCGATGCTAGCACACAGTAGCAAAGGAAACAAAAAAAGCTTCCACTCAAATGAGTTGCAGGGTATGATAGCCTAATGGGGTGTCCCATCAGTCAATCTGCCCTCCCATCTATTTTGTGTACTTGCTTCTTCTTCCACAGTAGGATCAGGAGGTACAAAGCCAATCATGGTAGCCTCAAGTCCAAGGCGTCTGTTGCATTTAGTTGTGTCCGGATATTTAATAAATGCTTTGTATATACAGCTAGTTTCTTTTGGGGCTTTCATTGTTACATACAATACAATACAATAAAATAATTAATAAAGCAACAAAATATTAGAAATTTCACAAAAAAAAAATAAAATGAGATGCTGAGAGAAGCCTTTCGCTGTTTGGCTATAAAGCCAGTGTAATTTACAAGTGATGTGATCGTACAGAAAAGCTCTCAGTAAAAGCTTATAATGCAGTGGTATCCTTATTGGTGTAGTGCAAGCAGAAGGGTCCATTTATAAAGAGAAGTCAATACAGGGAGCATCAGTCCGTCCATCCATCCATCCATCTATTTTCTAAACCTACTTATCCAGGGCAGCGTCTCAGGGAAGGTGGAGCCCATCTAAGCAAACTTCGGGTGTAAGTCCCTGGACAGAGTGCCAGTCCATCACAGGGCAGACACACACAAACACACTCTAGCATGCACATCGAAATCATGGCACCAGAGCGGTTCTTCAGAGTGATGTCATAGGGGGAGCCATTTTTGGTTCCCCTCCAAATGAAGGCTCCAGAGAGAATACTTATTAATTTCAGTTTCTAAATAACCATGAACAGATGATAACAGATTTATGAAATTCCAATGGATTCCTCATGTTAAAAGGACTGTACGATAACCCAAGCTAAGCTCAGGTTTCCTTGATCCATTAGTATCGGCTATAGGTAGCCTACCAGACATTAAAGATTTCTGTTCTCTCCACTATTCAGGACCCTATTCAAAGCCCAAAGAACCAACTTCATATGCACAGAACTGGTCAGAGGATGAACTGGTTCTGTGTCAAGCGATGGGGCTTCAAGAAGCCACCCAACCCAGCATGGTGTCATTTTAGAGTCAGCGTTTTGAAGAGTGGATCTAACGCTCCAAAGAGGAAAGGTAACTTATCACACTTTAATATAAGGAAAGAGTCATTGATGGCAACGAGAAGCCCACCATTGTCATACGCCCTTACTTCAGTAAGCACTCATCGTATGGAGTCAAGAATGCTGAGTGGCGCAGTGGGATGGGGATGAATTTTTCGTAGACGTGCCAGGAACTGCCTTCCTCGGATTAAATGCCAGGGCATCACTGGGTTGAGGCTGAATCCAAAGATGCCAGCCTGCCCTTGAACTCGGAGGAAAGAAAGCACACTTCATTCATGTGGCTTACAGTTTTTGATTATATTTGACCAATCCACCCATCCATCTTTCCTTCCATTTTTGCATCTATGTACCTGCTTTGTATTATTTTATTTGTCTTTGTAACTCTCATATTATAGAAGCTCCCTTAAAACAAGTGGGTTTCAACTTTGTTTTAAAAAAGTAGGGTGTCCAAAGTGTCGTGATCCGCCCTCTTGTTGGCCATTTTTCTCTACGAGCCACTGCTTTTAATAAGTGGCTGATATCTCATTGTCACCTGATTTCTTTGTCACTTGCGGATGACAGATTTCTAACCGTGCAGACTGGAGGAAAGGTGCTATACAGAGAAGAGATTCACGGATACAGGAGTGGCTGCCCGCACATTGAGTTTATCACAAGGTGATCCGATGACGTGAAATCGGAGACGCCGGGGCCTCAGCCTCCATCAGTGCCCACTTGCGCTTCTCTTGTGTTTTTTTTCTGCCTGGTTCTGATTAGCAGATTGTCTAGGTAATTGTGTCAGAAATAGCTTCCCTTCTGCGGGGAGGAGGCGCTTTTCACGCTCGCTGCTATCACCGTTCCTGCGTTCCTCTACTTATGTGCCATCTGGCTGTGGGAGCACCGTGGAGGATCTGAAAGCGACGGAACTCCAGCAGTTTACCTTTTGCTGTCTGCGAGGCGCCGGTGATTCTTTCAAATTAAGGAATGCCGAATGAAGCTTTTCATCACCAGTATATACAGCGGCAGAAACAGTGCATCCCAAAACTAGAATATCTGAATTATGCGGAGTAATACTGGATTTACTCTCTGGCTGTGGCGCTAATCTGCAACAGAGAGGGCAGAGAAGAATATGACGTGGCTGCCATGTGAAGTGATACACATGGAATCGAAAGAGCAACAAACATACCGTTGTGAACGTGTAAAGGACACAAGAAGACATAATCCTTCGTGCGTGGCTAGGCCTCTAGTAGACAATTCTATACGCTCCTTAAGAAATGCCTGGGTTCTTTGGTTCCTCGTAGAGTCTTTGCTTGACAAAGCATTCTGGGAAAGGTTCTTTGCGCATGGACCTTTTGGCTACTTCTTTAATTTCTACCAAGTCCATCACAGCAATACTGATTCACCTAATGTGCAGGAAGTAATAAAACAGTCAATTTAGAAAGGGAGCTTAGGCAAGTCCTTTTTTTCCCCTTGTAATATTTTTGTTCTTCTTCTTCTGTGGAATATAAAAAAAATCTTTATGTAGAAAGGTCCTTGTTTGGATTTCTGCATTTATGGAACATGTATAGCATTTCTAGAGCCTTTCAAGCCAGTTTGTTATTTTAGGCCTTTGCAGGCCGAAGCCTGCCTGCAGTGGCTCCATGGGTTAAGGCCATACTGTATCTGAAGAGGCTAGTGAAGGTCATCACTTGCTTTGTGGATGCTTTTAGGAGTTTTACAACCTATTTTTGAAGCCTGCTCCAAACAGCAGCTCTTTGTGTCGAATGGAGTCCCGAATGAGGCACATTACCTGCATTGTGAGGGAGCGTCAGTTAGAGCACTACGGCCATTTAGTGTGATTCCTCAAGAGTGATCCACCTCGCAGGACCCTCATTGTTGAGGACCCCAGATGCTGAACCAGGCCAAGGGGGTGCTCACGTAACACCTGGCTGCAGCAGATAGAGGGTCATTTCCGGAGGGTGGGACTGGACCGCACATCTTCCTGGGGGGCTGCCAACCAGGATCCCGAGCTGTTTTGTCGTGTGGTGGGTGCGGTAATGCGCTGTACAAATGCATGGTCCCCAAACATACCCGACCTGATCCAAACAGCACTTCTGTTTAAAGCATTATGAACTACAATTAGCCATGGACTCTTCCCAACCAAAAACTAACAATATTGAAAAGAATGCAATTATCACACCACTTGAGCTTGACTTTGGTGTCTATGACAGCTATTTCAGCCCCCACAAGACTATTTGGGGTCTGGTGTTTCACTACACGATATGGTAAAGTGCTGTTAAAACAATGGGAGTTTATGTACTCTACTAATACAGGTCATTTGTAGCACTGCCATTATCGCTGTCATTTTGGAGTATGACTCACTCTTACAAAAAAACTTAATTAAGACATGTCGATATCTCTATCTTTGAAATTGAAAAGGATCCGACTTTCAAAACAGTTCACTGATGCACCTAAATGTCATAGCTCATGCACACTTTCAGAATATTTAATGAATATTGTTGTGAATAATTCATCAGTGTTTGTGATTAGTGCAGCGCTTCATTTAATCAATATAAATAGCAGAATGGCCAGTGATCATTGATTGATACATTGGCTGACCAATTAACTGATTATTAAGTGATTGACTGATTATTGAGTGATTAATTGATTGATTGCCTGACTGACTGATTATCTAGCAATGGAATCATTGAATGACTGACTAATTGATTGATTAGTTAGTAATGGATTGACTGATTGAACAATGTGCTGATTATTGAGTGGTGGACTGCTTGATTGATTGCTTGATTATTTAGTAAAGGACTGAATATTTTAATGATTTACTGAATATGGAGAGGTTCATTGGCTGATTGATTTACTGATTGACTGATTATTGAGTGACAGAGGGATTGATTGATTGGCTGATTATTGAGTGATGAGTGGTTGATTGAATGACTAACTATTTAGTAAATGATTGATTGACTGATTGACTGATTGACTGTTTTACTGATTCTGGAGTGATGGATTGCTTGATTGATTGATTCACTCATTTGTTGATTTTTAGTCTTTCTTAAATGTGCACAACAGCCCCTCAGTCACACAAGTCTATCAATTGCCCCTTACAGTACTAATAATACTACCTTTCATTACCACCAAATGCATGCACATATATATATATATATACACAAGACATTAAGCCCGTTACAATAACGGCGCTAGAACAGTAGTGCATACACATTAGTAGGAACAGTCTATATTAAATGGCAAGGGACCTTGTATGTGCCTGTAATATGTGTCCCTGTATTGTGTGCCTTTAATTCTCTCTCTCAGTAATACTGGTTTGTATTTCGGTAAAATGCCTGTAATTTTGTCTGACAGTAATACAGTGGAACCTCAGTTCACAACCATAATTCGTTCCAAAACTCTGGTCGTAATCTGATTTGGTTGTGAACCGAGGTAAGTAATATCCCCCCTTAGGATTGTATGTAAATACAATTAATCCGTTCCAGACTGTATACACTGTATGTAAATATATTTTTTTTTAAGTTTTTAAGCACAAATATAGTTAATTATACCATTGAATGCCCAGCGTAATAGTAACCTAAATTTAAAAACATTGATTAACACTAAGAAAACCTTGAACAACAGAGAAAACTAACACTGCAAGAGTTCGCGCTATAGCCTTATGACCCGCTCGCTAAAAACACTTTTTTTTAATGAGTTTTAAGCACAGGGGAAAAAAAAGAACATTTGAAAAATCTGTAATTTAATAAACATACCAAGAAACATACCAAGAAAAGTAACATTGCAACAATGCATGCATGCGCCTGTGTGTGTGTGTGTGTACAGTATATCTCTCGCATGTGTGTGTCTGTCTCACTCGCGCCTCTGTGTGTGTGTGCCTGTCGTGCGCCTGTATGTGTGTGTGTGTCTCGCGCATGCCTGTGTGTGTCTGTCTGTCTGTCTGTCTGTCAGGGGCGCGCTTGTGTGTGTGTGTCTGTCTCGCGCGCGCACGCACCTGTGTGTGTCTCTCTCTCTCTCTGCACACACAGGAAAAGCACAGGAAGAGACTGAACACGTGCCGTGTGGCCCCGCGCATGCGCACTTCACCAGAAGACACATACACATGGACATCTGGACGCACACAGGGATTTTATTAAAGAGGATATATATATATATAGGGTACTCCAGATCTAATTATGCAATTTTCATTACGCTAGAACTTATTAAATTTATTACATAGAAAATCACCCGAGAAATCCCAGACCATCGAGTAGTGTGCGAACTGACGACATAAAGAATCGTCTTTGCGCCGAACTAGAATCGTCCCCGCATAAATCAAAGTCATCCAGATGATCTGGATCTGCATAATTAGATCTGGACCACCCTGTATATATATATATATATATATATATATATATATATATATATATATCTCATATATTTCATATATATACATTTGTCTATATATGAGTATATATATATATGTATATGTATAGAAATTTAATTGCAACCAAATACATATATATATATTTCATGTATACTGTATATACTGTACATGTGTGTGTCTATATAGGAGTATATATATATTAGATAATAATTCAGCTGGAGGTGTGCATTTCGGCAGCCAGAGAGAAGTTCTTGAGAGAGAGCCTCAATTCCCCTGGGTGTACAGTGGCTGGGAACTGGTTATTAATTTTTGAAAAGCCTGCAATGCAGAGGGCACACAACAGATGTCTAAAATTAATCTAATTTTAATGGCTGCACACAGTTAATAGTAAAATTATCTTTTAAAAAAATGGAAACATTAAACATATATAAAAACCACCTGGGTAAATGTCTAAATGATTACTGCTCCATGGTAGTGAAAACACTTTAATTAGTTTAAGCAAAGCAGCTTTAAGGGGGATTAGGGTGGAGGATGTCCTAGAAACAAACACAACAGTGCCAAGTGGTACTGATTTGTTAATACATAAGTGCCAAACCTCCTGACACCACCCCCACACCCCACTCACCGCCACCTCAAACTGCCATACATGACTGTGGAGTGTTCAGGGGTCACGTTAGTACCCCCAAACCCCCCCCCCCCCCACCTGCATCAAATCAGATTTTCCGTCGAGTCTGCACACTTCAATGGCTGAAAAGAGGGACCCAGCCTGCCTCCTGCCCAGCGTGTCTTTAAACTTAGAGCCGTCGCTGGTTTGTTGAACCCTTCAATATAAGGTGGTCTCGCTGCCCAATTTCTAGATGCTGAACATCTGTCCACATTGTTCTATCCTGATGAAAGTTGAGATCAAAACCACCCCCTAAACCGAGGCTGAATTTCGTGTGCTGCTCAGCTGGACTCCAACACTTGAACCGCACCCTCAGGATGGAGCTGCGTAACACTGCATGTCACACATGGTCGATACAATAAAATTACTTGGAAATAAATATTGGGAGAAAAGAAAAACAAAACAAACAAACGAAAAAAAGAAAACTATATTTAGCCACCTGCTTTGTGGCCATTTTCTTTTCTGGAATCGAATGCTGTGAACATGCGTCCCTCGGTGCCTTCCAAGTCACTGGCCTTATTTTGTCAGTCAGGAAAGCAAAAGCTATTCATTTCATTTTTGGAACATCGGCTGCAGGCCGTAGAGTCACATAGGATGTGAAGCGCTGTGCTACGCTTCACGGGTACTTATCCAGTTTCAGCCCTGCACCCTTCTGTACTGCACGATTAGATTAAATGTTCTTTGATACCTGTGCTTGATTAAATCAAATCACAATCACCCTGTAACACGCTTCCAATTCTCTAACACAATTCTCCTGTGTTCTCCATCTGCAGGAGCAGCAGCAGGAGGTGAGCCAAGCACATCTTTATTTAAGGAGCTCGGCCTGGTAGAGAAAGGCCATATAAATTGTATTTCAGAAGGATTTTGGACAAACATGACCCCCTTAGTTTAGATTGGTCACCTCTGGAGTGAAGGAAGCTTGGATACTCTGGGCCAGGGGCTGGCATTTTCGGAGGTCTCATTTCATTTTTACCCCATCTAATAACATTATCCATCACTAGAGGGATACCACTTGTTATGGTCAAGTTGGGATTCCTATTCTGGCTTGTGTTTGAAGTGTTTCGTTTTGTTCTTTTTCCTTATTGTTCATTGTGTTCCATCATTTCTGTTCATTTGTTATTTATCCAGTGATGTGTTTTCATTTCATTACAAGCTGTTTAGTATTTATCTTTGCTAACTAATCCTCTTGTGTGCCTCTATTTTGTGGGTGGATCCCAAAGAGGCGGGGCCACCCATTTAAAGACCACCCCCCTGCCTATAAAGCCAGGCTGGGCACTGACATTCATTCTGAATGTGCTCTGGTGGAGTTGGTTGCATTTTGTGAGTATTGATTTCTTTTTCGTATTTTTGCTCTGGTTCTCGACTTTTTGGCTTATTTTTTGTGGATTTCGATTTAAAACCTTTGGAATATCTTCTAGGCAAGTCCTTTTTTTATCTTTTCTGCTCTTTTCAACCTTTTGTGGTTGTGCTTTTTAATTTTCATTCCATATAAGGATTGAATTTGTTATTCCTGAACGCACGCCAGGGCTTAGCAGTGATCTTTTCCCTTGTGAGGCATTTTAAGCGTTATATTTTTGAACTTTTGAAAGTGAAAGTGTAAACTGAAGCTGGCCAATCAAGTGGATGTTGGATGGTCTTTTGGTACACCTCCTATGGGCAGGCTGGTGGGATTCCAGCCTGTTTCCCAGGGCATTTTTGAACATCTCACACCACCTTGGCAACTTGTAAGATGAAATGATAACACCAGTGAAACAGTCTGTTACAACATGAAAGCAGAAACATCAAACAGTTATTCAAAATCCATTCCCCCTTTGCCATAAATTTGAAGTTTAACAGATGGGTGTTTATAAATTGTTCCTTCTTGCAGTTCATTTTTCTAACATTAAACTTAAACCTTTACACAAATCGTCTGTTGTGAAGTCTATTATCCTAATTTTGTTTTATTAAGGTGTTATATATTAAACGTTTAATAGATGTTTGTTTTTTTAGTCTTCTGCCACAGTGTCATTCTTGTTTCAGGACGAGCGCCAATCACTGTGAGTTGCACTCGATCGACCAGACGCTAAGGGGAAAATACAGTGTCAGGCATGGCATCAGTTTTACTACTGTCCTAGTTTATGGGGCAAGTCCTAAACAAAATAACAGCAAGGATTTCGTCTTGGAACTATGAACCTTCTGCGATATTACATACTTGGATTTCTGACTTGACTGAGTCTGACTTCATTTTGGTTAACTTTCATCTAGCAGTCCTCCTTTATCACTCATGGTACTTTTCTTTGCAGTCAATACATAAACTTGGACCTCTTCACAATGTGGGATCCTGAAATGAATGCTAATCAAAATGAACTTGACACCAACTTTTGGTATCCACAGATCCCACAACTGGGCTGAAATTTCACAAGTAAGCTATAATGAACAAAAATAAGCCTTGTGGAGAAATGATTCTACAAGCATCAACCCTTTGTACTGGCTTGTGGATCACGATATTGTCTCACATACATATCTGTGGACCACCTCATCAGCTCTGTTCAGGTAAGCGTTACCACCATGAAGCGGGAGGGGCGCGCTATTGCTGACTATCTTATCTCTTCCTTCTGCAGCCCAGAGAAGACACCTCATGAGACAGACTGACCACGCCCCCATCTTTCCCACAAGTCCCGCCCCTTACCGTCTGAATCGTATAAAAATGGCTGTCGCCAGAAGGAGTCGTTTCACTTGTGACCCAAACTCTGAGCAGGACGGGGAACCCATTAGATCTAACTAGAAAGAAAAGCAGCTTAAGCTCCTGATTTGTTTTCTAGTACCCTCATGTGCTTGTTTATTTCTTACACCCCACCCCCCCCCCCCATTATTATTTGTGTTACTACATAATTAAGCAGGGTAGCCTAACTATTTTTGGGACATTCATGTCACTCTGTTACACTATATACAGTGGGTGCGGAAAGTATTCAGACCCCCTTCAATTTTTCACTCTTTGTTATATTGCAGCCATTTGCTAAAATCATTTAAATTAATTTTTTCCCTCATTAATGTACACACAGCATCCCATATTGACAGACAAAAAAAAGAATTTTTGAAATTGTTGCAGATTTATTAAAAAAGAAAAACTGAAATATCACATGGTCCTAAGTATTCAGACCCTTTGCTCAGTATTTAGTAGAAGCACCCTTTTGAGCTAATACAGCCATGAGTCTTCTTGGGAAAGATGCAACAAGTTTTTCACACCTGGATTTGGGGATCCTCTGCCATTCCTCCTTGCAGATCCTCTCCAGTTCTGTCAGGTTGGATGGTAAACGTTGGTGGACAGCCATTTTTAGGTCTCTCCAGAGATGCTCAATTGGGTTTAAGTCAGGGCTCTGGCTTGGCCATTCAAGAACAGTCACAGAGTTGTTGTGAAGCCACTCCGTTATTTTAGCTGTGTGCTTAGGGTTATTGTCTTGTTGGAAGGTAAACCTTCGGCCCAGTCTGAGGTCCTTAGCACTCTGGAGAAGGTTTTTGTCCAGGATATCCCTGTACTTGGCCGCATTCATCTTTCCCTCAATTGCAACCAGTCGTCCTGTCCCTGCAGCTGAAAAACACCCCCACAGCATGATGCTGCCACCGCCATGCTTCACTGTGGGGACTGTATTGGACAAGTGATGAGCACTGCCTGGTTGTCTCCACACATACCGCTTAGAATTAAGGCCAAAAAGTTCTATCTTGGTCTCATCAGACCAGAGAATCTTCAGGTGTCTTTTAGCAAACTCCATGTGGGCTGTCATGTGTCTTGCACTGAGGAGAGGCTTCCGACAGGCCACTCTGCCATAAAGCCCTGACTGGTGGAGGGCTGCAGTGATGGTTGACTTCCTACAACTTTCTCCCATCTCCTGACTGCATCTCTGGAGCTCAGCCAAAGTGATGTTTGGGTTCTTCTCTACCTCTCTCACCAAGGCTCTTCTCCGCCGGTAGCTCAGCTTGGCCGGACGGCCAGCTCTAGGAAGGGTTCTGGTCGTCCCAAACGTCTTCCATTTAAGAATTATGGAGGCCACTGTGCTCTTGGGAACCTTAAGTGCAGCAGAAATTTTTTTGTAACCTTGGCCAGATCTATGCCTTGTCACAATTCTGTCTCTGATCTCTTCAGGCAGTTCCTTTGACCTCATGATTCTCATTTGCTCTGACATGCATTGTGAGCTGTAAGGTCTTATATAGACAGGTGTGTGGCTTTCCTAATCAAGTCCAATCAGTATAATCAAACACAGCTAACCTCAAATAAAGGTGATCTCAAGGATGAACATGTAAACTCCACACAAATATAAATATATGAGTGTCACAGCAAAGGGTCTGAATACTTAGGACCATGTGATATTTCAGTTTTTATTTTTTAATAAATCTGCAACAATTTCAAAAATTCTTTTTTTTTGTCTGTCAATATGGGGTGCTGTGTGTACATTAATGAGGAAAAAAATTAATTTAAATGATTTTAGCAAATGGCTGCAATATAACAAAGAGTGACAAATTGAAGGGGGTCTGAATACTTTCCATACCCACTGTAAATATATATATGTATGTATGTATGTATGTATTGTTGGTGCCAAGGTGAATGGACTGGATTCCTGGCTGGGACAGTTAGAGAACCCTTACCTGGCACAAGGCCATTCCTGCACACAATAACTGGCACCGTCCCACCAGCCTAGTCCCAGTTAGTCCTCCCACTGTGGTTGCAAAGGAGTTGATGTACAGTATCTCCGCAGGGAGTCTGAGTCAGGAGATATGACAGGCTTCTTTTAAACCAGACCTGGGAATGCTTCCGCCATCATGCCAGAGGACTTCCAGGTTGTACGGAAACTAAAGCAGTGTCCCCTTGCAGCACCTAAGGACTACGATAGGGCTGCTCTTCTACACTCCAACTTTCATGCAACCCTTCAGAGACCAGCCTGAATGGACACCGCAACCTATTGTATGGGGGAATTAACTGCCTCAGGCATCCATGTTTGCCCAACACATCCATTATCTTTTTACCCCGACTGGAATAAGGATCACTAGCCATCATGGACAGGCTGCAACTCTTTCCACACAGTTCTTATTTTATGGGTTCTTGGCCGGGTAAGGAATTGTTGTCCATGCCAGTCCATTTGTCTAGGCACCTATAGATAGATAGATAGATAGATAGATAGATAGATAGATAGATGTTCGTGTTTCAATGAGTTTTACACACAGATACTTTGTAATTCCCAGGTATCCTGCATTTCTTCTGTCACATAACCCCACATGCTCCTCGCTATTTCCAGTTTTTTTTATTATCGCTTTACAATAGACTATTTTTTTTTTAATTTGAGCCCCCCCCCCCCCAATCTGACCCAGCTTGCCTTAACTGCAGCCAGTATTGCTTTGCTGTATTGAGTTTGCCTGTGTCATACACAGCACTTGGATTGCTTTCTGTTCCTACTATTGTGCACTGCCGTGACCTTACTTCATATTTGTTTCATGCTGTTATTGCAACACAGCTCTCAATGGAAGCACAAAGACATTTTCAGAAATAATTCTGGATTATAAGAGTTGCCCACTAGAATAAAACTCTGTGATTATACCGACATGGAATTAGCGTAAATGCCCTCATGCTCAGCACAGCCACTGTAAACTACATTCAGCTACGCTGCTCTGTGCTAAACTGTTTCCGCTTTTAAAGCCCCTCCACAGAATGTCACTGCTGTATCTCTAAAGCCTTTCTTTGCTCCTAGAGTGAAATAAAAGTGCAACATGATCAAACATAAATCAAACAAAGATGCGTCATGATGTTTAATATTCGTGTGTACTAAGATCGCAGCGGTAACAAAGCTCTCTAGGATTTGCCCCAAGCCTTCCACGACTGAATGACCGTAAAGAGCAGGGCTCTGATAAGAGTGGGCTGTTGTACTGCGGATACCTGAGCAGAGCGTTCATGTTACCCCCTTAGTCTCAATGCCCGGCTGATAAGCGGCCAATCGTTGATCAATTGCCTTTTCATTTAAAGGGCATCTTCTTGTTTCATATCTCATGCTGGGAAATGCTGTGCTTTTATCTCCCAAACTACAAGGCTTCCGAGCAGGCCTATGTGAAATTAGCTTGTATTTCGTGTGGCTTAGAAGGACTGCTCTCACCAAGATAGCGGCATACAGAAAGGTAAGAAGACATCTGTAACAAGCAGTTCCAGCCCTGCCGCTATTATTCAAGTCTCCTGATAAGACGCCTCAGTTACAGCAGGAATCTCTGGGCACTACGGCTTCTTATTGTCACTCCTCAGCACTGCAGCACATGTCGGCATGCAGAATGGAGAAACGAACGAGGACGCGCTGATCACACCGTGTTTAGGATTAGCACATTGCATTGGACTCTTGGGCAAAGACGACCGTGTTTAGGCAAAAAGAATTTAAAGATGCATATGCCAAGAAAATTGACAAAGAAGTCATTCTGACTGGTTCATTTGGCTAACACTCTTCCAATGGGACAATATCTTGACCCCCCATTTGTGTGTTTTCATGGGGAGATGTTTTAGGGATAAAAATAATACATGATATGGTTCCTTCATAGAACTCTTCACTTTCTACACATTTTGTTATGATGCAGTCTAACACTAAAATCATTCTGTCCCTCATCAACACTCCACACCCTGGAATGATGAAGTGAAAGCAGGTTTTTAGGAATTTTTGCTCATTGGTTAAAAATACAAATCGCTTTGACACAAGTAAGACCCTTTGCCATGACACATGAAGTCTGGCTCAAGTGCATTCCATCCTATCGATTGTCACTGAGATGTTTCTACACCTCGTTGTGGAGACCAGCTGTGGTCAATTCAGTTGATTGCAGATGATTGGATAAGTCACACACCTGTCTATAGAAGGTGCCACAGCTGAGCAAAAATCAAGCCACGAGGTTGAAGGAATTGCCTGTAGAGCTCAGAGACAGATGTGGGGAAGGCTACAAAATAATTGAAGGTTCCCAAGAGCACAGTGGCCTCCGTATTTCTTAAATGGAAGACTTTTGGAACAACCACAACCTTTACTAGAGCTGACCAACCTGGGCAATCAGGTGGAGAAGGGCCTTGGTAAGAGAGATGACCAAGAACCTGATGTTCCCCCTGGTTGAGCTCCAGAGAACTGGGAGAAACTTCCAGAAGGTCAACCACTACTGGAACACTCCCCTAATCTGAGGTTTATCACAGAGTGACCAGATGACACATGAAAGCTCATTTACAAAAAGCCATCTAAAGGACTCTCAGACTGTGAGAAATATAATTCTCTGGTCTGGTGAAACCAAAACTGAAGTGTCTGGCCTCAATTCTAAGCATCACCTCTGGAGGAAACCAGGCACTGCTCATCACCTGGACCATTCAATTCCAATAGTGAAGCATGGTGGTGGTAGCATCATGCCCTGGGGTTGATTTCATGGGCAGAGACTGGGACACTAGTCAGGGTTCAGGGAGAGCTGGATGGAGCAAAGTGCAGAGAGATCGTTAATGAAACCTTGATTCCGAGCAACAAGACAATGACCCTTAGCACAAAGTAAAGACAACTTTCGGTTCAACTTTATGAATGTCCTTGAGTGGCCCAGCCAGGGCCTGGACTTGAAGCCAATTGATCATCTTGTGAGAGGTTCGAAAATAGCTGTCCACTGATGGTCTCCATCCAAGCTGACAGAGCTTGAGAGGATCTATTGAGAATAATGGATAGAAAATCCCCAAATCTACGTACTATTGCTTTGTTTCTGTAACTCGCACTCGACCAGCCACCAAGGCACTATGTAAAAGAGAAAGAGGTTCTTTATGCTCTCTCGGCACTTGGTTGTCCTTCAAGGAATCTTTCAGGTTCTCCATCCTTCTGCAACTCTCCAACTGCTCCTCTGGCTCTTATCACCTGCAACACTCAGCTATCACTAAACTCTTTTAACTGCTCGAGGTAAACTCTCTGTGTCAAATCGATTTGAATCATTGCGCCTGTATGATTTCAGCCCTTTTGACTCCTAGGATTTGATGTGCCTGCTTTCTCTGTATATACACATAGCTTTAGATAAAAACGAAGCTTGTTATTATCTCACTGAAACCAACTTCTGGTTTACTGACCCTGGAAATCGCAGAGAGGTTAAGGGATGTCCCTGTCTAACACAAGTCCATGCTTAAAAATAAAGTTGCCAGAGTGGCTCTTCACGGAACCGTTTTTGATTCCCAAAAGACCCTCCATATGAAAATTCCAGAAAGAACCTTTCATTATTTAGATCTGTAACAGGCTCCACACAGTCAATAACCATCAATAGATTGTAACAGATTTGTGAAATGCCAACGGGTCATGATTTTAAGAGGATTCGCGCTGCACATGCCCAGCAGGCTAAGTCCAGGTTTTCTTTATCTTATTTGGCGCATCATACATTAAAGATTTCAGCTTCTTCCTTTCCTATTAGAAACTTTTTCAGAGCTTGAAGAAGCAACTTCATATGCAAAGAACCTTTCCCAGAAGGAAATGGTGCTTGGTCAAGCAAAGATTCTATGAAGAACCCCACAACCCAGTAAAGTGCCATTACAGAACCAGTATTTTTAAGAGTATCCTGAAGATAACTTCTTAGTGGTGGAGACCATGAGCTGAGGTCCCAGCAGCGTGCAGCCTGCATTTGCTGAGGTTCCCGGGGGTGAGCATTGTGGGGTGTACATGTAAAACAAGATTAACAAGTCTAACATATGCAAAAAAAAAAAGAACCTAGAAGGCTAGTATAGTGCATTTTGTGACAGCATGACAGTTTTTATGATATAAAAAGAACCTTTCACCTAGATTTTTTTTTTTTTTTGGTCAAAATTCCCAAGACAGAAATATTCTGCCTACCTTTAATTTTTATTTGTTTCTCCAAGCAACAAAGAAGCTTCCTTGTTTGTATTAATTTGTTTTTCATCTCGTGTCAGTGACATATGGCAAAGGATCTGCTGTGTGTCAATTTGGTGCTGCATGCTGAGCCAATCAAAATGAAGATTAAATGTGTGGGGACGAGCTGGAGCCCTTTGGGCAGTGTGAGCCCCTCGCAAGCATCGCTATCACGATGGCATGTGTCATCTCTGCTTTCTGACTTGACTTTCGATGACAACTTATCAAGCGCTATTTGCGTCTTGGCTCTTTTTAGTTTGAAATACAACCAGTGATCTGAAGCTGGTGGAGAAAAAAAAAAAATCGCACGTTTTTATTCCAGACTTTAGTACATAATTTTTGGATGGATATTGTGATCTTCACCAGGAAAAGCAGTCAAAAATTACAATCAATTTTTGATAGATAGATTCGGAAGATCTACCATTAATTAGTCAGTCATAACAAGACTCCTGTCTGATTAGACATAGCTAATGCTTGATGCTAAATTCATTTTTTTTTTAAACACTAGGGGGCTCTGCTTCCTGCTCACTTCGCTCACCAACCCCCAGGCAGGTGCTATGCGTTAGCCACTTCACGGCACTCCCACCCACTCGCGTCTGGGGAAGCGGATGTACGATTTAAACATATTGTTATTTTCATGGGAATTGTTACATATGCATAATACACCTAACTATTTTAAATGACAGCGAGTAATTAACCATATTAAAAAATAATAAAATGTATTAAATTGAAAGAAAATTATTTTTCATGTTGCGTTAGAGGTATTTATTGCGTCATACGTTTTCATTCTGTTTGGCTTTGAAATTAACAAGCAAATACTTTTTAAACTTACACTTTTACTGTAAAACTTCAGTAAAAACAATATTTGGAATTTACATTTCGTTAATATCGCTTTGAATTATGATTCCATGTTTGGTGTTACATCGTGACAATGCAACGTATAACTACCAGTGAGTGAATATTGTTTCTTTCTCTCTAATAAATAAACCGACTTTTTCGAATGTTTGTCCCTGAGATTTGTTAATTGTCATAGTAAAAGCTATTTTAACGGGAAACTGTAAATGTTTTAAAGGAATGGCATATCAAGATCTCCTTTGGTGTCTAATGTTTTTCGCGGAAGATGTACTACATTACCTTTCTTGTCGCCTGTTAAAATTTTACATGTCAGAATTGTTTGACCAATTTTGAATACAACAAATGTTGTACTATTGCATAGCCCAACATTCATACATAAATTACGCAATAACATTACGATACGTCCTTCTTTCTACAGTAATTCAGCCGGTAGAAGACTGGACGGTGTTAATGGTTATAGATATTCTTCGTGATATTGTAAGTTGATGTTTTCATCTTCTGCACCATCACCACCAATTGTTTCAACATAGTCTATTGATACGCATTTAACCAATTTGCAGTGTAATCGATCAACAATTTTAACGTTAATTTGTTTGACTTCATCGTTTCTCGGTGCTACGATTGCCCATGTACTCATTTCTTCTGTTGATAACCCTTTGGATGAAAGTCTTCAATAAGATTTGGACAAAATAAGTCTTCTTTTATTGGGAACTTAAAGTGAGGAAAACTTAAAAATTTATAAGAGCTGAGAGCGCAGGAACTGTGTCTGACAAAAGCATTCACACGAGAGGTGAGAGGACCATGGGCATGGGCCGTTAACTGGAAATGGTTGAGAGGAGGGTGGGACTTGAAAAAATCTCTTGGCAATAGTCATGTCTCATCTAAAGATTTTCTTTTATAATAGAGAGACAATTACTGTAGATCCCGGAATACAAGCCGACCCGGTATATTAGCCGATCCCCTTCTCTACCGACTAAATTACATATATTTGCCGATGACCGGTATTTAAGCCGACCCCCTTCTCCAAGCAAA
>JANRMT010062840.1:33928266-33938271 GCA_026402145.1 Polypterus bichir lapradei
GGCGCGCAGCGGCTCAGGGCTCTCCTTTTCAGTGCACTTTTTTGTTGTTTTTGTACTTTTTTTTGTCCTTGTTTGTGCACGATCGGTTCGGCGAACATCCGCTACACCATTCAGAACCTTATAGACATCGGTGTCCAGAGCCAGACATCTGTTTTGAGTGTTTTTCATCACACGCACAACATCCCAGACAACATAGCGAGACCAGCGGGCTCTCCGTGGTTTGTTGTCGGGTCTAGGAGACGACACAGACGGAGGAGGGAAAGAAAGCAGAAGCGGGGCCGCAGATACGGCGTTATGCTAAGGCTAAAAAACAACCATACAAGCCCTATACAGAACTTTTTTCTGCACTGAAGGAGCTGCTTTTAATCTCATTGTAGATGCGTATAGACAGTAAAAGGCATTCTATTCTAGAAACAATTTCATACTGTACTCACCATTTAATTTGACATCTTTGGGCTGCAGGAAGGGAGGAGGAGATATTTCCACACAATGTCCATCTTCGTTTCGAAATTACATCCACAAACACATGTATCTGGGCTCCGACTGATGCTACTAACGCTCTTGGTTGTTTGTTTACAATCGCGCAAGCGGATACACGTGACCGCATCCGTTTCGTAAAGCAAGATGTGGATCGTGAATCAAAATAAATTTTATTTTAAACTTCTCGATAATTTATTATAAATTTTATTAATAAAATCAACAACTAAAACACTTTTTTGAATAAATTCTTTATTTAATTTAAAGTACCGGCATGCAAAGTTACTTCTTCATCTGAAAGATGGCTCTGTGGTTTCGTCATTATTTACTTCCGTATTCATCGGCAAAACCGGCATTGCGCTAGAAATGTGGAATCTGAAATGATACTCGTTGTATAAACCGAACCCCAAACTCCAAGCCAAAAATCTAGGACGAAATTCTCGGCTTGTATTCCGGGATCTACGGTATATGGGTTTTACTTTCAGGCGATCAAACACTTTCTTGTTTCTTACAGTGGTGTAGTTGGCAGGATTAGTCAGTCATAACTAGACTCCAGTCTGACACGACATAGCTAATGCTTAATGCAAAAATTCTTTTTTTTTTTTTTTTTTTAAAAAAAAGCAATTATATGGGCTTTACTTTCAGGCGAGCAAACACTTTCTTGTTTCTTACAGTGGTGTAGTCGGCAGGATTTAACAAGTTGTGAAGTCCTGGAACAACAGGATGTGGCTACGATTATGCAGGCTATGGTGACATTGGGTTTCAGATTTCAGCATAGTGAGAGTTAAGTGGGTGGCCCCATTGCTCTATTACAGCCCGAGTTTATTCCCAGGGTTATGTTTATTTTTTGTTTTATTTTCATTTTTTGTGACTTTTGAATTATTTTTTGTTATTTTCGTATAATGTTTGACTCGGATTTAGAAATTAAATTTTGTCCAATTTATTTTGTGAGTGGTCCCCCAAGAGGCGGGTCCACCTTGACATCACCAGCTCCTGAGACCACCCTCTGGCTCTGCATTGACCCAGAGAAGACCATCTCTGCAGTTCTGCATGGAGTCTTTGGTTGAGCCACTTGTAAGCATTGTGTTTTTTTGTCTGGATTTTCTGGCCTTATGATTATTTTTGCTCTGTTTTTTTTTTTTTTTTGGACTGCTGTCTTTGGATCGCGTATTGGGACTTGTTTGCTTTTGGTTGCCTTTAAGAAACCTTCTTTTTGCTGTTTTGAGTCTTTCTGGATCTATTTTCCTATTCTGTTTATTAACAGTTTTCATTGATAAAGATTTTTTATGAGACTTGTGTCTACAAGCCAGCGGTTGTCAGTTGTCTGTCTTGTAATGCACTCTTGATATGTTTTGGTACATTTTTAGCATTTTTTATCTTTAAACCCAAAACCCCTTTTAGGTCTGATTAGGCCGATGTCGGTCATCATCACAGTTTTAAAGTCAGGCTGCTTTAGGTGAGGTCTATTCTAGGCAGGCAGAGAAGGTGTGATCTGCCCTGTGGAGGCTCCAAACCCTTTTCACTGTTGGAACTCAATCCTAAAGCAAGCTGGACGATAACTAAGAGGAGAAATGTGTTTACTGCTAGTAAAAGAAAACATCTGTATCATTCTACACTGTATGTGAGAAGCTCATTTAAAATTCTATCCTTGATCTGTTTTCCAATATGTTTATCCAGCTCAAGGTTGCAGGGATTAAATTAGTCACTTGGTATATCTCATTTCTGAGTCAACAATGCTAACACACAAGGATGAAAAGATAAAAAGTTTATTATTAATATTATTAAAATAAATGCAAAATCCTGAGTAAAATGCTCTATTTGTATTGGGTCACATGGCCTCTGCCCATGCATTGGAATAATAGGGCTAATGTTGTACTGTTTTATAGTTCATAGGTTTTTCGGCCCACCACACTGAAATCCTGGCAATTTTTCATTCATTTCTAATTCTGCTCACGAGACAGTACTGCTCAAGTCTCTTGATGTAAGTGTCCATTCCTCCTTCGGGCTCTCAAAACAGCCATTTCCCTATAAACTCACATATTTCATTTGATGTACTTATTCTGTAAACTTTTTTTTAGTCACTTCCCCATTTTACTCCACTCTTTCTTCCAGCCTACTTATGCTCTCCTCAGCAGGCCATGCTAGGTATGGGAAACAACAGAATTCCACCCAATTCAAAGTAAATAAGCTCCACTTTTAACATTCAGCATGCAACGGGTTTATCCCATCCTCGTCGCCAATTCTATTCTATTCTTACTCTTATTTTAACAGTAAACCCACGTATTGAGGATAGCAAACACCAATGCATCAATAACTGTTTTACTATAAAATATCAAGCCCCCTTAAAGACACAACCACACTAATATTGTTGTGAAAAGGGAACATAGATATGTTGAAAAAGGGTGAAATACCTTGAAAAACTCACCAACCCAACCTGGAACTTCACTGGCTTGCCTAATTATAAACCTTACATATTATGGTAGGCAGTTTAGTAAGAATATGTAATTAGTGACTGCAAGAAATATGTTTTACCCAAGGCAACCTGTCTCCATACCCACGCTGACAGGCTTTGGTCTGCACAGGCCCAAAATGGGGAACTGGTGTATCAAGTTTACAAATGTGCTTTAAATACAGAAAAATGACTTTCAAAGGGGAGGATAAACTTTTCGGTCTGAAAGTCAAGAATCTTTATGAAATAAAGACTTAATCTAAATAATTAAAAGATGCACAACAAGTAAAACAAAACATGGCAACTGTGGGTAAAAGACCTTGAAATAGACCCATAAAGCAGACAAGGACCTTCACTGACCTACCTGGAGATAAACCTCACCCATGGCAGCCTGTCCCCAAACTCACACAGGCAGGCTGCACAGACTCAAAATGGAGAACTACTGTACCCAGTTCACAAATGTGCTTTAAATGTTTCAATATGCACAAAAAAGCCAGTTGAACCCAGGAGACAAGTCCAATAAAAAACACCTTTAGAAAATAAAGAATTTATTCAAAAAACAAATAGAAGCACACAAAATTAAGAAAAACAGAAAAAATGGCAAAAGAAATTAAGGTTTGACTAAAAAGGCAACCCAAGGCTAACAAGTCCAAATCAAAATCCAAAGGACAGAGAAAAAAAAATCCACCAAACTAGAACATCTAAGCAGTCCTTATAGACACTTCAACTAGCCATGAACTTCTGAAGGACCAGCTCCCCAACCTGCAGTATGAAGACGTACCTCAGCAGTGACCTTATGGTGGACCTGCCTCTTCTAGACCCACCCACAAACCACAAGCAACTTAGATAAGCAGAACACAAATCACATATTATATTATATCATATTACATTAAATTATAATATATTATATACATAATACATGTTGTATGGTACAGTTTGCACACCAGTGCCACCTACTGGCTCAAAGCAAGTAACACATCCAAACAGACTGAAGCCAGACTAGCAGATAAGTGACCAGACCTTAACATGACTTAACCAGGTGACACCATGTGCTGCTTATCTCTACTGCAATACAAAAAGGAGTATTATGGGCTTTTGCAGAGGATGTTAGGTAAGTCTTGGTCAAGAATGGAAGTGCAGCGCAACACAATAGACAACCAAAGGGTTGTTGCTTAACTTCTATTTTGATGACTTTTCTTCATAATGTCAGCTGTCCACCTTGAGGATGAGTCAGCCATAACAGCCTTCATGGTTACAACCCAGAAAGAGTCACTACAGTTCTGGGGTCCAGTTGGTTCAAAAAATGAACAAATTCTCAACTCATGAGAGCAGAGACATTGATTGAGAGGCCTTGTGGATGACAGATAGGATGGCTAGCAATAACAATAGCATCACCATTTAAAAAATACATAAGCCATTGCTTTGTTTGCTTAAACCGTTCTATAAATATGCCCGGGCAATGATGGGTACTTCAGCTAAAGAAACATCAAACTATTAAACTAAAATAAACATCAAAATATTAACCAAAATTACAATAAAAAATAAAAAAACAAAAATTCAAAAATAATAGAAAAAAGAAATTACACACTGACCACAGAACAAACCCTGGTTGCAGCATAACAAATATTATGGCATATTGCCCCATCCAGAGGTGGCTTTTACCTTACCCCAGATAATGGTGGGTTGCACTAAAGCCCCCAGTGGTCCTGATTTGGATTGATTTTGAGAACGTTACACTATTTACAGTGGGTATAGAAAACAATCACCCCCTTCGAAATATTCCCATGTTTTTGCTTTACAGCATTAAATGAAAACACACAAACCAGTATATTTTTTCCAGCTTTACTTACTCAATGCAATCTATAACATCCAAGTAAGAGATATCACAGTTCAGAAGAATTTTAAAAAATAAAGAAAACAAGAAATACTGAGATTAATAAAGGATCCCCCCCCCAACTGGATCAGGTGTAAGTGCCCACCATTTGCACCCTATAGTTACTGGCTTCCACCTGTGATCAATTGTAATCAGTGTGATTAGTGAAGCTGTTCCTGGAGCATTCATTCCCTTGCTTTGTAGTGCAACTGACAGCAAACAACTGACTATGGCTGGCAAGCCACTTTTAAAAGATCTCAGGGATAGAGTTTTAAACAGGCATAAGTCAGGAGATGGATACAAAAAAAATCTCAAAGGCTTTATCAAGCCCAAGGTGTGCAGTAAAGTCCATAATAAAGAAGTGGCAAGTGTTTGGTACTACTAGGACCCTCCCTGAATCCGGTCGTCCCTCCAAACTGGATGGAAGAGCAAGGAGGAAACTGGTAAGAGAGGCTACCAAGAAGCCAATGGCCACTTTGAAGGAGTTACAGGATTTTATAGCAAAGAGTGGTCATTGTGTGCATGTGACAACAATTTCACAAGCGCTCCATAATTGTGGCTTGTTTGGGAGGGTCACAACAAAAAAGCCACTTCGCAAGAAAGGCCACATTTGAGCTTTGCCAGAATTCAGAATCTTCAAGGTACATTCTGGCAAAGTTCAAATGAGCCTTAATGTACCTTTTTAAATTTTAAAGAGTGTTTTTCACTTTCTTTCATCCAGGGAAATAACACAAGACATTTTTTTTCCAATTTCTGAATTTTCACATTTTGTATCTTGTATAATAACTTCTAACAATTGCCTCCTCTTCCATTGACATCTTTTTCATAAGTGATATTTAAACCGTTAGCATTTTAAGAAAGTTTTTAGTTATCTAGGATGGTCTGATGCCAATTCAGGATGGGTTCCACTCACTGCTGCCAGGGTTTGCTCCCAAATGTTATAATTACTTAATTATTTATCTGACACTTTTTTTCCTAAGGTGACTTACAACATTTAAGACACAATTGGTTACATTTCTTTTGTTTTTCCATTGGAGAGGAGTCAGGTGTAGTGACTTGTTCATGGTCACAAAGTGTCAGTGGTGGGGCTTAAACCCACAGCCTTAAAGTTAGAAGACTAAACTCTTAACCACTACACCCTGCAAACTTTTGTTTATTTTATTAATTAATTATTTGGCTGACGTTTTTATCCAAGATGACTTGCACATTTTAAAATAAAATTGGTTACTTTTGTTGAAGTGTTGGCCACACAATGTCAGATGTAGGATTTGAACCTGCAACCTCAGAACTTGAACTCCAATGCCTTAAACACTACTGTCTGCAACTTGACCAAGTAGGCAAGATATTGGGTGGATGCATGCTTACCAATTACAATGCCAACTTCCTACTCCAGGCCTAGGAAACTGTCTACTTAAAGTAAATTACAAACAAAATTTGCTTTAAACATTCTAAAAGAGAAACATTTCATAAACTGACAAATTCTGACCTCCAATGTCATTTTCAAATGGCACAGGCCCAAAATGCAAATATAATGTAGATTTTTTAATTATATTAAAGGATTTTTTCATCATTTTTAATGTCAAATTCTAACCACCCGACATATTCCTCATGGGACGCGAGCATTTTACATCTTGAACATGCAACTTCAGTCAATGTAGGCTGACATTTAAATCACCTAGGAACATTGCAGTAGAAACAAAAACTGAAATTTTAATTGATAATAACTTTTGCATTTATTTATTGTCATCGGTTTGTATAAAGAGTTTCACCATAAAAGCTTCCAAGTAATAAAGCAGTGCTATTCCGGCAGAGCAGATGTCATTTCAGCACCTTGGACAGCATCTAGTACCGCAGGGGAGCGGGCAGGCAGGAGAAAGCCACGTTGAACTTTGTAAATGAATATTTCATTTTTACTCTCAGAGAAATAAACGAATTAAGGAGAACGAATCCAGTGGCATCATAAACAATATAACATGAAGACAAAATAAATAGCAACGATTAGTTGTTGCGAATTACAATAAGGAGCAGACATTTGGAGCTAGCGCTGAATAGGCAACAAATAATTACTAAAGTATAATTAAAACAGAACGTAGCTCAACACAGTTACATAAAATAAAAACTGGATAGGTGAACGAAACAAGCTTTGATCGATCCGTCACTTGATTTTCTATTACACCAGTTCTAAGTCCCGTTATACTGCAGTCGCTTGTGAAATTCAGCAACCGTAAAATCCAATAGTCAGGTAGAGATAAGGTACTTATGTACAGCTAAAAGCTGTTAGAGGTAAACTTGCCCACCTCTAAGACGGCTGCAGAATCAAATGGAACATAAAGTGAAACTCTGAAGGGGCGCTGCATGCAGAGATCTGAAAAGTACAAGTAGGATTAAGCTGAGGCGTTTCCAGCCTTGAATACAAAAGGGCGCTTGATGTGGGAGCATTTTGTGTTTCCCGTCTCGTCCCTTGCTTCATGCATTTCAGTTTTATTAAAATATTTGGTTGTTTTTGTTTGTGAATATGTTCTTGCTTGTTTGATTTGACCTATTTGTTGTTTTCATGTTCATTTGTATTCAAAATTACAATTAAACGATTTCACTATTATATACGATACAATAGCAACTTGGAATTTCGAAGTATATTTCCTAAATAACTACTGCGCAATTTGTAATTTCAATATAATTGTAAGTCTTGCGTGGATTACAAAATGATATGAAAATATGTGTAACGGCCCATTTGCTATTGTGTAAGGTTAACGCGTATTACTTCCATTGTCATATTAGAATTACCTGCCATGGTGTTTTGGAAAAGAAGAAAAAAGTTGCTTTTGTGATAAAGGATGTATCCAAAAGGCATCAAATATCAGTTTGCACAACCGAACATAATCCATGGCATGTGAAGAAATGAGCAATTTAATAAAAATAGTTTACTTTTATTTGTCACTGTATAAAGGTGTGAACTTAATGCAACACGTGGTCAACAAAAGGGGCGGTCCTTTATGCAAAATATAATACTTTTGGCAACTATTGGATTGTCTTGTTTATTTTAAGTTACATTAACTTAAATTAGTCATATGAAGGAAACATCCACATAAGTCGATTTTTATAAGGGCGTGTTGTAAAAGTCGTTTTTGCAAAAGATGTTCGCGTGTCAAAGTAGTGAAAATGATTTGACGGGAGCGTGTAACGAAGTCATGCCACCAACATCACAGCTTCAAACACTGAACCAGCTGCGTCGTTGTAGGGGTATCAAAAGCTTTAGTCCCTTTGTCATAGCGTCCAGCCCCTGATCTTTATCTCGTGAATGTACGAGAATAAGATCAGCAAGTCTGTCCTGTTCATTTCAGCCCCTAATTATTGCGCGAAATGGCGGGAGAAACTCATAACCCCAACCCTTTCTCATTCCCTTCATTTTATATTGTAAGGAGCCCTGGGTACGGACCTCAGAGTGACGTCATCTTCGGGCGGCGGCGGACTGCCTGAGTGGTCCCCAGGGAAGCCAGTCTATGAAACAGCCCGTGAGCCGCAGGTAAGGAGAAGGGGTTAGAGGATTAGGTGGACTGGACTGTTACGTGTTCCGGGCCAGCGTCATGCACGCACGCTAAAGGACACAGCACTCAGAAGGGCACTTCGATCGAACGGCTGAAGTCCATCGGCTCACCTGGTCTTGGGTGGAGAGCAGAGAACAGGAGGAATAGTATGGCGTAGGGGTCGCCTCTGAGCTCAGGTGAAGCGGAGCTGGGCGGCGTGCATGAAGGGAAAAAGGGACAAGCAGCTGGGAGCGCTGAAGACCTGAATGGCAAGTGGAAGCAGCGCTGAAGATACCAGACCCCCCAAGGCGTTAAGGGGTTAATTCCATTCCTCTCCTCTCTCCCACCACCCAAGTTGTCGATACAATATGTTGGATAGACGATCACACGAAAATAAGTCTCTGAACTGTGCAAATCCTAACGACGCCCCTGTGTATACTGACCATTGACATTACACAAAATGATTCTTTCACATTATGTGTTTCTTCGAGTTCAGTGTTTATTTTACTTGTATATTGTATGATGACGTACATCTGAAAATCGTGATACAGTTAGCTGGACATCTAAGAAGACAATTTTACTGAGCAGAAGATACTGATTCTCAAAAGTAATGATTATTGAGCTAAATTATTTTTTTTTTCAGTGTATTGTTTGATCTTTCTCGATATTGACTTTCTCCCTTTGCGTTTTTTTTCATGGCGCTCCTGTTTTCCCAAAGGCGAACAGGCAGCTTCAAGCTGGGGACTGTGCCATGAACGGGCTTCCCATCCAGGTGTTGATCCCTTCCGGGATTGCCGAGCTTGAACTGGATTCAGATTATTTAAGAATATAATATCATGTGCTTCATTCTTCTGTTTTCCCAGTGCGCTTTTTCCAGTCGTGAGCATGCCGAGTAGACGTAGTAATCGCCATCGCAACTTCCCCGAGTGTGAGTGAGCGTGGATCCGCGTGCCTTACAATTATTATCTCGACCATTATTTCTTTTTACCTTATTATCGGTGCTGCTTTGATACCAAAAAAAAAAAAAAAAAACTGGATAAACAAGAATGGCTGGACAGATTATTTAAGAGGCCTATGACAAACGCATTCTTCTCCTTGCGTTATATCAGGTGAACATACAGTACACCATCCACGCGTGACTGCTCTAACACACACAACTGGCTACCTTTATTGTCTCTTCAAACAGAGAAGCACATTTCCGCTTACAGACTCTCGAGGACTCACGAGCGAGTATTGGCAAGCATTTAGTCTGTTCTTCCCGAATTCCCACATATTTACTTATTTAGAGGAGGTTTTCACCCACAGTGACACACAAATCTAATGGCACATTTGCTCTCCCAGTTTAATTAACTAAACTGCAACGTGGTGATATTGGCTGGTGCTAATTTACTTTATTTTGTTAGCATAAAATAGTTCATCCATTTTTGAGCCCAAATAATTGAATATCAGAGCATATGCCGGCCGCAAATGTGGTTAGCCTGCCCGGACTGACACGGTCACTCACATCTGCTCAATGCTGAGGGGACAGAGAACTTTACAACTACGTGCTTGGGTTGTGTGTGTATGTGTGAGTGAGAGAGAGAAGGGGGGAGAGAGAGGGTGGGAGAGATAGAAGGAGACGGGAAAAAGAAAGAGAGAGAATGAGAGAGGGAGGGGGAGAAAGAGGGAGAGTTAGAAGGAGA
>JANRMT010062840.1:33951251-33966213 GCA_026402145.1 Polypterus bichir lapradei
ATCTATCTATCTATCTATCTATCTATCTATCTATCTATCTATCTATCGAGATTTGTTTTCCGTTCTGAGATAATTCCAGATTATAGTGCTCTGGTATCAGCAATGCAAGTGGGGTGAACAGTTTGTAGCTCCCACCTGACACATTCTCCTTTTTTTTTTTTTTTTTTTTGCTCAGCTTTTTTTCCCCAAATTATTACCACTAGGCTGCTGGCCCTCAGGATGTCAAATGATAGAAACTCGAGCCCTCTTCTGGATGTCAAAATCCCAAGCTGGCTGTCTCAGTGTGCTTTCTATCCAGTCGACTTCTCAATCAATGAGCCATCACATATGCATTAAAGATCAGCGCTGTATAAACTGCAGTCATCAGGCCTCTCGCTCGTTTTATTTATTTTTAGCGCCGTGTGTGTGTGTGTGTGTGTGTGAGAGAGAGAGAGAGAGAGAGAGAGAGAGAGAGAGAGAGAGAGAGAGAGCGTGCCTCATCAAAATCCCCCAAAAGGAGAACAGTTTGTTCATCCTGGACTGTATGCGTGTATCTGGTGCCCTGCACATTGTAATCGCGACCTGCGGATCGTTTCGCTGAACCTCTGTCATTCTGCCTTCCACACACTGGCACTGTGGCACTGGCCGTTCTAATCCCCCTCTGCCCTACTTATGTATATGTGACTAAATACGATCTCCATACTAATAACAAGCACCCCCTTTCAAGTAGATTTAAACACGCCTTCGTGACAAACGTAACCCGTCAGGTCCCGTCGTGTCCTTTCTCTGAAGGTGGCGCTCACCCAGGCCGATGCCCCGCGCTGTGCCCTCTTTTTGCGTTACTGCATTTTTTTTATCAGCAGCACGCACGAATCTTTTTGGACGAAAGCTTTGTGAGTTTTATAGCAGTGGCTTGGGATATTTTTCCCCCTCACATTCAGACAATTACGTTTTGTTAAATTGCTGTAAATGTGTTTGTCAGAGATAGGGGTGTCCTAATTCTTATATAATCTAATCGTTCAATTGCTTTTTAATTACTGATTTTTATCAGAGATGCCTCCCTCAGCACAAAAACACAATCACTTTTTTAATATTTGCTGTAGAACACAATGATACAGTGATGGGGGCTTTATTTCACTATATGGGATGAACTTTAAAATCAAAGTTTTCATAGAGGAGCGCGGCTAATTTGTACCTGGAAGTTTAAACGGCCCTTCTTAAGTCTCCTGATGGACACCCAGCTCAACGAAGGGTTCATGTGTGGATCATTTTGATGTCCTTCACTGCACTTTCAATAACGCTTTGCAGGGCATATATTAAATAACTATTACTTACGGTAGACTGGATTTGTGTGAATTTGTGCCTCTCTTGTCTAATGAGGACCTTTTGCAGCCCTCACCAACTCCTTAAAGCTGTTCAAACATGTAAATGAAGGCAACACACTAAGAATATTAAACATATTACCCATATATTAATGGTGTCTTTTATTAGTTCTGTATTTACTTCTCTGTATTTACTTCTTTGAGGTGAAGCGTATAATAGAGGGATCATAAAGGCAGCCAAGGAGGTATCAGTGGTGAGTTTGCAGGTTCTCCCTGTGTGCTTGTGGATTTTCCTCCAGGTAGTTCTTTACATCCCAAAGATCTCCATTTTAATTGAAGTGGCAGCTGTAAATTGGCCCAGATATCTGCATGAGTTAGCTCTGCAATGCACAGTTATGGTTGATGCCATCAGAATGGTCTCCTGCTCCGTTGAACCCGAACTGAAGTACCTGTGTTGGGAAATGGAGGGAATGAAAGTGCCTGTTATCCCCAGCTTTGGAAGGGAAGGCCTGTTTACCTATTTTGGGGCCTGTTTTAGCTGACTCCTTGCGGCTAGTAGTTGGGGACTGGCCAGTTTGGACAGGCTAATGAAGGTCCTGCTCTGCTGCAGAGTCTTATTTTTAAACCCTCACACTCTTTTTACTGTATGTGGTGCACTCATACCACAGCTTGCATCTTTTTGAAGTTATGCATTTTATATTAGTATTACTACTGAAACACACAGACCTAAGGATGCATGGATTTCTCCTTCTTTGTTGTTATTGCATTCTGTTTCCTTCATTTGAAGCTAAGCAGATAGCACTGCTCTTCTTCTTAATATTTTTCCTCTACTTCTTCATCTTCCTCTTCCCCCTCACCTTCTTCTTTTTCCTATTATGATGTTCTTTGTCACATTGTCGGCCTCTGTGATTTGCTTGATGCTTAGCAGATGTCACTTGTTTTATTTTTCTTTCTACCATGTTACTTTGTTTGCTGATCCTGTTGCTGTAATGTCCCCACAAATGCAGGTCACCCTACCAAGGTTGCCACTACACCAAGTTGTTTGCATTTCCAGCACATATCACCTTATAAGCTCAAGGTTCTATCCCTATAGAAGTTTATGAGTAATAACATGAGAGACAGACACACTTTAGCATTTTATATATAAACATTTTTGGATTTGATGATTTTATGTTATTATTTTCCTGTCTAGATGTTATTTTTGTAGAGTTCATATGTAATTTTATGATTGCAAGGTGTCATTTTAAGTGTAGTTATTGTCCTTGTTCTTTGTTGGTGTAGCCCCAGGAGGCAGGACCACCCTGATGTCACTTGGGATTCATTCACTTATTGAAGTGCAGTGAATATATATATATATGTATTTTCTTTATTTTAGTTGATCTCCTGCTTTGTCTAATAGTTTCTAATTTTTGGATTTCATATTGTAACTTGTTTCCTTTGTGCCTCTTTTGCTCTTTTTCATATTTTGCAATTTTTCTTAATACATCTTTCATTTGTAAAGATTCTTCATTTGCACATTTACTACAAGCCAGGGGTTTACAAACATCCCTTCCCTTGTGGGAAATGTGTTATATCTTTTTGCTATTTATAGTTGATTTGCCAGGTCCTCATTTCTTGAGCCTGTTCTGGCTGACGCCAGCAAGTAGCCTTAGGGTCCCAGCATGGTTAAGGTGAGGCTCTGCTGGACAGACTGGTGAAGATCCCCATCTTTTGGAGGCTTCACACCTATTCTGACTTGAAAGCAAATCCAAAATCATAACAGTAACATACACAAGATTTATAGGTTTACATACTCCTACTGAGGCAAAACTCAGAATTGATTTAGTTAGCCTATCTTGGGGACATGACAGGAAACTAGCAATACTTGACCTAAAGTGAAAAATCTATAATAAACAATATAGAGACATCGACCTGGCTGGAAACTGCACACTGCCCACTGCCATCAGGAGAGAGGGGCTTCAGAGACTTAAGTCCCTGAAATGTAATGACATGCCCCTGATCATTTTATCCATTTTTTAATTTTTATCCAGAGAACTTGAAGCCCCAATAAGAACTTCCATCCTTTTTTGATTCTGCACAACAATTGTTAAAAGGGGGCTAAAGACCATCAAATCCTGGAAACACCACAGCCTCCAGTTCATAAAGATGCATGTCTAATCATTTATCCATTTGAATTTAATTCACTCACTCACTCACTCACTCACTCACTCACTCACTCACTCACTCACTCACTCACTCATTATTTTCTGCATTTTATACCCAATTATTCACTCATGTGGACTTTTAACAGCACCTGGAGCACATCTGGGTGCATTATAAAAGGGGCCACCTCATTCCATTCAAGAGTCAGAGTTAGGTGGAAGAGGATGGAGCTTGCGAGGAGTGGAGTAGAGGCGACGATACAGTAGAGAGAAGAAGAGAAAGGACTGTGAGTTATTTTTGGCGATTTGCACACGGAGTGTGAAGTGCAAAGGACTGTGAAGAAGAGAACTGAAAATAAAAAGTGTGAACTTGTTTAAGTGTGCTTCTGTGTCTGTCTGTGCCAGGTTAAGTGCTGGTATAGCGCCATCTACTGTCACACATGCTTATTCATTCACCCAATCAATAAATCAATCATTTTCCAGCCTGCCTAGTCCAATGCAGAATGACAGTGAGTTGGAGTTCATCCAAGCAGCTTTAGGCACAAGGTAGGAATCATCCCTGGCAGGGATGCCAGCCAATCACCAGGCACACTCATGCACAGCACTCACTGTCTGTAACCAATCTTCTGAACCTGGCATGTGTTTGAGGCCACCAGAGTAGAAGACTGCTACAGATATGTGAAGAATGTGAAAAACTCTCCAGTGATTTGAACCCATGTCCCTGAGCTCTGAGCAGTGCAGTTTTTAAACGTTACCTACTCAGCTTTCATCATTTATATAGCACCCTTAAAGCATGGCCGACACAAGGAGCTGTACAACTTCCTATTGAAGAAGCGCAGTCAGATTAAATAACTTAGTAAGGGCCACCCTATCTGCCTAATAATATCTGACTGTAAAAATATGTAAATATGATTTTTTGTTTTAACATTTCTACAGAATGACCAAACTTCCCCCTTCTAAGCTGATACCCCATCTGAGTTGGAGTTTTAATTATAGAGCAGCTTTCCCAAGGGACGCTCTTCTCTCTGAATCCTAATTTTAAAGCCTGCCTTCTCCTCCAATTAAAGAGGCGCACTAGCTGTGTCTCCCCAGTTAAGGTAACAGGAGCCATACCCGTCTCTTCAGAGATGTTGTCTAAGTCAACTCACGTGCAGCTCTGGAGGAGGCAGCGTTTTCTGTGATTAATTAGACAAAAACAGGCAAGTTTTCTCCTTGGACTGGTACCTGAGCAATGTAGCTGACATTTATCTGATGCTAGATCTGAACTGCATTGCTGTCTCTAAGGATGATGTGGATCCATTCTCATCTGACTGAGAGAGACAGTGTGGAATCTGAAGGTGTGTGCTCACCGCTACGCCATGGTCATTCATTCACTCATTCAAGTTTTATATGCTTAATCATTCATTAATTCAATTGTTGAACAGAATGAAAGTGGAGTGTATCTCAGAAGCTTTGGGTTCAAGGCAGGCACCATCCCCAGGAGACATGTCAGTCATCCGCTAGGCAAACTCTTCTTTCGATGTGTATTCGTAAAGAACAACAAACTGAATACGCATGTCTTTGAGATGGGTAGGAAACTTCTGTGCTAAGAAGTAAAATGAAGTTACAGCGGACTCCTGTCATGTCTCAGCCAGGCTTCCTCCACTGGCTCGGGTTCAGATTCATGTTCTATGTCTCTTTTGTTCATTTTTGTTGCATCAGTATTTGTTGATTATGTGCATTAATCTTTACTTTTGCTTTTGTTTATGTATGCTAGCTGCCTGTGTTATGTTCCTTGTGTTTTGTGGATTGTCCCCCAAGAGGCGGGGCCACCTGCCAATCACTGCCAGGAACTGCCCCCAATCTCATAAACTTAGAGGGTCTCCCACAGTCCCTGACGACGTTGATTTATTGCATTTCTAGATTTTCCACCGTCTGTCCTGTAGTTTGGTGATTCTTTAAATATATGTATTGGGACTTGTCTCGTTTGGTATTACATGCAACTTTTTTTGTCTTTAGTGCTCTTCATTCTTGTTACAAGCGGTTTTTGTTCATAAAGACTTTGTGTTTGCACTTATTACAAGCCAGGCAAGCTTAAAGATGATGTCCTCCTCTACTGGACGCTTTTGGGAATACATGCCTTGGGACTTAACAACTCCGGTTCTGCAGAAGATGGGGGAACTGATAGCTCAGTTGAATCCCAGGATTCTGATCACAACACCACTAAGTGTTCAAAGGCAAAAAGGGGCCGTAATGCCAAGCGTCCCCTGCAGGTCACAATCGACTTATAATTAGTCCCGCCCCTTTTGGAAATGCATTGGAGAATCAGAGCACTTCTTACAGGGCCTCGCTGGAAGGATTATAAACCTTCTCTTTGGCTGGTTACACTTTTACTGTGTTTCTACAATGTCCGGGATGTTTTTCTTTCAACTTTCCCAGTCTGTAAAATGCTACGCTTTCAAATTCGGTACAGACTAAAATAAATATAAGCTCCATCCATGAGAACGTGAGTGCGACATTTATTGTAAAAAGTAATACTGTTATTTTTTGGAATGATCGTTATTTCTACAGTCATGTTATACTTTAATATCATTGAATTTATAATTTTGAAAAATAATGTCTGTACATATCATTAAAATGATAAGCAACTTCACTTGTAATGTTTATCTCGGTACTTACAGTTTTATAAGTTAGGCTTAGGGTTAAGGTGCAGCATGTGTATAATTTAATTGCTAAGCATGTTTATATTATTTCTTTGCTTAAAGTTAAGCTTAAAGACAAAATATTGTTATTGTTGAAACAATTATAGTATACTTAACTATCACAAATAATGAATCGTGCACTTCGTAGAGTTCGTGTAAACTCTACCAAACTTTTAAGGGTTAGTGACAGCGTCATTCTCATATTGTTATATTTAAGCACAATTAAATTCATTGTTGTCAGTTATACTAGTGCTCATTGTAGTTTGCTCTCTGTATTATTGTTATATATTATTTTATTGATATTCTTAGTCATTATTTGCATGCTGCTAAATTAATATTTTCTTACTCTCTCTCAGTTTTTTCAAAGAAAACCTCCTCCACGCAGAACTGGTCACAATTCATCCATCTCATTTAACCTCATCCATCTAATTATTATTATTATTATTATTATTATTATTATTATTCATCTATTGCCTTTAACCAACATCCAGAACAGAATGGAGTATCGGGATTGATAAATTGCTTGGATTTCTGTTTTCAATAAAATGTATAAAGGACACTCGCTTTCTGAGCCGTTCTTACCGGACAACCTGTGCCGACTGCAAACTCCATCGACGAAGACCTGCAGCTAAGGTTTCAGTGACGTCACAAGCTCGGGCTTCATTTTCTTCTGAAAGAGTAATTGAGCGTAATCAGGTTACCCCCAGAATGTGCACGGACAGATTGTCAAGGTTAAATGAACACTTGAAGCGTTTATAACTTTTAAAAGTGTTCATTTAACTGATTGTGTGTGTTCACCCTGCAATGCACTGGTACCCTGTCCAGGGACTGTCTCTCGTTGCGTCCACAGGACCTTGTTCTGGATAAGCAGGCTTAGAAAATGAAGGGGTGGACGCTCCCCTCTTGAAAACCGTCCATTTTGATTGCAGTACACCGACGAGAATGCCACTTCACTATAAGCTTTACTCTTCCTGTACGCACAGATCTTTAGATTTTACATTGACTTGATAATTGAACAATAAAAGGCTTTTATTCAGCATCTCAGTTAAAAAAATGGATCCATCCATCTTTTTGGAATGCCACCGAGCCAAAGGTAAGCACGTCCATCCCACCTCTCCCGTCTACGGAGGAGCTTCACATGCCCTATTTTACTCATTTTGAAACGTCTGTGTATACTTCTGCAAGCATTCTTCAAACTCACCTTACATGTTTTCAAAGCAGGAGTTTTCCATTTTTGCTCGCGATTTAGACCTTTACAAAGCATGACTTTGGGATTCTGCTAAAAGACATCGATCCGAACAACTTCTTCACTTCTATTTTTAACAGTCCATTCATTTACGAAAGCCATCGTGTTTTGCACGCGAACTTGGAATTCCGTCACTTGAGCAGTCTCTAGGGATTAGGAGCGGCCTTAACTGCGTCTGCGCGTCAAATGAATTTCTGCAGCTCTCCGGAATGCACAGGCTAAGCCGTCGGGACCATATGGGATTGGACCCGGCGAAGTACATTTTATGATACAGCTGATTGGCCGAATTTCGATTTAGGTACTTTCTCACCCCGTCCCGAAATTAATTTCTGACTACGACTTTGCCATGTTGACCGGCTTTCTGTTAAGTATTTGAAATAATATAACCAGGTCGATCTATTTCTTGGTGCCAAAAGCGGCCCGGGCATCACTGGGCACCCTAGACAGCCAGTCAATCGTGGATCCTACTCACGCACACAGCGGGTTTTTAGTTCAGATCGCAGTGCATGGCACGATACTGAACATATGGAGAAGGAGAAGGTTCAGACAGACAGATAACATAACACAACAAACATAACATAACACAGCACATCATAACCCTCATGATCTATTTCAGGGGTCCTACTAGGCGCCCTATGAAGAGAGCCCTAGCAAGTCCATTGTGGCTCCCATTTACTCACACAGCGGGTTTTAGTCGAAATCGCAGTATGGCAAGATACTCATCATTTGGAGAGGGTTCGGACAGACATAACGTAACATAACATAACATAACACAACCCCCTTGGCCTATTTCAGGGGACCTGAACCTGTCCCGGGATCACGGTGTGCCCTATAGACAAAGCTCTATAGACAGTCAGTCCATCACGGGTCTTGCTCGCTGTGTAAATAACCTTGAATATATGGTAACAGGTTTGTGAAATACAAAGCGTTCGTGACTTTAAAACAACTCTTGTTGCATATAATAACACAGGCTAAGCTCAGATTTTCTTGATCTTTCTGTTAGGTAAGCCTACTGTACATTACAGATTTCTACATATTAGGAAACTTTTCAAAGCTCTGAGAAACAATTTCACTTGTAAAGAACTATCCCGGAATGAAATGTTTCTTTATCAGGTAAAGATTGTACAAGGATCCCACGCAATACAGTAAAGTACCATTACAGAATCATTATTTTGAAGAGTTTGGAAGGTTTTAGTTGTGCGAATCAGTAATGAATCATGTAAAGTGCCGATAGACAACCCAAAAATAAAAAAAGGAAAGAAAAAAGGTAACGCCAACGTTATTTTGACACACTAATTTCTACACTAATACCAGATTACTATTAACAGTGGTGATTTTGACAGCAGCAGTCCTACAGTACGCGCGCGCCTGCGTACACACTCGCCCGCATGCGCACGGGAATTAAACGAACCTCATTATCTGGCTCATGTTTCAGAGATAGCTCGACCGGGGCACATCTCCCGCACAAGCGCATACACGTGTGTTGCTGCGAGGAGCAGCTGCACGACACCTTCATGTCTCAGACTGCTCAGGCAGCAGCGCCACACTTGAAGGTCAGTGCTTCAGAGTCAGCGGGGTTTTAGTCCAGATCGCCGTATGGCACGATGCTGAACATTTGGAGAAAGATCAAACTGAGCATTAGTCTTTATGGAAGGAGCATCTGCTCGGTGCGAGAAAGCTAAGCCGTAATTTAATTCACAGTGTGTGCGAGTCACATTGAAGCAATGCGAGTGCACAAAACAAGCCACGAGCGGGGAAAGAAAGAAAGAAAGAAAGAAAGAAAGAAAGAAAGAAAGAAAGAAAGAAACAAAGAAAGAAAGAAAACTTTATTAATTAATAGTAATGCGCGTTCAGTGATGGCAATGATTGCAGCCTTTCGTCCCTGTCAATCCTGACGTGCAAATGCGCTGCAAAGCGAGACACAATGTACCGCTCACAGCTCACAAAGCTCGCACCCTGGATCTGCATTACGTTCCGCGCAGCAAAAAATAGATGTCTAAACCTCCCGGGAACATCGCTGCAGCAGCTGTTTTATCTCGGCAGAGCCTTTTTTTTCCAGGGAGTCCAACAATGTAGAATAGCAAATGATAAGATTAATAACCGCCAGTAAAATCAGCTAAAAATAAAACGTGCTAATGCCTGCCCTGTACCTCCTTGGACTTGCAACCACAGATCAGGTTTTCCACTTAGAGCGACTTGAATTATAGAAATGTACTTGCAGAACACAAAACAAGGGGTTTGTAATTGCGTCTTTGACAATTTCTTCTTAGCGCAGCACACTATTATATTTCAAAATTATGATGTTTATGTACCGGCTGCGATACCTTCACAGACTGGCTTGTGGATGCGACATCCGGTTCAATGAAGTGGCCATTGTTTCAAATGCAATCGTTAGTGTGACAGATACTAGGTAAGCACTCTGAACAACATGCAAGTTTTACAAGGTCAGACCTCATGAAGGGCTTGGTTATGGATTGCCTGCAGTCAAATAAAATAATGAATCCCAAAAATGGCCATGAGGTCTGTCAATGTGAAATATTCAGCAGTGTGAAGAGGCTGGGGCGGGGGGGTTTGAAAGACTAAATACCGGTAAACTACCCTCACTTAAAAATGGGGTATAATGAGACCTCAGTTAAAATACACAGCACCTTTTAATAGCACAAGTCTGTAACTGTAGCCAACAGCTATTGTTAAGTATCTGGTGAAAAGGGTATAGCTAAAGACCTCCACAGTGATGGCAAAACTGAGCATCCTCAAAAGAAAAGTCCATGGTGTATACACAAAGGGGAGTCTCTTGTGGTACTGAAGAAATGTGGTCCCCTACAGGTCGTCAAAGTCTAATAATACCAACTACCCACCATGGACGTTGAAGGGCAGTGTCTGTCCACCTAGGGCACTGAATGGGCTTTGGCCAGCAAGGACTCTGAAATGATGGAATGATCAAAGAGCCATTATGACTTTGATGATCTAAATGCTATGAACATCTTATTCTAAAAAATGGATGTAGTCTGGCAATACAGGGTGTCTCCTTGAAGAGAGGCCATGACCTAAACATCTGACAGCACTCTGTGAAGTGAATTGGCAAAAGGACACAAAAGGTGACATGATCTAAACTTCTAAGTGAATACGGTTCCACAGTGCTCTTAATGTGAAATGGGCCAAGTCAAAGAAGACTCGATCTGCCTACAAAGTTGGAATGGTTTAAATGGTTGTTGTATCTGAGGTGGACAAGACTACCATGTGTGGGGTGGACATGTACATCACTCTTCTTTGTGTTCCGAAGACAACATTTTCTTGAGTCCCTCAGCTGCGTAACTAACAAACAATGAACGCATGCTTCACTCTGTATGTTGAAGTCCATTGGACTTCATGAAGTGCCAATGAAAAGCGAAGGACCTATAAGACTAATTGCTTTGCAGTCTCCTCCTGAAAATAATTTTCATTCCTGAAGCCTTCAAGTACAATGTGATTTCATTCTGAGACACCCTAAGTATGAACAGGGTTACAGAATTGAGGGAATGTCCATTTAAAATCCCATCTCCACCTGTTGTGTAAGGACAGGGTTAGACTGGACTGAATTGGCCTTTGAAGTTCGATTGGTCAAAATGTTGAGAGGAGGCATGGGCTTTGTATCTGAAGTGGACAAGACTTGCATGTCTGGGTGCTTGACTGTGGGCATGTTCATCACTTCTCTGAGGTACGTAATTAGTCAAAGAGCAAAACAAATTCAAATGGACTCTGTGGAGCACCAATGGAAAACAAAGACCTGTAGACTAGCTGCTGTGCAATTGCCTTCAGAGAGGGTCATGTCCTATTATTGCGAGCCACCCTAGGGTGACAGAGCTAATGGGGTGTCCATTCAAGATGACATCTCCACCTGTCATCTTTCTGCTATGTAAGAACAGGGTTAGGCCCGACTGGATTTGCCTTTGCAGTTTGATTGGTTTAAATGTTGAGAGGAGCCGTGGTCACTGTATTTGAAGTGGACAAGACTCTCGTGTCTGGGTGTTTGACTTGGAGGAGTGGACATGTTCTTCACTTCTCTTTAAGTGCTAAAGAGTCCCTGAGGTGTTCAGTTAGTCAAAGAATGCTTCCCTGACTCTGCCAATGAATGCCAATGAAAAGCAAGGACCTGTAGACTAGCTGCGTTGCAATGGCTTCCTGGCAGAAATCATCATTCCTGATGGTGAAGATGTTGTGTGAAATCCTAGGTATGAACATGGTGGCAGACCTAAGGGAGTGTCCATCCAAGATGACTTCTCTGTGTGTCATGTTTATGCTGCTTTAAAACAAGGTTAGACTGGACTGGATTTGCCTTCAAAGTTGAAATGCTGAGAAGAGGTATGGGCATTATATCTGAAGTGGACAAGACTTGCATGTCTGGGTGCTTGACTGTGTGGAGCGGACATGTTCAACACTTCTCTGAGGTACATAGTTAGACAAAGAGCAACTGCCTCACTCTGCTAAAACAATTCAATTGGACTCCATGGAGTGCTAAATGAAAGCTAAGGCCTGTAGACTAGTTATGTTACAATGGCCTCCCGACAGAAATCATCATTCGTGAGGGTCATGGTGTTTCATTGTGAGAAATCCTAGGTATGAACAAAGTGTCAGACTTAAGGGAGTGTCCATCCAAAATGACTTCTCTGTGTGTCATGTTTATGCTGCTTTAAAACAGGGTTAGACTGGACTGGATTTGCCTTCAAAGTTGAAATGCTGAGAGGAGGTATGGGCATTATATTTGAAGTGGACAAGACTTGCATGTCTGGGTGCTTGACTGTCTGGAGCGGACATGTTCAACACTTCTGTGAAGTACATAGTCAAAGAGCAAAGCAAATTCAATTGGACTCCATGGAGCACCAATGGAAAGCAAAGACCTGTAGACTAGCTGCTTTGCAACTGCCTTCAGAGAGGGTCATGTCCTATTATTGTGAGCCACCCTAGGGTGACAGAGCTAATGGGGTGTCCATTCAAGATGACTTCTCTGCGTGTCATGTTAAAACAGGGTTAGACTGGACTGGATTGCCTTCAGTGTTGAAATGTTGAGAGGAGGTATGGTTGTTGCATCTACAGTGGACAAGACTTGTATGTCTGGGTGTTTGACTTGGTGGAGTGGACATGTTCATCATTTCTCTTTAAGTCCTAAAGAGTCCCTGAGGTGTGCAGTTAGTCAAAGCATTATTGTGAGACACCCTTGGTGTGAACAGGGTGACAGACCTCATGGAGAGTCCAGTCACTGTCATAACTGTCACTTGTATGCTGTGGAAGAACAGGATGGGATGCAAGGGGTGGAGGAATGGTGTTACCTTTGGGGTCAAACATCAGTTTTTGAAGTGGTCCTCTCGTAAAGAGGGGAACATCAGAAGACGTTAAAAAAATAAAATAAAATAAATGATAATAACTGCTGAATACAAGGGCAGTGATTCCAAAGAACTGAAGATGCTTCCCCACTGCATTCAGTTCAAAAGAGATTGAAATTAATGTGTGGTTCTCATCAAAAGAATGAAATTCCAGCGTGTGAAAAATATAGTTAAAATCCCTGCAGCTGCCAAAGTTAGCACTTCAAAAATACATTTAAATAGGAAGCAGGATTTGTCGGAGCCTGCTGTGTTCATTTTGTATGTGTGACTAAACAGAGATTGTTCGACATTTGTTTTGTTTCACAAGGCGGCTACCCTGTTCTTCTAAAAACGCCCGCATTGTGGATATAATGCATATGCAGAGTTATTAAATATTGTGAGTGGGGGTCTTGAGATTTCTGTATTTATATATATATGATTAATATATGATTAATGATTCTTTATTTGAAGGTGTGGTGAGCTATTGCTGAACTTAGCATCATTGGAGGCAATTATGAAAGGAAGGAGTCATGTTTCACATCAATGTCAAATAATCTGAGAGCGCCCGGGCGAGCTTTATTAATGAACCAGTGCCAGAGTCAGGGAGTGTGTGTGTGAGAGAGAGAGAGAGAGAGAAAGAGAGACTCTGTCTCTGACCAAAACATCAAGGACTCAATTTTAGAGGCATTCATCATTTTCTGAAATGATTACCAGCCCGGCCATGTTTTACATTTCTTTACAACAATCAAGAAGATTGATATGTAGATTCCTGTCTCTGGAGTCACGGCATGTTGCACATAACGCCAGTGCAAGTGGCTTTTCTCTTTCAGCTCGCTCACTCCCAGTTATGACATTGGCACAGCCCGCCGCCCTCGAGAACGCTTCATTGAAATGAAGAATAGGACCGAGCAGCAGGACCTGTTGGCCGGATCTGCTTGGTAACAGCGGTCAGCACAGGAGCCAAGGGCACAGCAGCGGCTCCTCCTGAGGGTGTGTGAAGATGTGTTTCAAACTCTGGATGATGGACAATGCGGCAATTTAAAAAACATAATAACTCCCCTTGGTTCACGTTTCTCTTCAGGCAATGTCGTTGTGAAGTTAGCATGTTCTACCAGAATCCGTTCATCGTCCACATTTCAAAGATCTGCTTAGTGGGTTCACTCTAAATTGGCCCTGCATGGAATGAGAATGTGCATATAACACAGAAAGTATGAGGAAACCTGTCGACCAGTTTGGGTCGTGTCCTGCACTTAGTGCTGTCAGGTAGGACCCGGGTCAAAACCAGGAGTTGGACAAAATGGACTTTGTAAGTGGAAAAGATGGAGGACTGGATGGATGAAATCTTGTGGAGATAAAAAAAAAAAAATACAATAAAATTAAAAAGGAAAGATGCATGGGGTGAAGGAATTTAAGGATATTTGACACATTCCATTGAGAAAGCTGGCCACCTGTATTAGTAAGTGATGGCATCATAACTAATTGGGAGTATCTTGTCTAAGGTACTTTGTCCTACATAAAGAAGGGACACCATTTCTCAGGTCTCTCTAAGGCAGGGATAGAGGGAGGAGTAGTTCTGAAATTTCACTTCTGTGTCTTTGCTTCCATTACAGCACCCTTGAAAGTAAAACTCTCTGAGGAATGTCACACAATATACAGTATGAAGCCCCATACAACAAATCCAGAAACTTTAGCTTGAAGCTCATCCCATTATAATGGCCTAAAACCTGCTACTAGGGGTCCTTTTGGCCCGTAGCCATTACACTGTATAACACCTCCTCATATCAAGCCCATCTTTACCATGGAAAGTTATAATAGACGCATTAGCATTGGGACAATACTTAAACTAGAGAGTGTACAGTTAAAGTCTGTTAGCCCTGGGTCCTCACTTATTGGATGTAAGACTTTGCATTTTGTTTACTGTTTACACATTGAATTTACACTCTTCTTGTTCTCTGCTGCTAAACACCAATTAGAGTTTTCTGATTTGACCTTGATGTTACCGATCAAATTAAAGACTTCAGTCCCAGGGGTCTCAGGGGGCAATTGATTCCTGCTTCATTATGGCTTACTTTGACATTTTATTTTATTGAAGAACAGGCTCAGGTCCATATTTCAGTCTGAGTAGATTACTTATCAGTATAATCAAAAAAAGTGAGGCTCAAAGAGTGCTGAACAGTATCTATCTATCTATCTATCTATCTATCTATCTATCTATCTATCTATCTATCTATCTATCTATCTATCTATCTATCTA
>JANRMT010062840.1:33985307-34015148 GCA_026402145.1 Polypterus bichir lapradei
ATAGATAGATAGATAGATAGATAGATAGATAGATAGATAGATAGATAGATAGATAGAAAATATATTGTATAGTGCCTATCTATCTATCTATCTGTCTGGACCTGTCTCGTTCTGCCTGGAACCCGTATGACCAGAAGTTCAGCCATTTTGAAATCATTTCTTTTTTGAGCTCTCATCTTGCAGCTTGTTGCGTGTATTTTGTGCTTTCAGCTACTTTCATTATTTGGGATTACCAGGGAGGTGTCTCAACTCTTTGACACTGTCTTGTCCCATATAGTTATCATATAATGTCGTTCATATCTATCCATATGTTATATAGTGCCTTATCTATCTATTTGTCTATCTATTATCCCTGCAGCTTAAGGGATTTGGTGATGCTAATTCCCAGTTTCTCCACATCTATCTTAATAAAAGGATAAGTGTGTGTGTGTGCATTTCTGTGTCTGTCTGGTTGCATTTCAATAGATGGGACATCACAAACATTAGCAGTATTAAAATGCCTTGCATTTGTCATTCCAATAGGTGGAGCATCTCAAACATTTAGTGTAATGCATTTTATTACTACAAATTTCTGTGATGTGCCATCTATTGGAATGAGAAATCTAATGCATTGTTCTTACTACATGCATTACAAAATAAATTCCAGCAGACGGTGCACTGCAAACGTTGATTCTGAGGCCTACAAAACTATCCAAGACACATTTTCTCCATCTTAAAAATGTTTGGAAGATTAAGATGTTTCTTAAATATGCAGGATACTGTGAAATTAATCCACGCATTGCTTTCTAGTAAGATTGAGTACAGCAATGTGCTACTCACTGGCTGTTCAAATTGTTCTTTATGCAGTTTTCAGTTAATTCAAAATGCTACTGCATTAATTATTACAGAAACAAAATTCTGATCACATACCTCCAGTTCTCAAGGGTTTTCACTGTATCCCAGTTAAGTTTAGGGCTGACTTCAAAATCCTTCTTTTAACATATAAAGCCTTAAATGGTCAATGCCCTGCTTAGTTATCTGAACTTATCGTTACTTACAAACCAGAGCACACAATGAGATGTCAAGATGCTGGCCTACTTATGGTTCTAAAGATTACTAAACTATCAGTAGCAGGTTGAGCTACGGGGTCCCGGAGCTGTGTCTGCCTGCTAATATAAGAGATGCCCCTTCAGTCTCAGTTTTCAAATCCCAACTGAAGACTCACTGCTTCAGTTTAGCACACCCTGACTAGAGCTGCTGTTAGCTGTGCATGCTGCATCTCTGTTTCTTAGTCATTTGTGCAGAAATATACGAATCACAATATTTTTAAACTGTTAATATCCCTCCTCTATTCTGTTTCTCTCCTCGATATCTGAATGTGGCACTTGGTGCCCCTGCTCTACTGCCAGGCTGTTGTCCTACGTATGGAAAAGTCATCTTGGATAAAGGGACGTTGGAATCATCTGATATTAAGATTCTCTCAACAGACTGGATGGCCAGCCCAGACTCCAATACAAAAAATGCTGGAGGGGGTAAGGTGGCCATTTTTGCCAAGGTCTACAGTACTGTGACTTTGTTTTTGACTTTCTCTTGTATAATTTTAATGTCATGTGTGGTCAACTGGCCATAATTCTTCAATGAATTAATGGACAGATACTGCTGGTTTCCATTTTTGTTTAATCAGGTCTACCTTGTGCGTTTTAACAAATCTGCTTTTATGTGTGTCCCAGTTCTGTATTTTGTAATTAGTTTATTCTATAGTTGTATTTTAAATGAGAATTGTTCACAGTGCTCTGCGCCTGCGTTCAGTGGGGAGCACTACACACAAAATGCATTGTGTTGCTGTATGGCCTAAATTAATTACTCAGATTTTAAACCATCTTAGATGGGTAACACATGTAGTCTATCTAAAATTCTATAGATCCTTTTTTGTCTTCTTTCTTTATCTTCTATTTCTTTGCTAGCAGCATTCACACCATGTAGTCAACAACAGGCTGCCCCGGGAAAGCACAGTAGCCATTAATTGTAACAAGAACCATCACTTCACTGCAAAATGGCAACTCATTAAAATTTACAGTCTTCAGCTCTTTTGTATTGAATTGATTTACCATACAATAAAAGCTTTATTCTGTTTTGTTTTTGGGATGATTTTCCACTTTGATTTTGAATGGATGATCAATTGACATAAACTCTTCACTCATTTTGCTCTCGTATTGCTAAGCGGATTAAATTTAAGAAAGCCACAATTTTCTATTTTTAAGAATAGCAGCACAATGCCAACCTTTCCATGGATCTAGCAGAAAAAAAAAAAAAAACAACTTCATTCCTGGGGCGCATACATTTCTTAACTTCTCCTAACAAAACATAAAAAAGGGCTTTTTTTATAATAAGTGTGAAAGTGGCAAACCCTCATCCTTGTCATGTACCCAGAGGATTATGGGATTTTCAGTTCTTCCAATTACAGCACTATATAAAGCATTCATTATCGACGTGCAAGAAAGGCGAAATGCAGAGAAGGCAATTTGCATTCTAACAGCATCTCTAAATAACAGATATTGCACTAAATGTGTGTATACCATTAGGCATCCCACAATTCTCTGTGTATGCAAATTGGCCATTTTGCTCCTGTCTGTAACATCCATCAGTGTGTTTGTATTTAAATTGAAAGGATGGGATAGTTAATAAAAATATGAAAAGCTCCAAAGTCACAAGTCCTTTGTCATGTACGTGTAATGCCCCTGATAAAATGAGCTTCCGATTATGGGCCTTGACCTTGACCTGTTACAAGAGGCATTGTGGCAACGTGATTAAGATGTTAGGTGTTAGGTCTCAGGGCGGCACGGTGGCGCAGTGGTAGTGCTGCTGCCTCGCAGTAAAGAGACCTGGGGTCGCTTCCCGGGTCCTCCCTGCGTGGAGTTTTCATGTTCTCCCCGTGTCTGCGTGGGTTTCCTCCCACAGTCCAAAGACATGCAGGTTAAGTGGATTGGCGATTCTAAATTGGCCCTAGTGTGTGCTTGATGTGTGGGTGTGTTTGTGTGTGTCCTGCGGTAGGTTGGCACCCTGCCCGGGATTGGATTCCTGCCTTGTGCCCTGTGTTGGCTGGGATTGGCTCCAGCAGACCCCCGTGACCCTATGTTTGGATTTAGCGGGTTAGAAAATGGATGGATGGAAGGATGGTGTTAGGTCTCTGGCTAATCCCGAACAAATCACTTAGCCTGTCTGTGCTCCAAACATTTTAAAAAATGGCTAAGAGGAGCTATATATAAACGACGTATTAAATAAAATAAGGGTTGCTTATTCTGCTCAAGTCACTTGCCCTGGTGAAGGCTGCAGTAGTATCATGTTACAGTTAACAGAACAGACTTTCCTATCCTACGGGCATCTTCCCACTCCTCCAGAAATAATCCCTCCAGTCTCTTCTAGGTCTTTTCCCATTGCGTTATGCCCTGCTGAGTCAAAATACCGGCTCGGTACACCACACTGGGGTATACTGGCCCAGCTCAAGCACTGCTTTACCTTCACTCATCCATTTTGTTTAGCGTTCTGTGAAGCTGCGTTTGTTAAAATTGAAAAAGTCATCTCTGGACAGGAGATCTCCGAGTCCCAGAAACATTGAGAAGAGGAACAGGATGCTGACACAAATTCCAAAGTCCCAGCAAGTATTTGTTTCCAGTTCAAGCCACATGCACTCCAAATGAACACATTCATTACTGCAATCCCGTCTAACCTTTTTGTCTGAAGTTTGAATTCAAAGTGAAAAGAAAATTAATTATTTGACTATAAATGATGATTTTTGAATCTAACTGCGTTGCTAATTAGGTTTGGAAAGTAGAGTAGGGCAGCTCAGCACACATTTTTTAGGGAAGGGAAGAACCACAATGGCTGTTACTGCTCCTGGCACCTGCACTACTCGGCTTTATTTAGGACAAACCGTCTGCACAAAAGATAAAAGTTCCAGTCAGCTTCTTGGAAACTTTTTGTCTTGTTAGCGGTTTTTCCAACATGAAGAATATTTTTGAAATAACAAAGCACTTTGATCGATCCATTGTCTAAACCAGTTGAATCCAGTTATCTAATTGCTGTAGGCCAGAGTCCAACCTTGAAGTTTGCTTCCAATAGTCATATCTCATTTGAGTCATGGTCCGGCTTAAACGTTGTGTTTTTTCCAACTGTTCCTTGGCCTCTAATATTTATTAGTATGATTTTCAATATTTTTGAGGCAGAGGAATCTAGTCGTTATATATACATCTTTTGTTTTTACGGTGGTAAAGAACAATTAATGTTCTCCTATGGCACTATGTTGCTTTCCTTATGGACACCACCATGTTGGAGTCTCCCGATTACTAGGAGGTCATACATCATGATGTCACTAACACAGAGTTTTAATCAGCTGGCACCACGCAAAATAAACAAATAAATAATAATAATAATAATAATAATAATAATAATAATAATAATAATAATAATAATAATGATGATAATAATAATAATAATAATAATAATAATAATATATTATTTATTGGAAAAAAATCTAAAACAATAAAAATGATTAGCTTTAAAGCAATAAAACAAACAGCATTTAAAGCCATAAAATGTATAACATGAAATTGAATGAAATCACTTCAAGCCAAAAGGCGCCAGCCCTTTTAAACTAAACATGTGTGGTGCAAACTTAAAGAGACTTGTAACTGACACGGTGACTGACACCTTAGACAGATTCCAGAAATGAATACAACTTCACAATATGGCAGTGCAATTTGCATTCTCAATATTAAATATTATTATCATTATGTGTTTAAACATTTATTTAGCAGATGTCTTTATCCCGAGGTGACTTACAAAGCAAGTTAAAGTACACACCAGAATGATTAGAAGGTGCAAGCAACAAAAGCAACAGAGAACAGGAGAAAAAACACGAGTGGACCTGCCTGCTACTACAGAATTACTCCTCCAAAAAAGCATAGTTTACAAGCCAGCAACGACGACAGCAGCAATAATAATAATAATAATAATAATACACAGATGTGGCAAAGTCAAATTGAACAGAATTACAACAGTAGACTTTGAAGACGTTGCTGATTTAGTTCAAGTATAAACATCTGTCAAATGGGCTTGCAATAAAACGTGTGTTAAAACTCCACAAAATCTCATTCCCATTTGTTCACCATCTTCAGTACTCTTCACATTTGTTATAATTGCATTTTAACTTTTTTATTCTATTATTTTATAAAGAATAGTTAGTTTATCATAAATTTAACTCAATTTATAATAAAGTTGGTTGATAATGTCACCCTTACCAATGTGGTACGTGTGGCAATTGTGTCGTCACCTCACTCTATACACTGTGGGGGGGGGGGTGTCGGGGGACTTAAGATGATATTTGGGGAGGGAGCTTAGCCTGGCTACACATCCTGACCTTTGTTATTTAATTATTGTATTCCCGGTTATGACCCCTGCATGAACACTGACTTCTCCATGCTATCTCCTGATACCATTTTCTGTTGCCAGGCACAAGCACTACAATTCCAAACTATTTCATCTATTTTGGGGACATCTGGGCTATCCCAGCTGCACTGGGTGCAAGGCCAGAACCAACTATGCATGTAGTGGCAGTCGATTGCAGGGAATACTCACACCTGCTTTAATGCATTCATTATACCTAAAAAATGAAAACCTCCAATTTCCACTCAGATAGATAGATAAATACATTTGGGGTGCGCCTTACGTCTAACATCTTTGTACTTGTTACTAGATAGATAGATAGATAGATAGATAGATAGATAGATAGATAGATAGATAGATAGATAGATAGATAGATAGATAGATAGATATGAAAACTGGAATGTAAAGGATATGAAAGTTACCATATAAAAGAGATTTCAAAATCACAACTTTAGGTAGATAGGCACAATAAAATTGGTAGACAGATAGATAGATGATTTACAATTGATTTCCTATCTATCTATCTATCTATCTATCTATCTATCTATCTATCTATCTATCTATCTATCTATCTATCATAAAGTGCCTTTCATACCTATCTATTATAAAGTGCTTTTCATATCTATCTATCTACAGTATCTATCACTGTGATTTTGATATATATATACTAGGGGGCTCTGCCGCTCGAGTATAGGGAAGTGGATGTACAATTTAAACAGAATGTTATTTTCATGGGAATTGTTTCATATGCATAATAGACCTAACTATTTTACATTACAGTAAGTAATTAACCACAGTAAAAATAGTAAAACCCAATAAATGTAAAAAAAAATTATGTGTCATGTTGCGTTAGAGGTATTCGTTGCGTTAAACGTTTTTGTTCTGTTTGGCTTTGAAATTAACACGCAAATACTTTTTAAACTTACACTTTTACTGTAAAACTTCAGTGAAAACAATATTTGGAATTAACTTTTCATCAATATCGTTTTGAGTTTTGATTCCATGTTTGGAGTTACATTGTCACAACGCAACATATAACTGCCTGTGAGTGAATACTGTTCCTTTCTCTCTAATAAATAAGTCGACTTTTTCGAATGTTTGTCCCTGTGATTTTTTGAATGCCATAGCAAAAGCTATTCTAACAGGAAACTACAAACGTTTTAATACGAATGGCATATCAAGATCTCCTTTGGTGTCTAATGTTATCCGTAGAAGATATACTACATTACCTTTCTTGTCGCCTGTTAAAATTTTACATGTCAGAATTATTCGACCAATTTTGAACACAACTAATTTTGTCCTATTGCATTGTCCATCACTCATAAATAAATTATGCAATAACATTACGATATGTCCTTCTTTCTACAGTGATTTGGCCAGTAGACGGTATTAATGGTTGTAGATATTGTACAGAATATTGTAAGTTGATGTTTTCATCTTTCGCACCATGACCACCAACTGTTTCAGCATAGTCTATTGATACACATTTAACCAAACTGCCGTGTAACTGATTAATAATTTTCATGTTAATTCGTTTGACTTCATCATTTCTTGGTGCTAGGATTGCCCATGTACTCACTTCTTCTTGATAATAAGTCTTCTTTTATTGGGAACATAAAGTGAGGAAAACTTAAAAAAATTATAATAGATGAGAGCGCAGGAACTGTGTCTGACAAAAGCATTCACATGAATGAGAGGTAAGAGGGCCGTGAGCGTGGGCCGTTAACCGGAAATGGTTGAGAGGAGTAGCGGGACTTGAAAAAATCTCTTGTCAATAGTCACGTCTCAAGATTTTCTGTTATAATAGAGAGATTTATATATGCTATCTTATATATTGCCTTTCATATCTATCTATCTATCTATCTTATATAGCACCTTGCATATCTATCTGTTAATGATAGGTAGTTTTATATTTTGTTCCTTGTGCATGTTACTAAATCAAGCATTGTGTTCAGTTCTTTGCAATGCCATGCTGTGAAGGAGATTCCACTGAACCTGCTTGGTTGCGTACACCCCTCCTGCAGCTCCAGCTCCATGTTGGCCACTGAATTCTGGGCTGATCACTGAAGTTGGCTGCCCAGCTGTACCTTAACACTGCCCATCTGCCCCGCCATCTTTATTGATGAATCAGACTACAGGATTGCGATTCCACGTCTGTCGCTGTAAAGACATCAGTGATTTGAGCAGCATGTTTTTTTAAACACCCACCCCATTGCCCCCAGCCCACCAAAGGTCTCCTTCCACAAGAAGTCCTTGCATGCAATCGCTCAATCTGCCTGAGGCATTAAGAGTCTTTAGTACCCCAGGCATTTGGAAACAGGATGAGATCCTTGTCCAGCACTCAGAGACAGAGCAGGCTATAATTTTGATGTCTTAGAAAAAAAAATGAAATGAATTAAAAATGGGGTTAGAGTTGCCCTTTCTGTATCTGTAGACTTTATCTGCTTATTCGATAACTGGCGTGTGTTTCTGTCTGTGTCTGTGTGTTCTGTTTTATTTGCTAGGAGACTGGGTCTTCCCAATCTCCCTTTGAACACAGGCTGGTGGGTCAGTTTGTCAGGCTTCAAAGTCCTGGAGAGATGATAACAAATATAAATCATTTTGCTCTTTTAGTAAGAAATGGCCAAATGACAAAAAAGAGTGCACCCACTTCGACAAGTAAAGGCCAGTGGCAATAGCGTCTCATTTCTGGGATGTAGCAGGAGTATTTAGAGGAAGTCCTGGCAGCGAGATGTCACCATCTGTCCTCCCAATCCTACTGTAAAGCCAAAACCAGTGAGCCATCCAAAAGCAGGATTTGGCATGCCAGCGGGGTGCCAAGCAAGGTGGACAGCCAACAGCAGGCCCCTTCCTGTCTGCTGAGTTGAGATGCCCGGCATTCATTGACAGTGTGAAGCAGCTACAGTCGGAGAGAATTTTGCAGCAGTTGATATAAAAATCCGAAGGCGCCTTTCAGAGTAAGACTTGGGTATGTAATGAAGGAGGAAAAAATAAATCAAACAAACTGTCTGCAAAAGCAGTCCAACCCTCCTAGGACTCCAGCAGCAACACAACAGCAGAATAATTAGGAAATCAGATGGCATTTTTGTTTCATTTTTTTTAGAGCCTTTGTCATGCAAAGCATTTGGCGACAAGCAAACAAAACGGCGAGAGATTTAAGCCACACCAAAGAGACGCATTAGCTAACACTTTTAAGTCTAGCTCGTCTGACAGAGCCACATTCTCTTTCACTTCACGTTTTTTTTTATTTTTCAGTGCTGTGGTTCTTGAGCCTCTAGAGTCAGACAGTCATTGCCACATCTCTGTCATTGCCTGTCATACGTTTTTACTTTTGTACATTTTTGTAGACTTCAGTTTTGGAGACGAGCCCCCAGAAATCCATTACCATAAATGAATTTCCTTGACCGGCCTGAGGGGGATGAGGAATTACTGATCCCATCTTCCCCACCATGGTATCCTGCTTTTGAGAATGGTCTCCATGTTAGGGACTCCTCACGGCTTTTTAGGGCTAAAGGCTTTGGGTGATTTCCCACTTGGCCTTCTAGGGGACCCTTAAGCTCTTTACAAGAGAATCTGTACCTTCTCCCTCCTTCTCTTTCTTTCAGTGTAGTTATATTTCCATCTGACTAGTGTGTTGGTGCCTCTAAAAACAGTTTAGGAATGAGGGTGGCTTGTCTATACATCAAAACCTGCATGAGCCACTTGAATGTGCTCTCTGGTCAGGGAGTATTCAGTGTATCTAAAGCCACCATTGTTGTTAGTCAGTCAACCCATTCCACATCAAAGTCTCATCAGAGTCACCTAAACCAACTGAACAACCTTCATTCATGCACATGAACCCATCTCACACATCTTTAGTAGTGTAGTAGCTGGAGAGTATCCCGGCAGCAATGGGAAAAGTTAGGAGCCAAACAGCCTAACATGGGGTACGTAATATTGAAATTATTGGTCAACCTAACAAGCGTGACCTTAAGATGTAGGAGGACAAGTGGACCACAGCTGAAGATGCAATGTGGAAAAGTTAGAGGAGCATCCAATCAAAAAAACCCACAAAGAAATATCACCAGGTTGGTGGTTGAATCTGGCACTCTGGAGCTGTAAGGGAGAATGTTAGCCACAGTGTTGCTCCACAGAGAATGTTCTTAATTGTATATCTGGACAGGACAATGTTTGCTTTTTATAGACTCCTTATGATAATCGAGTAAACCAGTAGAATGATTTATCTGGAGCTTGAAAAGTTAAGATAAACTGGACAGAAAGGTGGAATAAAACTGCAGGTACGTGGCTAGAAAGAAAGAGGTGATGATGAATTTTGAGGAGCAGCAAGTCTGAAGCTTGAGGAAAATATGAAGAGCTCCAAGTCTGAAGGTTAGGGTACAATAAGAGAGGTTTTTGGAATCACCATATGAGGAGTTACTGGAATAATAATGAGTATACAGTATGAGGTCCTGAGAGACTGGGCATAATAGGAGAAGATATTAAGCTGAAAATGAGAGAACATTATGAGGAGATAGTAGGCCAAATTTCAATGGGCAATATCAAATGCTTTAAGACTGTAGATGAGGATACAGAGTAAGGAGCTGAAGCTTCAGGACTGAGGAGATACAGATGTGAAGATGGCAATACTATATGAGAAGCTTCAGGACTGAGGAGCTATAGATCTGAAGAAGGTGATGCAATATGAGAAGCTTCAGGACTGAGGAGCTATAGGGCTGAAGATAGAGATACAATAAGAGAAGCTTCAGGACTGAGGAGCTATAGATCCGAAGATGGTGATACAATGTGTGAGAAGTTATAAGACTGAGGAGATATGGGGCTGAAGATGGTGATACAATGTGAGACGCTTCAGGACTGAGGAGCTATAGATCTGAAGATAAGAGATATAATATGAGAAGCCTCAGTACTGAGGAGATATAGATTTGAAGATGGTGATACAATATGAGAAGCTTCAGGACTGAGGAGCTATAGATGTGAAGATGGTGATACAATGTGAGAAGTTTCAGGACTGAGGAGCTATAGATCTGAAGAAGGTGATACAATATGAGAAGCTTCAGGACTGAGGAACTATAGATCTGAAGATGGTGATGCAGCATGAGAAGCTTCAGGACTGAGGAGCTATAGATCTGAAGATAGAGATACAATGTGCATGTTCTCCCCATGTCTGCGTGAGTTTCCTCCGGGCGCTTCGGTTTACTCCCACAGTCCAAAGACATGCAGGCTAGGTGCATTGGCAGTTCTAAATTGTCCCTAGTGTGTGCTTGGTGTGTGGGTGTGTGTGTGTGCCCTGTGGTGGGCTGTTGCCCTACCCGGGGTTTGTTTCCTGCCTTGCGCCCTGTGTTGGCTGGGATTGGCTCCAGCAGACCCCCCGTTGACAATGTAGGATAATGGATGAGGGATGTGTGAATCTAGAAGACTGAGGAACTATTGGGCTGAATAAGATGCTATAATGTGAGAAGTTATAAGACTGAGGAGATATGGGGCTGAAGATGGTCATACAATGTGAGAAGCTAGATACCTGATGAGTTATAAGGCTGAAGATGGTGACACAATGCAAAAAATGAGAATACAATGTGAAGGTTTCATAACTGAAGATAAGAATCAACTGTGAGGGGGTGTAAATCTAAAGATGGAAGTACAGCATGAAGAGCATTAAGAATGAAGCATAAGGTGCCATGATAATATATTTTAGTTCTACTGGAGCTATAGGACTAAGAATGAAGATACACTTTGAGGAGCTATAGGATGAAAAATGGGAATGCAATTAGAGGAACAACAGCCCCAGTGATGGCTGTGAAAGGTGAGAAATAGAAAAGAAGCCCAACATGATGGAATTCCAGGCTGAAGATGAAATTGCAATATGAACAAAGGGAAAGCAAAAATCCTGCAACTTGAGAAAACAGGTGGCAAAGTAGAAACTTGAGTTGCAACATGGAGAACGGTCATGCTAAAAGTGAGGTAGCAATGTGAGGAACAGTAAGTCTTAAACTGGGGATCCAAAGTGAGGCCCTACACAGCCAAAGATTAGATTCAATGAAAGCAGCAGTAAAACTTGAGAAGAGGGATGCAGTGTGAGGAACACCTGGAGTAAAATAGAGATGCAGTGGAAAGAGCTTTAAGGATGGAGATGAGGATGCAATGTGTTGAACAAGTCATGGGGAATAGCACACATTCTGAAGAACATTGTATCAGAAAGAGAGGAACATCCATCCAATGGCCAGCTTATAATGTTTGGAACTGTGAGTTCAAAGTGAGGTGTTATGTTACTGAAAAGGGGGGAAATGTGAGAAATGGTGAGGTGAGTACCCTTGTAGGGCATTAGTTGAGGCACCTTGAAGTACAAGAGGTGCAGTCAGGATGCTACAGGATGGGGAAATCAATAGTGAACAGGAAGAGGAATCATGTCAGCACCTCCTGGCTGCTAGAAGACACTTGACTCCAAAATAAAATGGACCTGTGCACCTAAAAGTGCAGCTGAAGGCTCGTGGTGCTCCTGGAGCAAATCAAAGAGTGCTGGGATACCAGGAGCCTTTAGAGGGAGTTCTAGTTTGGTGTCAGGACAGCCTGACCACAAATGTGACCTCAGAATAAGTGTTAAAGCCTCCCAAACAGAATTCCCAGGAGAGACTGGGACAAACATTGAGAAAGAAGGAAGAAGAATGGCCAAGGAGATGGAAGGTGAGAAAGGGAGTGCTTTGGTGTGTTGCTCTTATGAGAAAGTGCATAAGCAGGGGTTAAAGTGAAGCCAAAAAGGGCAGCAGGTTGGTTGTCCTCCTTCTTTTAATTTGACACTTGCTGTTCTCCCTTTATTCATCCATTCCTGCCATTTTCTTTCTCTAGAAGGTCACCCTCTGACCATGCTGAGGTTGAAATGTGAGCAATATAAAGGCAAAGAATGACAAGGAAAGACAAAGTTAAAGATGACGGTTCAGTACAAAGCAAAATGTGGCAGAAGACAAAGGGGAAACTGAGAAGAGGTGCTGAAGAAGTTTATCTTCTACATAGGGAATAAATCAAAAAGATGAGGGTGCAAGAAACATGTTGTACATGAACAGGAGTATAAACGGAGATGAGGTGTCAGAAGCCAGTGAAGATACAGTTCATGGAATAACAAGGAAGGAGATGGCAAAGTGAGATAAGCAATTAGGTGTTACACACGGGAAAGATAGAAAGGGTGTAGAAAAATCAAAGATGAATATTCAGATCCAGGAATAGCATGAGGTGCATTAGGGGGAATACTGGGTTGAAACTAAGCATACCTGTATCCAGCCAATACTTTGATGTGAGACCATCTAGGAAAAAGCTTGGGTTGCTGCAGGAAGAGGTGCCATCAGGGGTTTCTTACCTTGTGGTCTGTGTGTGGATCCCAATGCCCCAGTGTAGTGATGGACACACTGTGCTGTAAACAAGTGGCACCATCCTTTGGATGAAGCATAAAGCCAAGGTCCTTAGTCTCTAAGAACATAATGCATCTATTGGCATCTTTTGAAAAGAAACACTTAGGGTGTTCCCCTATATTCTGGCCACCATGACCACCATACCTTGGTTATTCTGGCCTGCCTATCATTCCCTGTCCATTATTGGTTATCTATCTCTCTAACCCTTCCACTGCCTAATGGAAAATGTATGGAATGTGTACTGGTGCATCATCCAGGTGCATTCTACACATTGGCAGAGATTCCTCATAGTCTACATCAGTGCTTCCCAACCTTTGTGGTGTCATGACCCCGTTTTTCAAATGCAAGTGTGTTCCAGCCACCCACCTTTCCCTCATCATTAATTTAGCATGACCCATCTTGGTCCCCCTCCTTGAATTTAATACAATTACCTTAGCAGGCACTGAGATGGTCCCCCATTGGTGAATCAAGAATGATTGTAGATGCTTTTCCTCTTTGGTGAATTGAGTATCATTGTCATTGCAGGGATTGGGGAGGTTGTGCAGGATTCAATCAGGGCAATCGTCACAACGGTCATGGGGGGTAGCGGGAATTCACCCATGGTCAGCCACGGTCCACCTGCAATGCTGCCACTGCCCACATGTTGGGAAATGTTGATCTATATGAAGCTCTTTGAGTAGATTACAAAAAAGCAATATATGTAATTTGTTATGCTAGGGGAGAGCACAGAAAAACAGAGCTAGAGAGGTCCAAATGGTGAGCATCAAAGCGGTTTCTCCAAAAAGCCAGATAACTGCTAACTACTGACCATCAGCTCTAAGGAAGACTCATGGTGGCCCAAATAAATCCAAATCAAGCAAGTTAGCACACAATGACCAATTTGATTCAACTGAAGGGCATGCAGGTGGGTCAGCAGAACTAAATGGCCACTTCTGGTCTTCTATTAAACATGTACTTGTTTTCTCTTGAAGTAGCCACCCACCAAGTTTATTTGGAGTTTCAGTTTGAATGATCATCCTCTTTGTAGATGGTCGCCCCTGAGTGACCTGCATGGCTTCTGCTGGATTGCCTCAGTTTACTAAGCCCACCTCAGGAGAGGAGGGACGTAGTTATTAACAGCAGAGCTGGCTTTTATATTGGGGGCATTTATTTGCTTTCTACGTCCATCTGTGGGGTTTCAGCTCCAAGGGGAGCGACGAGGAGGGGCTTTGTTTTAAAATCACATAGCTCTTTAACATTCTCCACCAGAGCTCCACTGAAGTCAAGGTCGGGGAGGTGAAAGCGGCTTACTTTCTACTGCTCCCACACCGTCCGGGTCATACTTAAATACTTGATCCATTCAAGTCATTCCCGAAGCATGACATTTTCGATGTGCCAGAATTAAAGCGTGACGAGCGGATTTTCTGTTTTCCGCTTGCTGATTTGTCGGCTTGAGGCTTTCGAGACGCCAGGACTCTTTGCAAATGAGCGCCGGGTGGAAATCAATGGAGGCTCCCATTAACGGTATAGTCGGCAGCGCTTTGAAATCCACCCCTAGAGTCTCAGCTCTTAATAAGGAATACAATAGAATATCAACCCTGCTGAAGCTTTACTCAACTAGTTAATTAAAAGACCCCGTTTCTTCCCACCTAATTAACAATTTATCAGGGCATTCATCAGCTCCGCAGCCATACCGTAAGCAGAAGAACAAATTTACCGCCCCGTTCCTCCCTTTCAAAGCTGCCTGCCGTGCCCATCGTCGGCAGATTAAATCATTAAAATTTAACGCAGGACGCACCGAGGTGCTGACAAGGCCTGTGCTGTAGAATAGAACGGGGGAAAGCAGGCATTTAGCCCTTTGACAATTAGTCCTAATCCTATTGAGTGTGTACTGCTAATGGACGTCCAAATATGCGAAACGGGCCAGCGCTGCAATTAGTTAAAAGATTTATGCGTGCCCCGCGCGGGGGGAGTATACTGTAAATCCCAATAATCTATTCTCCAAACCATTAATAAACCGTCATGAACCATCCGTAACTCTATTTACCTGTTCTCGCTAATCCTCATTTTGTTTTTTTCCCTTTGGCCGAATAAATAGAGCACATTCCCGATCTATAGCCATCGCTGTGAGATGTCTCTGTACATGATTCTCTCTGTATGTTATTATTATTATTATTATTATTATTATTATTATTATTATTAGGGTCGCCTAGTGTTAACAGGGGTGCACCAAAACATAAAGCGGGAGGACTTCCAAATATTAACATGTGGGGTCGACAAATACCTGCTGAAAAATAAACAGATTCAAACATCCCTAATATTTCTTAGGTACCAGAGCATATTCCTGTGCATCCATGACCGGACACAAAAACGCGCACTGACCGGATCCGGACTCGCAGCTAATCGCTCTTTATTACAGTCCATTCATTATCAAGCCGGCTTATTCGTCTCCAGCGTTATCCCTGGAGAATTAGTCAACAAGATAGGAACCAAACAATCAACCCTGGATCGTTGGTAAGTCATTTGACTCACGCTGAGCTTGTTAACTGCACACGTCCCGTCTTCCGGAATAGAATCGGATTTAAAAATCTACGCTGCTGCCTCGCAGTTAGGAGACCCGGGTTCGCTTCCCAGGTCCTACCTGCGTGGAGTTTGCATGTTCTCCCGGCGGGTGCTTCGGTTTCCTCCCACAGTCCAAAGACATGCAGGTTAGGTGCATCGGCGATTCTAAATTGTCCCTAGTGTGTGCTTGGTGTATGTGTGTGTCCTGCCGCCCGGATTTGTTTCCTGCCTTGCACCCTGTGTTGGCTGGGATTGGCTCCAGCAGACCCCAGCAGTAGTTAGGATATAGCGGGTTGGATAAAAATCTACACAAACGCAAGGGGAACACACAGGAAGCTGAAGAGCATTTGCTACCCTACACGAACATGTAGACATTCGAACCCCAATCTAAGAGGCACTGCGACTTCTTGAGCACCACCACCGGTTAATGTGTTTAGCGATGCAAACGATTTCCAAATTCATGAAGAAAAGGAAACTCTAGAATTGGTTGCACTAACGAGAACATTGAAAGGATGTAGCCAAAGGCTCCTTGAAGCTGTTGTCGCACGCGGTCACCGAGAGACGCTACTACTCATTGAGCAGACTGCAACAGAGCTTACACTTAAACGAAATAGCAAATAAATAATCTATCTATATGAAACATCCATCTATTATTTCTTTCCTTGGACCCGAACTTTTTAATTATAAGCAATTATAAGCAGGAACAGACCCTGAACTGCAATGGCAGCGCTCCCACACTCGGGTTAATGTGGAGTTGCTTATGGTTCATAAATCTGAACTCCATGTTACACGAACATACGCAAATAAACACAATGCTAGCAACGTGTGGCATAGTGGATACGGTTTTGATCTTCTGACTTTAAGGTTGTGGGTTCAAATCCCACTACTGACACCTGCTGATCACTAACAAGTCACGTCACCTGCCTCTCCTCCAATTGGAAAAACAAAAGAAATGTCACCACTTTTGTCTCGATTGTTGGATAAAGGTATCAGCCAAATAAGTAAATGGTGAAGCAGGTAAGGCTTCAAAGTTTAAGCTTGTTGGTTCAAATCCCACTACTGACACCTGGTGGCCATGAGCTAGTCACTTGACCTGTTGGGGCTCCAGTTGGAAAAACGAAATTCCAATTGTTTGTCAAATCTTACAATTTGCTTTGAATAAAGGCACCAGCTAAATAATAAAGTATAGTTTGCAGGTAGTGTGGTGTATAAGTTAAGGTTTTGGTCTTCTAAGTTTACGGTTGTGGGTTCAAATCCTACTTCTGAGACTTGGTGACCACGAACAAGTCGCTGCACCTGCCTGTGCTCCAACTGTTAAAGCAAAAGTAATGTAACCAACTGTGGCTGAAAAGTTGCAAGTCGCCTTGGGTGAAGGAGTTCACCAAATGTGTAAATCCAGAACCTGCATATTGCAACACACATAAGAATGTCAATCCCATCTCTCAGAGCCAGTTACATCAAAGTGAAACACAAAGGTGGCGGGTGTCCATTGACTTCCCTTGACTTCGTTCAGTACATTAATGTCCACCACCCAGCCGCACTTCACACTTTCCGAATTCGCACATTTTATTTTTCTGATCATTTTTATCACTGCACGATAAAAGCTGCTATAAATCACCCTCAGCACACATCCCCTTATTAAACTTTTTTATGGACAACTGAAATTGAAAGAAAAAAAAACACAAAGCCTCATGAGAAAAATGTGAGTAGACAAGATCTTAAATAACGGACCGCCCGTAGACATGGCTAAAACGTATAACTGTTGCTTTCTGTGCCCTGAAGTAGAGGAGCCACAGTGGAAAACGATCACTCATTGAGATGTGCACGTCTTCCTCCATAATGTTCTTAAGCACGTTTTTAGCGTTGTAAAGTCAAACTTGTTACCTTTGTATTTAAGGCACCAGTAGCTGGTTTTAGAAATTCCCAATGGCCCGCTTCCTCCATGGCAAAGTGTCTTATTAGAAAGGCCGCTGGTTGTTGTCTCTCTCTTTTTATGTTATGGTGACACAAGAGGACAGATGAAGAAGAAGCATTAGTTTCCACTGTGTGCAAGGGTTCAGTGGATGAAGTGCACACACACACAGCCTCCTTTATGAACTCCATGGTGGGGGGGGGGGGGGGCATGGTGGGTTGGCATCAGGTCAGGGCAGCACTTTCTGGCATTGTGCACACATCCTAACTTCTTTCAATGGTAATGCAAAGGACACTTAAGGAGCAGTGCAGCACCCACTCGACATCAACACATTCAAACACCTCTTGGGTACCAATATGAAGCCCCTTCTGGAGCTCGTGTGTCTGCAGGAGCACAACTCTGTTAATGTCGTCCACTGCCAGAGCTCACTCACTCCACCTTTGGGTCTCCAGCAGCATGTTCTACGTTAATTTAAAAGACAGACATCACAGGCAGAATCAAAACAGCAGCCAAGTGCCAATTTCATGCATTTTACTATATAAGTGCAGGGGCATATGCCATGTACAGTGGGTAGAACACATCTCTATTCCACCATATGCCAATGTCTTTCATTTACTTATACATTCTATGCAAGTGCATCAATTCAAATGTCATTGGGAACATTTTATGTGCTAAGCTTACTAGCCAAGCAAGTGCCAGGACATGCCAACTTCTTTCATTTATTCATATTTTTTTAAATGCAGCACATATTGGGAAGCAAGTGCCAGGACATGCCAACTTCTTTCATTTATTCATATTTTTTTAAATGCAGCACCTATTGCAAGCAAGTGCCAGGGCATGTCAGCTTCTTTCATTTATTCATACATTTCATATGCAGCACCTATTGACATACCGATGCCAGGGTGTACCAGCTTCTTTCATTTATTAATGAATGAATGGAGTACATTTTGGTGGCAGGGCTCGTAGACAAGTGCCAGGATGTGCCAACATCTTTTATTTATTCGTAAATGCATTCATTATTTTTTTGGAATGGTATATACTAGGTGAGTGCCAGGACATGCCAACTTCTTTTATTTAGTTCATACATTTTATATGCAGCACCAATTGGTAAGCAAGTTCCAGGACTATCCATCTTTAGGTATACATTCAAATGTGCATTTGGGTACATGATAATGGGTAAGCAAGTGCCAGGACATGCCAACTTGTTTCATTTATTTATAAATGTGTTGCTTAAATTTTGCAGGCAGAACCCAGTAACCAAGCGCCAGGACATGCTGCCATCATCCATTTAATTAATACAATTAAAATGCAGCACCTATTAGCAAGCTAGTGCCAGGATCTGGAAACATCTTTCATTTATTCCTAAATGCATTCATTATTTGTGGAGGGCAGAATCTGTTCGGCAAGTGCCAGGACATGCCAACGTCTTTCAATTATTTCATACATTTCATATGCAGCACCTATTGGTAAGCAAGTGCCAGGACTAGCCATCTTTAGGTATACATTCAAATGTGCACTGGGTACATGTTATGAGCTAAGATTAATGGGTAAACAAGTGCCAGGACATGTCAACTTGTTTAATTTGTTTATAAATGTGCTGCTTAAATTTTGGAGGTAGGGCCTACTAAAAAAGTGCCAGGATATGCCAGTGCCTTTCCTACAATTCATACATTTTAAAATGCAGTACATATTGGAAAGCATGTGCCAGGATGTGCCAACTTTTTCCATTTATTCATAAATGCAAGCATTATTTGAGGGTCAGAACTTACTAGGTGAGTGCCAGGACATGCCATCTTCTTTCATGTATTTCATACATTTCATATGCAGCAACTATTGTCAAGCAAGTGCCAGAACTAGACATCTTTGTCCATTAATTCAACTGTACACTCGGCACCTTTTATGTGCTAAGCTTACTGGGCAAGGAAGTGCCAGGACCTGCCAACTTCATTCAAATAATTCATGCATTTTATATTCAGCACCTCTTGGCAAACAAGTGCCAAGCTGTGCCAACTACTTTCATTTAATTCATAAGTGCATTAAGAATATTTTGGGGAAAGGATCTACTACAAATGTGTAGCTTACATTTTGGTGGCTGGGCCTACAAAATAAGTGTCAGGACATGCCAACTTCCATCCATCAATTATCCAACCCGCAATATCCTAACTACAGGGTCACGGGGGTCTGCTGGAGCCAATCCCAGCCAACACAGGGTGCAAGGCAGGAAACAAACCCCGGGCAGGGCACACACACACACACACCAAGCACACACTAGGGACAATTTGGAATCACCAATGCATCTAACCTGCATGTCTTTGGACTGTGGGAGGAAACTGGAGTACCCGGAGGAAACCCACGCAGACACGGGGAGAACATGCAAACTCCACTCAGGGAGGACCTGGGAAACGAACCCACTGCACCACCGTGCTACACGCATGCCAACTTCTTTCATATATTTTCATACATTTCTGTGCAACACCTATTGGCAAGGAAATGCCAAGACATTCATTTATTTATGAATGCATTAAAAATATTTTGTGAGCAGGACCTACTAGGCAAGTGCCAGGACATGCCAATTTCGTTCATATTATTCATACATTTTATATGCAGCACCTACTAGGCAGGAAAGTGCCAAGATGTGCCAACTTCTTTCATGTATTCATAATGCATTTTAGTACATTTTGGGGGCAGTGTCTGCTAGGCAAGTGCCAGGACATGCAACTTCTTTCATATAATTCATGCAATTTATTTGCAACACCTATTGGCAAACAAGTGCCAAGACATGCCAGCCTATTTAATTTATTCATGAATGTAATGAGTAAATTTTATGGATGGGGCCTAATATGCAAGTGCCAGGACATGCCAACTTCTTCCATATATACTTTGTACATTTTATATGCAGTGCCTATTGATGAGCAAGTGCCAGTGGTGCACTGGGTACATTTCAGCTGCTAATCCCACCAGTCAGGCACGTGTCATGAAATGCCAACTTCTTCAACTTATTTATAAGTGCCCTGGGAACATTTGGTGTTCAGCACTTACTAGGCAAGCTCGTGCCTAGCCATAGCTGCCTTTCATCTATCCACAGGTGCATTGGGCAGTGCTAAGACATAACAGCTTCCTTCCTGCAATTGGCACCATTTTACGTGAGATCATAAGCGACCAAACGCCAAGTCCACATGCATGCCAGTCTAGATGTTGGTGCAAGAAGCTACTTGGCACTCCAAATGTAGCACATGTTCACTTCCATGAAGCCCTTCATCAGCCCATGGAGTCCATGCCATGCGCAGAACTCAAATGGCTGCAGATGTCGTTCACAATGAGACATTGAAGCACCCTCTTAGATAAACCTCTCCAAAAACAGAGAATGTTAGATGATTCAAAGCACAAATGACTCAATACTCCCTTCTTGGGCATTGATTAGTGAGACATTACTGCACACCAAATATTTTCAAACAGCCTGAACGGAATAGCTTCTCCAGAAAGAGTCAGAGAAAAGGTACAACTCCACTCAAGGAACATTCAGGAAAGAACATGTCATACTAGAGAGAGATGAGAAGGGCATAAGTGAACTTTGACTTAATGAGCAGGAAGCCAATTTCAATTTAGCCTTCCATCAGCAAACCACAGCCCTGAATTGTGAGCAACTGGAAGTACACAAGAAGCAAAGGAGCCTAAACCACATTAGAAGCAGAATGGCAGGATGCGGCCCCGACGACAAGCATCCCCAGTGGACTTCGGCGTATGGATGCTGTCCTAAGTGACAAGCTACACGGAAATCCATGGCATCCACATGGCTTCCAACAAAATAAAAATAATAATAATAATAATAATAATAATAATAATAATAAAGACTGCTTCTTTAAAGAGACTTTGAATTCCATTACAAGCTTCCATTTACTCACATTATGTCCCCCAAATTGAAAAAATAGCTAAATGCTTTTTTTGTTGTTATTGGTCATACTAATAACGCGGTGACATTTCCTCTGTCAATGTACCCTGCTTTTACAGTATAAAGCGTTTCATTAGAAGAGCCCGGCTCAGCGCAAACACAGCGCGCCTACTTTGGTTGGCATTACACAGAACTGGCACGGCTCGCCCACTTTCGGTGGCAGCAGTCTCTATCCTATAGCATAAAAAATAAAGGCTGACTTGAAAAGGTTCAAAATGTTATTAACATGGTTTGCATTCATGGTCGGGAAGGGCACAATATAAAATGCCAATATTATTGGTTGATGCGTTTTTATAGTGTACGACTGGCTGCCGCCTAATGATAACAACAATAATAATAATAATAAAGCATTCATATATTTATAATATGTAGCATCCTCAATAACAGAACCGAAAACTCCGCAGTCCTGCAAGAGACGAAAAAACGAGGCAGGTTGTTCGGCTGGCCGCTCCCGTGAGAGCCCCTCTGACGACACGTAACTCCTGCTCAGCCCCGATTAGGCGAGCGCACAGTCACTGAAGAGCGAAGATTACCGAGGCTGGGGGTCACTCCGACTTAATAAACCCTCTGCACTCAGAGGAATTGACTTCAGACTTTGTAGGGGGAAAACAATGCAGTAAAGTCCAAAGGCAAGGGAGGCTAGATTGCCGGGACTGCAACTTCGCAATCAAGACGCGCAATGCATACTTTGAACGGTTTAACGGTAACCGGATTTTCGGGGTTTATGAAAATGTGTCGGCATCAGGAGCTGTGTAGCAGGGAAGAAAAAAAAAAATCTCAACACCCTGAAAATATACGGCGATCTAATCGCAGATCGATGGCCCCCGTCTTAAATGAGGGAGGTGAACTCACGAGGCGCTCTTCAAGGTTATATAACTCCGCAGATGGTGCGCTCTAAAGTTTAGCACCGATATATTTGAGGACTAATATCTTTTTAAGGTATGCGCATATTAATAAACGTTATCTCCCACCAAATACTAGGTATCTTTTCCAAATGCACAAAGTTCTTTGAAAAGTATAAATAAGCGCTTCCATTCACGCGTGAACGGGGCACCATTTCCTTTTATAGTGGGTATTTGAGAGGGGCGCGCAGTAGTTAGCCCATCAAGTACGCTGGGGTTCCTGTCCTGTGTTCCTCCTTGATTTGAGTTTGCATGTTCTCCCCGTATAATCATAAGATGCTGTTCTCACAGGGGTGGAGATCATTTTAATACAAGATGGGGTCCAAAACGTAATAATAATAATAATAATAATAATAATAATAATAATAATAATAATAATAATAATACATTTCATTTATATAGCGCCTTTTTATGACCATCTCGTTAAAGGTAACTATAGAATGAATAACCTCGAGGGGTTCCCAAAATGGTGGAGATCTCTAGAATACAAGATGGGGTCCAAAACGAAACAAAGGTATCAACACGTAAAAGATAACAATATGAAAACTTAACCTCGGAAATGCAGTCTATGGCTTCAAGGACATGTGTAATGAACACATAAAAATATAAACAGAGCCCCAGTCATATAACCCTACCCCTAATACTATCTTCTGGGCCACCAGCATACATGTTAATAGGTGAAACACAGACAGGCTGCCCAAAATACTTTAACACTGGTAGCTACAGCGGGCTGAGGGGGACGATTCAGTTGTGTGTCCCCCATGAACAATTCACTATGATTTGTGATTCATATTCTTCTGGAATGTCATAGTGGCGCAGTGGTAGACCCGAAGCCTCACAGTAACAAGTGCAGTGTAAAGGGAAATTTCAGATTTATGCCCCCATGAAATACATTTTATAAGAATTCACTAATCAAATCATGTGGGGTAGCATGGTGGCGCAGTGCAGCCTCACAGTAACGAGACCAGGGCCGTCGTCCTGGGTCCTCCCTAAATAGAGTTGCACATTCTTCTCATATTATTGTGGGTTTCCTTCGGGCGCTCTGGGGTGGATTGACGATGTCAAATTCTCCATAGTGTGCGTGTGTGTGTTCATCTTGTAATGGGGTGGTGATGTTCTTGACGGCAGGTTTGGAAGGTACATGGAATTTTTTAGACTGATTACACATTTCATGGTCCAAACCCAGACTCCGTTGCCCAAGCCCCCAAGAAAGAAAGAACACCATCCAAGCCTATCTTCTTTTGAAAAGTGTTTCTGGTCCAACCCAGCACATAAGGTGCAAGGCAGAATCCAGTTCCGGAATCCGCAGCGTAATTTGGACATTTTTGGGATTTGGTGGGATATCGAAGTCTAGACTGAAATGGAAAAAACAAATTCCGGTAAAATCTTAAATGAACCCTTTGAGTGTCTATGAGGGTCCAATCATTCCATATATTCACTTGTAAGATTGACTTTTAACACCAGGCGAGTACATTTAACACTGAGAATCGAAACACTGCGCCACTGAGCTGCTCTCGTGTTAGACGTTGTGTTCGTGTTTTGTCGTTTCGCTCTTTTTCATTCGCTGTTATCCGGCCAGTTTATTTATTTACTTATTATGAAGTCTCGGACCTGAGCTTTAGTGGGATGTTACACGCTCTTTTTTATTTGAAACATATTCAAAGCGTTGATCGACGCTTCTCAGTTAGATGGCAGCTCTCGTCCTCCTTTAATTCATACTGAACCCCGCGCCCCGATTTTCGAGCGAAGTTCAAATATTAGATATTAGAACACTTCACAATTGCTGATCGAGCTACTGTCTGAGTTTCTATTATTTTTTAGACGCTACGAGACGAAATCAAGTCGGGCAAAACAGAGCAGACAACATCCATGCGAACAAGAGCATTTTATTCTTGGAATATTTCACAAATTGCGCAGCTCTTGATCTGATCAGACTGGGAATACTTGGCGGAGTGTTCCTCTTATAAAGAAATGCATTTTTCCCTGTACGTTTTAGCTAGAAAATAAAATACCTTTTGCAAGTTACCCTTCTGTCACCTGGGTGGGCTGTAAAGACTTGCACGCTGTTATATTTGCATTTTCAATTTAAAGAGCTGTCATTTTTCACGCTAAAACTCGCAAAATTCAAAGTAACGAACTAGCATTAGATGCAGTAAAACTGTAAAGGGAAAGGAATAAAAATGAGCTCAAGTCTCCCGATGAGCTGGGACAGGGTGGGGCGGGGAGGAGAAGCGGCAGGGCGAGCTTTCAGACGGGCTTCTCCTGCATGCGTGTACAGATATACACATCCAGTTCTTCAATCTCTCTAACTCTGCATCTGTAATAACTGCCACCTCCAGCCAGCCGGGCTTGTCACTGATATCATGGGACGTCTCATGCCCTGAACTTGGCACGGTTGGAGTGAGCGGCTGCTCATACTATGCCATCCGCTCCAGCTGATTCGGGGACTGAGTTGCGCATTCCCCCAAAGACACTTTATGTTCATACACGTACTTCACATTTGCACATATTGCTTTGAAACATGCATTTTTTTTTCTTTATATATGCATAAAAAATCACCTACCACCAACAGCCGAGGTCTTCATGTTTTACCCAAATTAAAATAAAATAATTTCCCTTGGAAGGCACCCCTTGATCTCAAACGAGAGACGTGCTTAGTGCGAGCGTGATGGTGCAGCGAAGCATTGGTGAAGGGGGGGCAGATCCGGGATAATTAGGGGTCCATTAAAAACTTCAGCCAAAGGTTTTCTTATAGAAGCGGAGCGGAAAACCGCGTCCCCATGGCAAGGCGCGTTCGGACATCTGGAGGGTCCGTCCTGGAAGGTGAGTATAATAACATCCACTTGGAGTATCCCTATGTGAACACTAGGCGAGCCAAAAGGAAACCAATTGTTTAAAAAAATAAACAAATAAAGCAATCCGGAGAATTAACACGAAGGGAAAAACAGAGAGTGAGAAAACAATCCACGACTGCAGAGGGTGATGCAGGCAGGCAGGCACATCCAGGCGCTTCTAGACAGACATCCCAAACTGTGCGCGCCCCCGCGTGTGCGCGAGAAAGTGAGCGGAGACGAGCGAGCGAGAGAAAGAGAGAGAGAATGTGTGCGTGCGTGTGCGTGTGTGTGTGTGTTAGGAAGAGGGGGAGGATAGGAAAGATGAATGTTTCATAGGGCCGGATCAGGGATTGAGAGCTGATTAATGTTTTATGGGATCATGTGGTTTGACGTGAGAGGAATCGGCTTGGATCAGATTTGCACGGCACTCTCACACACCAGTCAGGAGTGGGAAACTGAACGGGTACATCTGCTTTTTTTTTTTTTTTTTCTTCACCTGTGATAGAACAATTTAGGCAGAATCAAACGGAAAGATCTGTCAAGATCCCATAAACACACGTGAACAATACGATTGCCGGGACCTTCAGAAGTGCTGACGAGACGCCCCGTCCATGAAACAACGAGACGCCCGAGTTTTAAACGTCACACAAAGTTACTAAAGCTTTCATAAGCGCTGCGTGTCCGGAAAATGACGAGAAGTGATTGCGGTATTCCTGAAGTGGAAGCGCCACCTTCCGGTCATAAGTCTTTATCGTAGTTAGGGATTAAAAATGCACAAGAGACGCGTCTTTAAGGCATTGCTGTGCTGAACTCGAGACGCCGATCGCACTTATTTAATATACCGAAGACCAAGAAAGGGAAACGATTGCAGAGCGACCTTATAAACAGAGACGCTAAATAGTCTGACACAACCATTAAAGAAGCGTCGTGTCGCGTCATGAGCGCACAGGGGGTTCAATACACTCTGTATCTAGAGGCTACACTTTGCACAACTGACCAATAATTCAGCAAAGTGACCGACTAATGTAATGTCCAGTTGATCTTTTCTTTTCTATGTGTTTCTCAACATTACAGTCTAGGAACGCGATGCCAGAAAGTGTGCCCCTATTGCTTTTCCCCATCGAACAGCGATCACACCGCCCCCTTTCAGTGATCCAGATTGCGAAGCGAGCCTCCTCTCCCGACTTCTAACGAAAGCAAATCGAACGCAGTAATAATAGAAGCAGGCGGGCGCGCACATCAGATGCTGTTTTGGGGGCTGTGCCAAAACCGAACCCACTCGTTTTAGTTCGTGGTTTCGTTTGATCGCTAAGAGCACAAAAGCTTTAAGTGGAACATTATACATCATTACTGTAGAAATATTGATTTTGGATACGATGCCGGGTCTCCATTGTCTAGACCTTTCAAGATCGCAGCACACGACTTTATCAACCCTGTGTAAACAGCCCGCCTTGATATCACCTTCTTTATTTTAATTATCTAAGTCAAAAAGGAAGAGGCAGCCACAGAAACGGGAGTACAGTGAAATCGTTTGAGATAATAAAAGACGGTAAGCCGGATTTTACAGAAATCTTTAAATTAAGATTTATTAAGATTTCAATTAAAATATTAAAACCTTAAAAAAATAATCGATATGTTTGCATCCATGTGCTGTTGATAAAAATGGATTTAAAGCTGAGTTTCTTACATCAGGTGCCGAGTCCCTCAAAAATTGTCGCTTAACAGAGAGCGAGGCTGACTTCAAATTCGTTAAGATCAATGATGGAGCTATGAACAATTCAACTTCGCTCACTTTGTATCATCTAAGAGCAACTACATTTGATTTTCAGAGGGTCCCACATGAGAGGTTGGGCAGCAGACTGAAAGAAGAGGAGGTCAGGGCGCTAGGTGGGTCCAAAACTGGCTCTAGCAAGGAAGCAAAGAGTGATGGTGCAGGAGAAACCTTATCAGACCTGAGTAATGGTAAGTATAGAGGAACATTAGATCTATAAGCAAATAAATAAAAGTACTGATAATGTGACAATCAATAAATAAATAATAACATGAAATGTGTCCATAAATAATTAAATGCATCATTCATTCATTTTCCACCACTTATCTAAACCGGGTTGTAGGGGCAACAGCAGCAGCATACCACCTGCAGTTCAGAATATGTCACCGTACTGAAGCTAAGCACATTCAGTCTGGCTGGTACTTGGATGGAGGACCATCTAGGGAAAGCTTGGGATGCTGCTGGAAAAGGCAGGGGTCGCTTGCTCTGTGGTCTGAATGTAGACTCCTATGCCCCAGCGCGGTGACAGAGACACTAGGCTGTAAAAATGGCACCGTCCTTCAGATGAAATGTAAAACTGAAGTCCTGACTGTCTGTGGTCATTAAAGATCCCTGGGCATCTTTTGAAAAGAGTAGCATGGATCCGGATGTCCAGACTAAATTGCCCATCATGGCCTTGTCCATTCTGATCCCCTAATCATCCCCTGTCTCTAACTGGCTAACTATCTGTCACCTCTTCACCACCTAAAAGCTTATGTGTGGTGAGCGTACTGGTGCAACAATGGCTGCCGTCGCATCCAGGTAGGTGTTACACATTGGTGGTGGTCGAAGTGATTCCCCTCTGTCTGTATGAAACATTTTGAGTAGCAGGAAAAGCACTATATACATCCATCCATCCATCCATTTTCCAACCCGCTGAATCCAAACATAGGGTCACGGGGGTCTGCTGGAGCCAATCCCAGCCAACACAGGGCACAAGGCAGGAATCCAATCCCGAGCAGGGTGCCAACCCACTGCAGCACTATATACATTTAATTAATTAATTAATAGCAATGAGGCCCACATGTCTTCTCCCCATCTACACTTGACAACTCATACTTTGGGATCCTGAGGCATTCTCAGGCCATCTAGGAGATATAATCCAACCAGCAAGGCCTGGGTCTTCTGCAGGGTCTCCTCCCTGACCAGGAGGTGTCATGGAGACATCCATATCAGATGCCCAAACCACCCCTGGCTCCTCTGGATGCAGTTCTATTCCAAGTTTCTCCCATATGTCTGTGCTTCTCACCTTTTATCTAAGGGAGTGCCGAGCCAGCCTGTGGACAAAACTCATTTCAGCCCCCTGTACCCACCATCTTATCCTTTTGTCTAGGGGATATGAGCCCGAAGGCAAAAATACATTGGTACACTTCGTGCAGAAATAAAAAAAATACATTTATCTCATAGGGGTTCAGTATTCTATCTAGGTTTTTAAAAAAGTGGTCTCACGACCCTTTCCATATTACTCCCACACAATCCAACAATAACTATACCTTTCTAAATTTGTAGGCCTATTTTTCATTTTATTTTTACCAATGTTTTTTCCATGAATTTTAAGCCATTGATCATTTTATTTTTAATTTTCAATTACAAATTAATTTTGGATTTATCTTATAGTTACAACTGGTTAGGGTAGGGATGTACAGTAGGTTTCTGGCTCAGCTCCTTCTTCACCACTACAGATTGGTATATCGACTTCGTAACTGTGCTTGCCAACCCAATCCATCTGTCGATCTCGTGAACAAGACCTCCTCTTCAGGCAGTAACTCACCATCCACTCGAAAGGACAGTCCATGATTTTTCCTACTGAGCACCATTGCCTCATATTTGGAGAGTCATAGTCACAGTCACAGCCCAATGAAGCCAACAGGACCACGTCTTCTGCAAAAAAGCAGTGACATAATTCGACGGCCACCAAACTGGATAGGTGGTCTGTTAATGAGTGAAATGAGTTCACGAGTTCAACTGTAAAATGAGTTCATCAAGAACATGGGGACAAAGTTTGAAATGTTTATACAAACACTGAGGGAGTTTTCTTCACACAGAGAACCACAGACACGTGGAATAAGGGGCCAAGTAGTGTGGTAGACAGCAGGACTTTAGGGACTTTCAAAAGTAGACTTGGTGTTATTTTAGAAGAATTAAGTGGATAGGACTGGGGGACTGTTGTGCTGAAGGGCTTGTTCTCCTCTAAATTGTTCTAATGAGGACTGCCAAACCCTGGCTTTGACAGTAACTATGCAGACTCCAAGACAGTCTACTGTATACAGCCTGACCACCGCAGAGCAAAAACCAAACTATCGCTTCCCTCGCCTGACATGTTTGTCCCAAAGCTTTAGCCTGGTAGTGGCTTCTCCAAAAGCAAAAGTCTGACAACTGTCCTAACCCATCAGACAAGAGAGCCCAGTAAATTAAATGTGTCAATACATCGGCTCCAAGATTTCCAACAGTGCCATTTAACTCAGGGTGACTTACTGGAGGAGTAACATATGAGGGCCGAGCCCAGAAAGGAGTGAGGAGATCTGCAAGAGGGAGTTTGGTGAAGGCAATCTGTAGGTGCACTTATAAAGAATAATAATAATAATAATAATAATAATAATAATAATAATAATAATAATAATAATAATAATAATAATAGTGAATACTGCATGTGTACACTTTGTATTAACACTTGTCTGACTGGCCTGGCATTGATCTTCATACATCTGCTGGGTAAATAAATGAAAATGAAAAAGTTAGTTGATGTTGAAGGAAAACCTTATAAAACATAACTCAAGTGCAATAAATCAGCCAATAAATAAACAGATAAAAGGACTCTGAATAATGTAAAAATCCATCAAACGTTCAATTTAGGACTAACCAAGGTCAACTGACAATCAAAGCCAAACAAATTAAACAAACAAAATATCTGCTCTTCAGACTAAGAAAGTGAGACAAACTGAGCATTTATGAAAGATATAATGTTCTGACCATATCTATCTATCTATCTATCTATCTATCTATCTATCTATCTATCATATAGTGCCTTTCATATCTATCTATCATATAGTGCCTTTCATATCTATCTATCTATCTATC
>JANRMT010062840.1:34049685-34061868 GCA_026402145.1 Polypterus bichir lapradei
ATAGATAGATAGATAGATAGATAGATAGATAGATAGATAGATAGATACTTTATTAATCCCAAGGAGAAATTCACATAATCCAGCAGCAGTATACTGATAAAAAAAAATATTAAATTAAATAGTAATAAAAATGCATGTAAAAGCAGACAACAGCTTTATAACTTTGTGTAATAAAGCAGACAATAACTTTGAGTAATGTTAGCATTTACTCCCCCGGATGGAATTGAAGAGTCACATAGTGTGAGGGAGGAACGATCTCCTCAGTCTGTCAGTGGAGCAAGACAGTGACAAAAGTCTGTCACTGAAGCTACTCCTCTGCCTGGAGATGACACTGTTCAGTGGATGCAGTGGATTCTTCATGTTTGACAGGAGCCTGCTCAGTGCCCGTTGCTCTGCCACAGATGTTAAACTGTCCAGCTTCATTCCTACAATGGAGCCTGCCTTCTTAACAAGTTTGTCCAGGCGTGAGGCGTCTTTCATCTTTATGCTGCCTCCCCAGCAAACCAGCGCGTAGAAGAGGGCACTCGCCACAACCGTCTGGTAGAACATCTGCAGCATCTTATTGCAGATGTTGAAGGACGCCAATCTTCTAAGAAAGTATAGTCGGCTCTGACCTTTCTTACAGAGAGCATCAGTATTGGCAGTCCAGTCCAATTTAATAAAATCTTTATTTAATGCATGTGACCCTGACTTCTACTATAATTGGGACAGAAATGTCTATGGTGGCTGTATCTACAAGAGGACCAGACGTGACCCTGGAAATAGTTTTGAGCTGGGGCTTAAAAAGATCCTGCTGGCCATAAGGCCAAGGAGCTTGGAGTCAAGAGGAACAATATTGACAAGGGTTCAGCTGGCAGGAGGAATAGAGGCCAGATGTGAGAAGATTAATAAGGTTAATAACAATTTACGATGGCAGCACTCTGTGCATTGTATCCAAGACTTTGGACAGTTTCGGAAAATCCTTTAGAAACCTTCAGAGTTAGGGATTTTGTTTGCTAGTTTTGGTTTTTGACTTTTGCTTCCACCTTTCCGGTATTTTTTGTTTTGGGTTAAGGCACCAGTAGTTAGTTTGATTTACCCTGTTGTGGACATTACCTTTTGTAGACCATGATTCATAAAAACATACGAGATCTGACAAACGAGAGGATGTCATTTAGTCCATCAAGTTTTTTGTATAGCTAATAGCTGAGCTGGCCCAGTACCTCATCCAGACACTTCTTAAAGACTGGCAAGGTTTCTGCTTCGACGTACATAATTCAGCTTGCAGCTTTACTAAATTTGTTTCCTGGCCTTTTATCACTCTTAATATAAAGTGCAGGCTGTCATAGTATACAGTGCATCCGGAAAGTATTCACAGCACATCACTTTTTTCACATTTTGTTATGTTACAAGCCTTATTCCAAAATGGATTAAATTCATTTCTTTCCTCAGAATTCTACACACAACACCCCATAATGACAATGTGAAAAAAGTTTACTTGAGGTTTTTGCAAATTTATTAAAAATAAAAAAACTGAGAAATCACATGTACATAAGTATTCACAGCCTTTGCTCAATATTTTGTCGATGCATCTTTGGCAGCAATTACAGCCTCAAGTCTTTTTGAATATGATGCCACATGCCTGGCACACCTATCCTTGGCCAGTTTCGCCCATTCCTCTTTGCAGCACCAGTCTGAGATCAAGAGCGCTCTGGAGCAGGTTTTCATCCAGGATGTCTCTGTACATTGCTGCAGTCATCTTTCCCTTTATCCTGACTAGTCTCCCAGTTCCTGCCGCTGAAAAACATCCCCACAGCATGATGCTGCCACCACCATGCTTCACTGTAGGGATGGTATTGGCCTGGTGATGAGCGGTGCCTGGTTTCCTCCAAACGTGACGCCTGGCATTCACACCAAAGAGTTCAATCTTTGTCTCATCAGATCAGAGAATTTTGTTTCTCATGGTCTGAGAGTCCTTCAGGTGCCTTTTGGCAAACTCCAGGCGGGCTGCCATGTGCCTTTTACTAAGGAGTGGCTTCAGTCTGGCCACTCTACCATACAGGCCTGATTGGTGGATTGCTGCAGAGATGGCTGTCCTTCTGGAAGGTTCTCCTCTCTCCATAGAGGACCTCTGGAGCTCTGACAGAGTGACTTTCGGGTTCTTGGTCACCTCCCTGACTAAGGCCCTTCTCCCCCGATCGCTCAGTTTAGATGGCCGGCCAACTCTAGGAAGAGTCCTGGTGGTTTCGAACTTCTTCCACTTACGGATGATGGAGGCCACTGTGCTCATTGGGACCTTCAAAGCTGCAGAAATGTTTCTGTAACCTTCCCCAGATTTGTGCTTCGAGACAATCCTGTCTCTGAGGTCTACAAACAATTCCTTTGACTTCATGCTTGGTTTGTGCTCTGACATGAACTTCAACTGTGGGACCTTCTATAGACAGGTGTGTGCCTTTCCAAATCATGTCCAATCAACTGAATTTACCATAGGTGGAGTCCAGTTAAGCTGTAGAAACATCTCAAGGATGATCAGTGGAAACAGGATGCACCTGAGCTCAATTTTGATCTTCATGGCAAAGGCTGTGAATACTTATGTACATGTGTTTCTCAATTTTTTTATTTTTAATAAATTTGCAAAAATCTCAAGTAAACTTTTTTCACGTTGTCATTATGGGGTGTTGTGTGTAGAATTCTGAGGAAAAAAATGAATTTAATCCATTTTGGAATAAGGCTGTACCATAACAAAATGTGGAAAAAGTGATGCGCTGTGAATACTTTCCGAATGCACTGTACATAGTTAGGCTTCTGTACTGGGTTTATTTTGGTTTGGAATTATCAAGGATTAGTTCCCATTGTTTATTTTTTTAAATGCATTAAGTATTGCGAGTTATATCTAGTTAACATCTTGTTTTCTTTAATCATGTGACCATGTTAGCCGGGACTGTTAATTTACCATACATGATCATACCATACGAGTACATACTCATAAATAGGGCTCAGATTTATTTGTTTTTGGTGGTTAAAACAGCTTTACACTTTCTCTTAGTGGTAGTTGGTTTTTCTCTCAAACAGGGCTTTGTGGTTGGATTGTTGTGTGCATTTTGACTTCATTCTGACTTCAAATTTTGTGTAATTTCTTCCCCTTTCATTCTAGGTTGCCTGGTTACGTATGATTGCATGGTTAGACTCTTGACTGTTCCAGAACAAATCTCTGTTTTCATTTATCATCTCCTGGCATTTCCCTGCTTGAAATAATTTGCGTTTCAGCAAGTCTTCAACACTCGCACTTCAGGCATCTCAAGCAAGTTTACTGAGATGAGACTGAGAAGATTCAAACACTCGGTCATTTGTCGATGAATAGAAATTAAAAATTTTAGGCAAGAGAAGTAGATATGAAGTTGGATGAAATCAGGTGGGAACTGAAAGGTCTGGTTTTACTCTCTTCAGTCTTGAAAACCTGCTATCAATGTGTTTGGTGAATCAAGCAGCCTGGTGGAAACATGTTGAAGTGGATCACCTGAACAGCAGGAACAGAGGTAGACCTTAGAGACAGGTTGTTAGTGTATGTGATGAAGAAAGTAGCCTTTAGAGAACACATACTGTATATTTACAGGATCCAGACTGCTGGAATGAGAAAGAAGGTCAGTAACATTAGAAAAGAGAGCTGAGAAAAGGTCATGAGGAACAGGGGATAAGGAAGGCAAGTATCAAGATAAGGCAGATGAGGAGAGTTCAAATAATGGAAAGTGTGGTACAGAAAGCTGTGGTCTTACCATGAAAGAAAGAGTTCAAATCATGGCTTGTCAGAGTGGATGAGGAATTTGTGATCATTTCAGTATACAACACCACCACTGGCCTGATCATCAACAATAATGAGTGGCCTTACAGAGGAGAGAAAGGGGTGAAAGGATAACGGTAATTCCCTTAAAATCAGGGAGTTGGCCAGACTTCAAGAAGCAGGAGGAAGACCACTCTCCTTTCTGAGAGGATACTGTGGAAGAAGATCAGTGTTATAAGCAGGTTGGAGGAATCCATAAATACTGTGAAAAAAACAAAAAGAAGAAGGAGTCATAGTGGGACTACCAATACCATTGTCCTGAACAGGCACAGGTGAAAACCATCAAGGTAACAAATGGTCAAAATTCCAAACCGGTAAAACAACTTCATATTTAACATACAAAAAATGAGAATCATGGCTTTAAAATGTAAATGGGTTTATTAAAGACTTTGGACATCCTTCACAATAACCGTTCTTTCACTCCTCCATTCTAGCAAAATTATTGGACCTTTATCACTCAAACTCCTAAGTTTAGCAACAACTTTTATCAAGTCATAAGATGACTCCGCAACCACTCATGCTGATAACTGTATAGGCATTTCTTCATCTTTCATCTGATGTTGTATTCAATGTCTTCTGTTGCTGTTGTATTGGTATCATTAATCCATAGGGGGTGTGCAAACGAGGATCTCTTTGTACTGTGTATGCATGAAAATAAAATTGAACTTTAACTTGAAATTGTACCCGATTGCTTTGATAAAGTGTTAGAAGTTTGGATGAACAGACCAAAGGAGATATCCCAATTATTCATTTGTTAGAAAAGTTGGCAGATATGAGTTTTAAAACATTTTAACACTAGAATCCCTGAAGCCTGCGAAAATATCCGTAATTTTACTTGTACCTCCTCATCACTGCGTTAATTCACCAGGAATCTAATTTGGAATGGGGAGGACCTGGTTGGCATTGTGCATAACTCAGTTATGATGTTAGGGAAGTTGAGATAAGAGTGAAGAATATAAGATTTGCTGAGTGATAAGCTATGAAGAACCCCGTAGGATAATAGGTGATGGTAACTCAAGAAAGAGTCGGAGAAGATGGCAATGACAAGGAAGTGACCCAAGGTATTAGTTGGTTCAAATTCCTCTAAAGAAGTTACCAGCAGCATGAATATTGGCCAAAACAGATTAGGAAGGTCCAAAAGAATCAAGATGCAATGAGAAAAATCAGAAGTAAAATGAGAAGTTAATGTCCGCAGATGTTAAAAATTAAAACATTTCATATCGAACTTCTTTCTCTCTTCTAATTCTCATTTTGCCCTCATGTATTTCTTGTCTGTTCATGTGAGTTTTCTCGACTACTTCTTGGTTTTCCCCTTACTCCAATTCTTGCCCCCCATTACCACCTTCTGGTCATCTTCATTTTCTTACAATCCTCCTTCAATACCCTGCTTGTCACAACCCGAATGAAGAAAAAAATGAGGGAAGCCATGTATCTTGGAGTTCTCTAGATCACTGTATGGGAGAGAGAAGCAGGAGATTAGTAAGAACATACTGTTAAGACTTGAGTGAACAATAAGCAAGCAGCCAACTTAAGTTCAAGAGTAAGAGAAGAGGTGAAGATGGCTTCAGTACTCTTCCCCCAAACTCATTCATGAAGAGTGTGACCATTTTTATTGCATTGTAAGATTTTTAAGAGATAGAGTAAATCAAGGTGAGGAGATGTAATGAGGTAATGGAAAAGAAAAACAAGAATTACCAAATTTAAGAAGATTTGGATGCGTAAATGAACACTGACTAGGTTTGTATGGATAACGATTGTAGTACTAGCCTTTTTGGAACGGAGAATACAAACATTTAGCCTACTTATTATGAGTGAATCCCCTCCGATTATACAGGCAAAATTAATAAATTGGATTAATTAGTCCACTCTACCAAACCCACGTTCCATGGATAAGGACTCCTAAAGCTGATTGATGAAAGGCAATACCAGAGACACAGCAAGAATAAGAAGCTCTCTGGAGTCCAACTATAACAGTCACGTCATTACCCAAAAGGCAAAGAGTCATCTGCTTTATGAATCTTCAAACACTGAGCCACTGTAAGTTGCTCCAGAAATTTAGCAGCATGAACTAAAGGTTGGCTCAGGAGAACTGTTGTAAGATGGTGCATCTGCAGGATTATGTCGTGCACGCTGGGCACACCAGGCAATGCGCTAAGACAGCTGCTGTGCCAGGGGATAGGGGAAGGTGAGAGGCAGATTGGTTCTTTGATGAGCAGCACCCTTGTGTTATTCTTGCCTCATTAAGTCACTCTCTTCTGAGATTATTTTCGATTTTAATGCCCCTCTGTTGGGGATAAAGCCAATTAAACTGTAGCTAAAACTGGAAATAGTCCATTTATGTCTTAGAGTCACTGCTAATCTTTCCCAGCCATAGACATGTCGAATTCCAAATCAGGTGAATCGTGTAACGGACGACATTTCAAGTGATCCGAGTTTCCTCCTCCTTCATAATTTTTAAAGGCAAATTGAAGAAGACAAATAATTCTAGTGGAGCCTTAATTTAAATTACTGAAATCCAAAATCTCCTTTTAGAATAAGTGCGAGAATGTGAGGAGAATCATGCTGGGATTTGAGACTGGCAATATGGACCAGTTTATTCAATAATGGTTAATAATGAGGATAACATTTTTATACACTATGAGGTCAAATTTGGGTACAAAGGAGCAAAGTGGGACCAAATGCACTAATGATTAAATTAACAGCCAAAAAATAAGCAGACTTGGACAGTTGTTTGTAATGCTGTTACATCAAGTGCACCATAAAATTCTTACTCTCATTGTATAATAAATTGGGAAATAAGTAACATTTCACATAGCTTTCACACAGAATAGTTGCTTAGTTTCCATATGGAAGTGTTTGTGTGCACGAATTTACCATCTGACTGTCATTTAGTATTTAAATAAAGATTTCTAGTGAGGAGAAAAGGGCTCCTGCATAACTCTATGCGTAGAATTCACACTAAAACATGGCATATGGACAAAAGTCAAAATTTGCATATGCACAAAAAAATTCAGATGCAAAAAACCGTGCGTAAGTCAACTTCCAAGCACTTAAGTCCTGGTCAGCGTGAAAAGTAACGCTCGTGCACGCACCTGCCGCCTCTCCCAGACATCTCCCGGAATCATGTCTCTTTGAATATGCAAATCAATATAAATATTTCCTTAAGTAAAGCGTTCTGTGAAAAGACAATGACAAAAGCACGAGGAAAAAAGAATTTCAGCGAATGCTGAGTGGAGGCAAAGAAAAATGTACTGTTTGTTGGTTTAAGCAGTTGTATAAACAACAAAAGGAAGTTGATCGAAAGTTCAAGTTCAGAAATTTGCACAGTGCCCGAAATAAAAAAGAAGTTGTCATATATCAAAGTCGCCATGAAAAGGCAAGTCATAGCCCACCGTCTGAGTGTCATATGAAAGCTTATTAGAGCACAGAGAAAGAAAAATAATAGGGACACAGTGGGAAAAATCTGGAAATGTCAACTTTAATCCCGAAATTTCCACTTTAATCACGTAGTTTATTTTGTCAGTAAAGTAGAACATCATAAACTTCATCTTAAAATTGTTTAATTTACTAGTTTCTCAAATATCATTGTAATTAAAGTAACATGTTAAATGCTTTGTTTCGTATTTGTTCTTCTATGTGCTCTATGTATGTGAATCACTACGTGCTTCTTAAATGGGCTTTCGCTTACACTGACAGGACACAGAATACGTTACATTCATGATATTACAGCTCTCTGAACAATTTAAATACTAAGATGTAAACTTGATAACATTATCATAATGATAGGAATTAAAGCATGTTTTAAACATGGGGGCAATAGTGGCACAGGGGTAGCTACGCCCAGTCCTGAGATTGTTCCTACCTCCCACAAGATGTTTGCTGCATGACCCTCGATGAAATAATTTATTGCAGCAGTACTGTCCCTTTAAGACATACTAACCCCCAATTCCTGTTCTTCCTTTTACTTCCTTTTTCCAAGTTCCCAATCTCCACACAATAACTTTTTTTAACAAATGTAAAACCATCTCTAAGCTTAGAATGCTGATTCTTCAAAACTTTTAAGGAATATTGAAATATCTTTGTAGTACATGTTTAATTATTCCATCCATCTGTCCTTCCAGTGTCACGCCAGCACCAGCAAGAATACAGAGCATGGCAGGAACAACCCCTGAATGGGGAGCCAGTTCATTGCTACCTCTGTCCACTTTGTCCACATGTTTAATTATTAACAGTATATATTATTTAAATGAAGTTAGAAATGTATCTGTATAATGTAATACAAATTGTTTACTGCATTTCATCTTAAAAATGATATCAAGAACTCCAAGAAGATAGCACCTGGAAATCTAAATTGACTTAGAAGCCAGTCTTCATCATCTGTAAATACGCACTTTCTTCTATTGAACTGAATTGAATTCCTTTATTGTTATTGTATGGTACAGTGAGATTCAATACCCATAAACGTATTTTGCTATAAAATGATAAAATAACAGTAATAATAATAATAATACAATAAAAAACAATGAAAAATATACAATATGAAAGCATAAGTGGCTCAGGTTGTGCAATATTATAACCGTATCGTAAATTTACAGTGAGGTAATTGTTCTTATAAGTACAAACAGTTCTACAAGGAGCAGTTGATGAACTGATTGAGTGCGTTTAGAGCTCTTGGGATGAAACTGTTTCTGAACCGCAAGGTCCCTACAGGAAAGGCTCTGATGCATTTGCCGTATGGGAGTATTTCAAGTAGACTGTGCACATGGCTGAGGTAGTGTGTGCTTGATGCTGTATCACGATAATCCTCTTTTCGATCAGCTGCTGTAGAGCTGTGATTCCACACTCAGATACAGTGGGATAAATACTCTGAGTGGTGCAGTGAGAGTAACAACGCTAAAGCAGTGATGGTATTTGGAATAGTGTGGCCATTCTTTGCACCATTATGTGGTTACAGGTTGATTAATCAGATGCCTTATACTGACAAATGATAAGCGGTTAATTTCAATGTCCTTAGTAAAGCTGAGTCAGGAATGTGAATCTAAAAAAGAAAGGGAAACCACACAGCAAGAATAGCACTGCCTTGACGCTGGGTGCCACCAGTTTGCAAAACTGAGGAAAAACATGCATACTCAATGGATTGAGCCAGTGTGAACATGTGCATGGCTTTACGGCAAGTTTAGTTTTTATACATCGTAATGTGAGTATGGAAACAGGCGTACACATCTTTATGCATACACACCATTTATACATGAGGCCCCTGAAGTGTACAGTGGTGACTCTCTAAGAACTGGCATTAAGATACACAGCTTGACTGATCTGAACTTTTCTGTCAACTTTTTTACAGAGGTCACCGACTGTAGCCTGTAATAGCCTCAGTCAGATGAATTTAATTGGCAGAGAATCTGCTTTTCCTTTGTAGAAAACACAGTAATGTTGATGATGGTGTGTTTTGTGTTTTTTGAAGTGGAAAATATGCAGCATGTCAGATTTCTAAAACAAAAAAGCAGAGTGTTCCTCTGTGGTTGTGAATGAGAGACATACATAAATTGATGTTACTGGTGTGGTCCAGAATTACATGTTTTTAACAGCTGCGGAAAAGAGGAAAGATAGACACGGAAATGGAAACAACACTTTAGGGAACAATATTTCTTACTTTTCACCCTAAAAACTCTTCCTGCTTCACAACTACAAAATCATTTGTAAAATACATTCATGTAGCTGCATCCAAATCAAGACTTGCCTGTTTTAATCATTACTACTCGTCGCTCTCTAGCTGTAACTTATCATGATTTTAACATATATTTTTATAGTAGTAGTTAAACATGTTTTCAATTTGCACCTTGTTTTGTTTTTATTTAATTTTATTTCTGTTCTACTTGTTAGTAGAGCACCATTTAGAGTTGTGTTTGTGACCATAGTTGCAGAGGAGTTACCGCCTTATGAATGCCATAGTTGTCATGATATCCATTAGTCACTGACTTTTGAGCTGTTAGCCAAATGTGTATCTCCTTCATCCACAGCCTGTAGAGATTGAATTCTTTCAAAGTTTTGCCTCGACTACGACTTTTGGCTCTTTTGGTTTCGTTATGATTTGCTGGTTTGTGGTTTGTGGCACATTTAAAGGCTTGGGCTTTATGCTTCATCTCCTGGTCTATGGCTGCTTTCTCTCAGTGCTGTCTCTCTTGAACATGAGCCATTATCTGCATCATTTAAAAGAGTATTTAGTAAGGCAAGGTAAAAAAAAAAAAAAACAGAGGGCACAAAATATTGTTCAAAATGGAAAAATATCAGCAAGCCACTCAGAAACAGAACAAGGGGGCAGAGAGCAGACAACAATGCAACCTGGAAAATAAAAGTTGAAGCATAAGTGGGGCAAATCTAGGAGCAAAAGGAATAATAAAAAAATCAAGTCGAGGGGGAATAAAAAAAAATAAACCAGACAAAGATAAGCTTAAGAATCTAGAAGCAGTTTAAAAGAATTGAATAATTTTGGTTATGGTTCGCTAGTATTTACAATTTCTCTTCCAGATATTTCTTGCCAGAGTTAACATTACAGCTTCATGACTCGTTCCCACATCCCATTAACTGATTCTGTTTTGAATGCATCACTTACTAAATTTTCACGGATGTCCTCAAAATATGCAATTCACTATTTAAATTAAATTAAAAAAAAATTGGATGGGTCAGCTTCATTAATTCATTTAAGAGATTTTAATGCCTGTTATTATGACTCAATCCTATCAAAAAAGATTAGAAACATTGCGGACGCCTCTGCAGCCTCTTCCAGGTGGGTTACCGCCACCGAGTATCACAACTATGTAAGGAGAATTAAGCATTGTGGTGAATTCAACAGAAGGGGCTTCTTCTCTGTATTGTCCTAGCCCACCCTTCCACAGCAGATGTCCACAAGCCTGTTAATAAAGATGTGCACACAGCCAGGTAGAAATAGCAATATGCAGTATTTGAATAGAAATAAGTCAATAACAACACTGAGCTCTCAAAATGTTTTAAATGTTAACTCCATAGCAGTTTCCCCCTAAATTGCAACACACTAACCAGCCACAGCATTGGTTTAATTTAATTTGAAATCTGAGAAAACATTTGTTTGAATAGTTGCTGACTTCAGCGGCGTAGCTGGTGACATTCAGATATGGTAGAACACCCATGTAGTGTTTTCCTGCGGACTGACAATAGAAAAGAAAAGTATTAAATGCAGGAAATTGTCAAGGATTTCTCAGGATACCATTACCACGTGTCTGGGTTTGTTACTAAATTAATGATATTAGAAATAATAATAATAATAAATAACATAGTTTATCTCCCCAACACTGCGGGTCCTCCTAATCCCCAGTACTCCGTTATAAACAAATTAAATTCTTTCACCAGGATAGATTTACCTGATTTACATAAAATAATCTCTCAACTGAGACCCTCCACCTGCGTCCTTGACCCAATACTAACAAGTTTTTTCAAAGAAGTATCAGGCGTGCTAATTGATAATGTTCTGGACATAGTAAATTCGTCATTAGATACGGGGGTCTTCCCAGACTGTCTTAAGACTGCTGTAGTTAAACCCCTACTTTAGAAACATAATCTCGACCCCTCTGCTTTTGAAAATTTTAGACCCATTTCTGACCTGCCTTTCTTAAGTAAAATTCTGGAGAAGGCAGCCATTATGCAGTTAAATGACCACCTCAATAAACATGCTATTCTTGATAAATTTCAGTCGGGATTTAGAACAAATTGCAGTACAGAAACTGCACTCGTTAAAGTAGTAAATGATTTGCAGGAAAATGCAGACAGAGGCAATTTATCTGTTCTAATCCTCCTCGATCTTAGTGCCGCATTTGACACCATTGATCACAATATTCTTAGAAATCGCCTTAGTCAATGGGTGGGCCTCTCTGGCAGTGTCTTAAATTGGTTTGAATCCTACCTGGCAGAGAGAAAATTCCTTTTAAGTTGTGGTAATTATACTTCAAAGACACATGATATCCGATATGGTGTTCCACAAGGCTCTATCCTGGGTCTGCTGCTCTTCTCAATCTACATGCTTCCGTTAGGTCAGATTATCTCAGGGCACAACGTGAGCTACCACAGCTATACTGATGACACACAGCTGTACTTATCAATAGCACCTGATGAAACTGACTCTCTCGATTCACTAACACAATGTCTTACTGGTATTTCTGAATGGATGAATAGTAATTTTCTCAAGCTAAATAAAGAGAAAACTGAAATTTTAGTGATTGGCAATAATGGATTCAATGAGGTTATCTATAATAATAAAAGGCAAAGCCCTCACTCACTCACTCACTGACTGACTGACTGACTGACTGACTGACTGACTGACTGACTGACTGACT
>JANRMT010062840.1:34099145-34111183 GCA_026402145.1 Polypterus bichir lapradei
AGAATAAGAAATCAGGAAGGGGGCAAATAGTTTTTCACACCACTGTAGTTGAAAAAACAAGTCAAGGTCCTAAACCAAAAATCAGTTCCATCAAACACAAAAGAGCAGGTGAAGGTCAAGGCACAGTTCAAAATGGAGGGGACATTCAAGAATTCCCAAGAACACAGGAGAAGGGTGTAGTAATTGAACATGCTGCTTGTCTGCAAGTCTGGTTAATCAGTCCACCGTGTGGTACTGTGCTCAGATGATTGAGCGTGTATTAATGGCTCTTATTCTACAAATCATGCAGGTGACTTTGATGATTTTTTTTTTTCTCCGACTCACCGGGGCATATTTTCAAAAGACAATGGTGATCGTGTTTTTTGGACATTGATGGAGTTTGTTTCCCGTGAACAGAACGTTGTGCCCAGGAAGCATCAGAAAAACAAAAATGTCTGGATCAGTGGTGCACACAAAACCATGGCAGCACACCTTGTTACTGGTCAAAGAGTTTTTGATCAAACACAATGCAGCTGTTTCATTTGTCAGATCTAGCTGCTTATGACTTTTACAAAATGAAACCAGACATTGCAAGGGAGGAAGATTTGCTACCGGGAAAGATATACTGGAAAACATACAGGAGACGCAGAAACCAACAATGAGTTCAGGAATGGGAGGAGCACTGGGAGAAGAGTATGGCATCCTGAGGAGAGCTCTTTGACGGTGAGCAAACTGAAGTTTCTGAAGTTTTAAACAATTCCAGGAATTTTTGGGTGGCCCCCCCCCCCCCCATACAAATGAACTTAGTTATTAACCACTAAATCGTATAACCTACAATGGCTGAGAAGGACAAGTCAAATTAATATTTAGTCAAATTTGTTTTCTGAAATGTTCATTTGATCAGCCCTTCTTGGCCACGCTACATAACCCAGAGGCGCTAATCGCTTTCTCATCGCCCTTGTGACTTCATGCCTCACAAACTTCCCTGTCATGTAATCCCAGTGATTCTTTACCAACTGCTGGCATGATATTTCCTAAATGGCATCTGTCGAATGTGACATGACAATAATTTACATTCTTAAAATGATTTACAGTAAATAAATAAATCACATTGAGTATCCTCAAAAATCATTATAGGGAATAAACATTTTCAAGGTAAAGATTTTTAAACAAGCCATTCACAACACAGTGTAACAAGAATGGCAGATACTTAGAAAAGAAAGGGACCAGGAGATGAAGCACAGTCAAATTTCCTAACCAGAAAAATCGTACAATCCAAAGAGTCAAAGCCAGACATAATAATTCCTAATCATGAAAATTTATAATAATTAGTCTAAACCCAGAAAGTCAAACAGTAAATCAAGCAGAAATCTGTAATCTTGGACAACCACAATAAGGCTGACCTTGGCATCTTCGAGCTGGTGATGTCATGCGCCTTGCACCACTGGTTAACGATACCTTGAAGCGGCATAAAAACAATAATTACATGAACAAAAAAGTGAGGCTCCCTTCAAAAAACCACATGGCATCACAAAAAGATGTAAAATAACTTCCAAAAGAAAATGAGGCAAATCTATATTAATATAATCGTTGTTGCGATTGGTGTGATTGGTAAAGAGAACTGCTTTGAGACCCTCTCTGATGCAGTAGGCTGTTTGAACATTTAAAGTAGTGCACCCTCATGGTGTTTAGAGACTCTGCCCTGTCTTTGTCTTATTTTAAAACCGTATTACATAGGGAATCCATTCTCAGGAATTCGGGAATCCTGGGCGCAAGGGGATGACACAGTGCACGGGCATCTCACATGTGAATGGTTTTAGAATGACCGATGCTTATTTTTTAATAAAACTACTGCAATATGTTGACACCAATAAAAGACTAACCTTATCTACAAGCAGTTCATGCTGTCATATAAGTACATGTATCTAGTTAGTTGCGGTAATAAGAGCATAGAAAGCACAACGTGTCCAGCGTCATCCAGGCAAGAGTGCACATTCGTGCAGAGTAAACCAGCCTCTGAGAAAGCACGCTCTGCCTCCACTGAAGTAGGTGGCACAGTCATTAGAGACTGATACACTTGTTCTAAACAACACTCATGCTTGCCGTTGCTCTGAAACACCGCCATTTCAGCTTTTACTGATGCATCCAGTTTCTTGTCATCATTTTGTGATGGCAAGTTTCTTGGCACAGATAATGCGGATGCAACAGACTGACGCATTACAATTTCAAGTTGTTGTTCAAAGCTGTTGTCCGACAGACGTCAATGAAGTCTGCCCCATCCCGGCATTCGTGAGCTGCAGAGTGCAGACTCCTCCCAGTCCACTGAGCCGGGAGAATGACTGCTGCTGGTCTGTTGTTGACTGAATTAATGAACAACACACTACACCGTGGGCCAAAAAACCGTGCCACTTAATTATTTTCAGCTATAACTCTGTTATTTCTTGATTGATTTTTACACGCTACATATACGAGCTTGGCCATTCCCGGTTTCCCAGGAATTACAGCAGTTTCATTCCTGGGAATGCGGGAATTAAAAATGTCCAGGAATCCTGGGCTCCCAGTAATCGGGAGCACGGGAATGGATTCCGTAGTATTACATCATACTTTAAATACACCGGGAGCCTGCTGAGAGCTAAACATACTGAAAACAGGAACATCGATATCATACCCGTAGAACGATTTGTAACTTAATTTTTTCTTTCCTCCTTTATTTTACTTTTTTTCTACAATGCAGTCTCTCTATTATAATAAAAAACATCTTGGGAGTTGAGACTTTTTATCCTGCAATGAGACATGATCTTTTGAAGAGAGACACTTTCACGTCCCAACAGATGAGACTTTGTGCCAAGAGATTTAACCACGCCGGGTCCGGAAATAAAAGACAAAGAGTAGATGACAAAGTAGAACGTCGTAAAGAATTCAATACGTGATACACATGCAGAGCAGGTTAGAGATAATGAAAGTACTAAAATTAGAAAGTCTCAAAAAAATTATAGTAAAGATTGTATTAGTGCAAACAAATGGAAATTATTACTTGGTGAAATAACAGAACAGCGAAAAGAGATCGAATATATTGTTCGGATTTAAACTTTAAGTTGGAGACTTGCAGATCGTCTAATTCGTGTTGCCATCAGGGGAAAGTATTGTTACTTCCCAATGAAGAGACGTATCTGCGAGAATTAAAAGATTTGTTATTTGGTGAAAGTGAAATCTCGCGAGAGAAAATTTCAAACCCCGTGAGAGAAGACTCTATGCAAAGAGATTTGGAAAAGCCCCTCCCCCATGTAAAACATTTACAACCACACACACACGGTTCAATCATTTCTCATTTGTGTGAATGCTATTGTCAGACACAGTTCATGTAGGGAGAAAGAAACAATATTCACTCACAGACAGTTATACGTTGCGTTGTCACGATGTAATTCCAAACACGGAATCAAAAAGGTAAAAGAGATCAAATATATGGACATAGGCGATATGACAGAAGTATGTAGATATTGTTTCGCTTTAAACTTTAAGTCGGAGACTTGTAGATCGTCTAATTTATGTGGCAATCAGGGAAAAGTAGTTTTTCTTCCCAATGAAGAGGCCTATCCGCGGGAATTAAAAGTTTTGTTGTTTGCGAGTGGCAGAGACGCAAAGTTGCTGACGCATAGCGCAGGCAGGGGGGTTGGCGAGCGAAGCAAGCAGGGGGTGAAGCCCCCTCGTGTTTTTTATATTATATTGTTTTTCAGATTTGAGGGAGCAGCCCAATTTGTCTTTTACAATTTTCAGAGACATCACTCCCTGAGACAGAAGATATGAATTGGCTTTTAAATTTATTTTCCACCATCTCCTTCTGGGTAGAGGATGGCTTCTTGCATGCTCTTCTCCATTTTTGCCATTTTTTTTTTCCCATTTTGGTAGAGGTGAGAAGATTAATCCCACATCTGACACTTTTTTGCTTATTGTTTTTCCTAAAATACAATTATAAGAAATATTAGCTAAGGAAATTCTTGTTGCTTTATAAGAGAATGCACTTTGAGATGCTGGGCATGATAAATGGAACTATCGAGTATATAAACCACTGTATGTGTCAGCCGCTTTGTCTGCTCCTTAAAGGTGGATACACTGCTGATCCTAGTCCTAAACTCAATTTAATGCTCTGAGGAGATTTACAGGCTGCATAATGGCACAGAATAAATAATAATCAAAAACTCAGACAAATGCTTTACATGCCAGTGGGCATCAGTGGTCTACAAACTTGTAAGATCTTCTCCCTTCTCTTATGTTTAATCCAAATGTCTCTATGCTGCTGATGGAAATTCTGCTTCATTAACCTAAGCTCATTTTCCCAACTCTATTAACTAAATGTTATAAGTTAAATACCAACATTGGTAAAAATTGTGCTAAACAACCCGCTCGTAACAAATACGGTTCATTGCTAAATCTGTTTACGGAACTTAGCAGATTTGTTTGTCACTTTCCTTCAGCTTTATTCATCTATTCATTCATTTTCTGCGGCTTATCTGAGTCCAGGTTATAGGGGCAGCAGATTAAGCAATGATGTCTAGACATTCCCATTCCCTTCCACCCTCCTCTAACTCCTCCAGGGGATGCCAAAGCATTCTCAAGCCTGGTAAGAGATATAATATCTACAGCATATCCTAGGTTTCCCATAAGGTCTCCTCCCGGCTGGACATAGCTGAAACACCTCCGCTAATCAGATGCCCAAACCACCACAACTGGTTCCTTTCAATGCAAGGGAGCAGCGGCTCTACTTAGTACTCTACCTGAATGTCTACGCTTGTCTCCCTGAGGCTAATCCAAGACACCCTATGAGGGAAGCTCTTTTTCCACAGCTTATATCCGCAATCTAGTTCTTTCAGTCGCTACCATCATGGCCATAGATGAGCAAATCTTTTTTCTACTATTTATATCCAGAGTCGACTTCTTTTTTTCACTACCTTTGTGGCCATAGATAAGGGAAGTAGTTTTCCAGCACTTATATACAGGGCCGGATTAAGACGAAATTGGGCCTGATGATGCTATGCAAAAAAAGCCTATTTTTTCTCGGCATTGGTGCATGTGCATTCGACACTCACCGTACATGCACACTCAGACCAAACAAGGAGCCTTAATTGCTTGTGACGCAACCAGCCAGCCTTTGTTGAACATGAATAATAATCACGAAGTAGTATCGTAACAACTCGAGATTAACATCAAACTATGTAACATCAACATTCAATAGCAGTTGTCTGAAAAGTACACTTAATGCAGAAAACCTAACAATGAAATATATAAAATTTTGCAATTCTCATACGAAACAGAGTAAGAAAAAATGAATTTGCAGAGACATTGGGTCAAAGAGACTCAGTTCAGGCTCTTGAGGGTAAAAATTTGTCCACAATTTAAATTTCATAATAGACCAGAATTCTATTGAGGATTTAAAAAATTCTAAACATTCACGCTGGGCCCGCAGGCTGGCTTTTAGTTTTACCTTTACAGATAACCATTTAAATAGCCATCGATTTTTACTGTACAACTAATTTTCAAGGTTAAAAATTTACTACGTGGCACTTACCGAACAATAATAAAGTGGCAAGAATCCCCAAGATATTGCAAAAAACGCAGCTAAATTACTAAGTAAACTGTTTAACATAAAATTGATAGCATTAACTTGAAATCTTCGGTTAACAATAAATACAACAACGTTATAGTTACGTCACAGCGCAAAGAACAATAGTAACTGTATAATAAGTAACGCTGTGTCTAGGCATCCGAAAGTCAGACTTCAAATTTCATTCTAAGAATTATTTTGAGGTTAATATAGCAAAGGAAAACTGTTCAGCTTCCGGAAAATTCTCATCTGTTTTCATCTGGGCCTATTTCAGGAATGGGCCTAATGCTGCAGCATCAATAGTGCCCACCATAATCAGGCTCTGCTTATATGCACAGTCTAGTTCTTTTAGTTACTACCCTCGTGGCCATAGGTGAGGGAAGCTTTTTTTCGCAGCTTATATCCACAATCTAAACCTTTCAGTCGCTACCCTAATTGCCATAGGTGAATGTAGCAGCACAGATTGACAACTAAATCGAGAGCTTTGACTTTCAGCTCAGTTCTCCGTTCACCACGATTTACCGGTACAATATCCTCAAAATTGTTCCAATCCGCCAGGTTTGAAGAGATCCGCATGATGATCACCACCTCCAAGTGTGAGGTCATGGGTCTCAGCCAGAAAAGGGTTGAGTGCCCTCTTCAGGTTGGGGAGGAGGTGCTACCTCAAATGGAGGAGTTGAAGTATCTTGTGGTCTTGTTCACAAGTGAAGGAAGAAGGAAGAGTGAAAGATCCTTCAATTACATTTTTTTTTCTATAATACTCTTCTCAAAAGACAACCGAAGAACAAATGCATACATTTATTTATTTAAAACATCAAACCATTTGCTTAACTGCTAAACCCAGTAAAGGGCGACAGGAAGTCACAGCCTATCAGAATTGAACACAATGAAGCAACCAACTTGGAATGGAATACACACATCCATGGCAGTTCATTTTAGAATCACCCAGTTTAACTTATGGCTTACCATTAGTAATTAGCAAAACAGAAAACTTGCATTGTACATAAATTTTACAATGTTTTAATAGCTAAACTTACTAAAATTAGATTTTTTAGTGTTTTTCAAAATTTTTGGTGTGGAAAATAAGGAATATGTTTCCCTCTTCTGCAGCCAAAACCCCTGTCTCCTTTCTCAGCCACCCCCTAATATCCCCAAGATCTCTTACAACTTCTTCTGTCTGCCTCATGCATGGTCTGCCTGCTCATTCACTCAGTTCACAAGTTTGTTCCACCTCAGACTGCACTTTTGTGATCTGGGATAACAGAATCTAATCTCAGTTTTCCCAGCCCCTATGCCATCCCAAACCAGGATACTTCTGGAGGCTCACCAGTGACCAGAGACCCAAGTCATCAGACTTTAGCAAAGGAGAAATACCTCGAAAGTACCTGTTGGTAAGTGTTTTCTAGTTGGGTCCTCCTTTCTATGCTCTCAACCAGAACACATCTTTTCATGCTTTTGTACATTGAGAAAAAATGCTGAAGAAGAGATGAAAATATTTTTGCCAAGGGTTTAAATTTTACTGCAAATTACTTTTTGTATCACATTCACCTTTAGAATATGGGAGGAAATCAAACTGCCACCAGAAACCACAACACAAATCCTGCCAACTACGCTCTTTAAAATGAGGATTCCTTAATGGTATGGCACTTTTCTGGGTGGTGTGGTTGCTTGTAGAAGTAAAGTTTGACAAAGAATTATTTCATTCTATAAAGGGGATCAAGCGTACAATATTGCTTTTTTTGTGCTTTAATATGTGGACAAAATAGAAGTCTTTAGTGCATATTAGGCTATTTAAGAGAATACTAACAGGTCAAGAAAACCTGAACTGCGCCTGTGTGGTTGTAGGCACTCCTTTTAAAACCATGACCCTATTGATAAATCTGTGATCTGTTTGTGGATATTCATAGAACTTGTCACAGTTCTACATGACTATGACGCACTCCTAATAGCTGGCGACTTTAATTTTCATATAGATAATCAGTGTGACCTAAAAGTAAAAGAATTTATGAACCTCCTGGGCTCTTTTGATTTGAGACAGCTCGTTAATCAGCCTATACATAAAGCAGGTCATACGTTAGACTTAGTGATTACTAAAGAACTAAAAGTTGATATAAAACAGATCATTGATATTGGTCTATCAGACCATTTTCTTCTACTTTTTAATATAGAAATAATGATAGAAAACACCCATGAGAAGCATATTGTTAAAAAACGCTTCTTTGACTCAGCAGCAGCTTTAAAACTGACAAACATTCTAAGCAATCAGTCCGTTTATAGTGCCAACTATAATAGTGAGGATAATGTAAATAGTAAGGTGGAAAGATTTAATACTAAAGTGAGAGCTGCTGTTGACATAGTTGCACCTGAAAAGACAGTTAAAAAATCTTCTAGCCTTGTTATTCCATGGAAGACCCAAAGAGTGTCTGATTTAAAGAGAACATGCCGTAGAGCTGAGCGTAAATGGAGGAAGACTAAACTAACTATCCATTATGAAATATTAAAAGTTAAAATAACAGAATACAATAACACTGTCCGTCTTGAGAGGCGCTGCTATTTCTCTAAAATTATAAATAACGATGCTAGTAATCCCAGAGTCTTATTCTCGACGATTGATCGTCTGCTAAACCCAGGTAACTCAAAGGAGTGCCTCCTAAGTACTTCCAGTAAAACCTGTGAGGCTATCTCTGTATTTTTCAATCAAAAAATTAATGATATTAGAAATAACATAGTATATCTCCCCAACACTAAGGATCCTCCTAAACCCCAGCATTCTGTTATAAACAAGTTAAACTCTTTCACTAGGATAGATTTACCTGATTTACAAAAAATAATATCTCAATTAAAACCCTCTACCTGCGTCCTTGATCCAATACCAACAAGGCTTTTCAAATAAGTATCAGGCGTGCTAATTGATAATGTTCTTGACATAGTAAATTCGTCATTAGATACGGGGATCTTCCCAGACTGTCTTAAGACTGCTGTAGTTAAACCCCTACTTAAGAAACATAATCTTGACCCCTCGGCTCTTGAAAATTTTAGACCCATCTCTAACCTGCCTTTCTTAAGTAAAGTTCTGGAGAAGGCAGTCATTATGCAGTTAAATGACCACCTCAATAAACATGCTATTCTTGATAAATTTCAGTCGGGTTTTAGAACAAATCACAGCACAGAAACTGCACTCGTTAAAGTAGTAAATGATTTGCAGGTAAATACAGACAGGGGCCATTTATCTGTTCTCATCCTCTTAGATCTGAGTGCCGCATTTGACACCATTGATCACAATATTCTTAGAAATCGCCTTAGTCAATGGGTGGGCCTCTCTGGCAGTGTCTTAAATTGGTTTGAATCCTACCTTTGATAGTTGTGGTAATTACAACTCAAAGACACATGATATCCAATATGGTGTTCCACAAGGCTCTATCCTGGGTCCGCTGCTCTTCTCAATCTACATGCTTCCGTTAGGTCAGATTATCTTGGGGCACAACGTGAGCTACCACAGCTATGCTCATGACGCACAGCTGTATTTATCAATAGCACCTGATGACCCCTATTCTCTTGATTCACTAACACAATGTCTGACTTGTATCTCAGAATGGATGAATAGTAACTTTCTCAAGATAAATAAAGAGAAAACTGAAATCTTAGTGATTGGCAATAATGGATACAATGAGGCTATTAGAAATAAATTGGATACATTAGGATTAAAAGTCAAGACGGAGGTAAAAAGCTTAGGGGTAATTGTTGACTGTAATCTGAATTTTAAATCGCATATTAATCAGATCACTAGGACTGCATTTTTTCACTTAAGAAACATAGCAAATGTTAGACCACTGAAAGATGCTGATAAATTAGTTCACGCGTTTGTTTTCAGTCGACTAGATTACTGTAACGCAATCCTCTCAGGAATACCCAAAAAAGACATAAATCGTTTGCAACGAGTGCAGAATGCAGCTGCTAGAATCCTAACTAGGAAAAGAAAATTCGAGCACATTTCTCCAGTTTTGATGTCACTACACTGGTTACCTGTGTCATTCAGGATTGACTTTAAAATTCTGCTTATGGTTTATAAAGCCTTAAATAATCTCGCTCCATCTTATATATCGGAATGTCTGACACCTTATTTTCCAAATCGTAACCTCAGATCCTCAAATGAGTGTCTCCTTATAATTCCAAAAGCTAAACTTAAAGAAGTGGTGAGGCGGCCTTCTGCTGCTATGCACCTAAAATCTGGAATAGCCTGCCAATAGGAATTCGCCAGGCAAATACAGTGGAGCACTTTAAAACACTGCTGAAAACACATTACTTTAACATGGCCTTTTCATAACTTCACTTTAACTTAATCCTGATACTCTGTATGTTCAATTCATCATAATAACTATTCATGGTGGCTCTAAAATCCGTACTGACCCCTACTCTCTTCTGTTTCTTTTTCCGGTTTCTTTGTGGTGGTGGCCTGTGCCACCACCACCTACTCAAAGCCTCATGATGCTCCAATAATGGTGGATGGATTAAAAGGCAGAAGTCTATGTGAACATCATCATCAAGTCCTTCCGTGAGAACCCTAAATAAAAAAGAGGACTGTTTCATTTATGTTAGGTAGAATGCCCAGAGGGGACTGGGTGGTCTCATGGTCTGGAATCCCTGCAGATTTTTTTTTTTTTTCCAGCCGTCTGGAGTTTTTTTTCTTTTTTTCTTTCCACCCTGGCCATCGGACTTACTCTTATTCGATGTTAATTAATGTTGACTTATTTTATTTTCTTACTGTGTCTTTTAATTTTCTATTCTTCATTATGTAAAGCACTTTGAGCTACTTTTTGTATGAAAATGTGCTATATAAATAAATGTTGTTGTTGTTGTTGTTACATAAAGTTTTCTTTTATTTTGGAACCTTCATGTGGAAGGTTCATCTGGATTGTGGCACTGTTATGAAGTGGGTGGACCACATCACTACATGTTCCAGCTGGACATTTACACTGTGGTAACTATTGGTGATCAGATGTGAACCTTCAAGGCCTAGCTGATACAGAGTTAAAGCAGGCTGCTGTTTTATTAAAAGGTTATTGGTTTGCCAAAGCCAGTGCTTAAGATGATGCCCACAGAGAAAACATTGGTGACTGAGACAATGAAAGATTCTTGCATGCTCAAAGTGTCCTGGAGTAACCTAAGTGTCATGGGTTCACAGCTAGCTGCCGACACTTACCACACTGCAAATTTTCAGTTGGAACAGATTGTAATTTTTCCCCACCCACTTCATGACACTTGGTGTAGTCAGCAGGATTTGCACTTTTAGTGCCGCGCAGGATGCGAGCTAATGAGAGTTCAGCTGATGTCATATTTCTATGAGAAAACACCCACTTAACCTAATTGGTAGTCTTGGGAGCCAGAGCCTATACTGGAAGCATTTGGAGCAAGCCTTGAAAAAGGGTGTCAGCCAATCACATGTTTTTGTGTATATGTGAGGACAGACATGTTGAGAATATGAAAACCCCACACAGACCACAACTAGGTGACGGATTTTAAACCAATGACACCCCTCTATCTATGAGGCAGCAGCACTGAGCACTGCACTGCATTGAGAAAATAGCACAATAAAATGACCCCTGCCCCTGAATGCAAATTACATTCAAATATCTGTAATAAATCAATAAGTGTAAACTCCAGTATCCTTTTTATTATTAAAGCTCCAGAAAATGAAGTTTTAGAATTATAAACTAAGTCAGCATATGTCGAACTGTCAATGGTCTCTAGTCAACACACTTCCTGAGGAAAAAAAATCATTAGAGACCCAAAGTCCTTCACAGTGAGCAAAACGAAAATCTAGCTGAGCTCGTCAAAATTGCTGCCCAGCTACTACATGAGCCTTTTACTGTCAACTAATATATACATACAGTGCATCCGGAAAGTATTCACAGCGCATCACTTTTTCCACATTCTGTTATGTTACAGCCTTATTCCAAAATTGATTACATTTATTTTTTTCCTCAGAATTCTACACACAACAACCTATAATGACAACGTGAAAAACATTTACTTTGAGGTTTTTGCAAATTTATTAAAAATAAAAAAATTGAGAAAGCACATAAGTATTCACAGCCTTTGCCATGAAGCTCAAAATTGAGCTCAGGTGCATCCTGTTTCCCCTGATCATCCTTGAGATGTTTCTTCAGCTTAATTGGAGTCCACCTGTGGTAAATTCAGTTGATTGGACATGATTTGGAAAGGCACACACCTGTCTATATACAGTAAGGTCCCACAGTTGACAGTTCATGTCAGAGCACAAACCAAGCATGAAGTCAAAGGAATTGTCTGTAGACCTCCGAGACAGGATTGTCTCGAGGCACAAATCTGGGGAAGGTTACAGAAAAATTTCTGCTGCTTTGAAGGTCCCAATGAGCACAGTGACCTCCATCATATGTAAGCGGAAGAAGTTCAAAACCACCAGGACTCTTCCTAGAGCTGG
>JANRMT010062840.1:34139838-34154835 GCA_026402145.1 Polypterus bichir lapradei
TCTATCTATCTATCTATCTATCTATCTATCTATCTATCTATCTATCTGGCCTGATCTGATCTGCTTAATTTCTGGAATTGTTATTGTCATTTTATTGTTTCAGTTAACTCTTTTTATGAACGTAAATGCAAATTTTTCAGGGAGGATGCCTTATCTTTCCTCTTGCAAATGAAATGAATAAATAAATGAATTTTACACTCAGCCAGTGAACATACTCACTCACCGTTGGCTAAAGAAAATAAATCCGGAAGTGATGTCAATGTGTTTTTTCCAAGACGCCATGAAAGGCGCCTCATTGGACAGTTACAAATGTCTTGAGGTAAAGTGGCACTACGTTCATTGGAAGTCTGGTCTGTGCCTGGAATTCCGCCGCTTGCGAATTCAGGGTTCATTTCTAGCCTTCTTCACTTCTAATGACTAATTTTGTCTGTCAGCTAAAGGTTATGCCACTAAAGCAAGTGGAAGTGGCAATGGGGAGCCAGGCCTCAGCGACTGGGTGGTCTCTTTGAAGAGTGCTGCTTCTTCGAGTCCCACTGTTCCTGAACTCCTTAATTACTCCTGGGTAGGTTTGATCCAAGCAGGACGCATGTAAGAGGACTCCTGGAGAAAGGTCAGCGTGAGCCGACTACACGCGTTGGGAAGAGCTAATTAAGATGAACAATTAGAGGTAAGGGCTATGCATTATTTATTTGAATGGTGAAAAATCGATCAGATTGTAATTTGGAAGTTAATTGCTTAAAGAGATAATGTCTTCTTTCCTGTTGCTAATTTAGTCCTCGATATCAGAGAGTGTAAGAGACACCGCTGAATCCTTTCACTTCCACTAAGGCAACTTGCAATTTAATTCATCTCTGAGTAAGGCGAGGATCATGTGCAGACAGCTCCAAAAGTCCTCCGCGGAGAGTTTTAATTTCAGCTCCGTAATGTCACTTTTCTAAACACTTTTTCATTTTCATCTCTTGCTAGTGTGAATTCCAGTTAGCAGGCTGATGTGGGGCACACAGGTATTCAAGCACATGCTTTGCAGATCATGATACTTTGATCATCTTAAGTGTCACATTTTAGAGGAGAGTCATACCGTTTTCATTTTTATTTTCTCGCACAAAGGAAGGCTAAGAGAAAGGAAGTTACCAGGGGATGAAAGCATCAAAGAGAGCAGACTGAAGCCAAAGTCAAAGAGCAGGTAGGGGTCAAATACACAACATGTCATCAAAACCTCTAACACCAAAACAGGGCTTGCTTCTAATGGTTGAGGGGCCTCTTACTGGACAGCAGGCTGTCTCTCTCCCTCTGTCTCCCTTGTTACACTCACTCCACCTCTCACACTTGTTAACAATTACAGATACCGTTAGTCTTGTGGTACCCGGATGAAGGTGGTATCCAGCCGGGTTGCCCAGGAGGACCGGAGGAGGGCTTGCGCCTTCCCCAGACCATGTGGGGGCGACCACCCTGGTACCTTTGGGGGCCACGGGTACAGAGCTTTGAAGCTCAACCCTGTAGGGGCCCATGGTCGCCGCCAGGGGGTGCCCCTATGCCTTTGGAGCCCTGGACCTCAGCACTTCCGCCACACCCGGAAGTGCTGGGGGGAAGAAGAGAGGGGACACCCGGAGTGCTTCCGGGGATGCAGCCGGCACTTCCGCCACACTGGGACATGTCAGTGGAAGATTGCCAGAACCCACCTGGAGCACATCCGGGGGGATTATAAAAGGGGCTGCCTCCCTTCATTGAATGGCTGGAGTCGGGTGAGGAGAAGGACAGAGCTTGGTGGAGGAGGCAAGGAGGCAGCCCGAAGAAAGTAAGGCATAGTGTAGAGGCCAGGAATTTGGGGACTTGTGGGGTTTGTGGTGCACTGGACTTTGTAAATAGTGTAAATAAACGTGTTGTGGGTGAAATGAACGTGTCTGCCTTTCTGTGTCCGGGCCAGCGTCCACAGTCTCCACTCAGAAATTCATTCCCTGTGTCGGCTGGTACTCCTCCTTGAGACAGCAGCGGCGTACCTTCACCCTTCGCACTTGGTAACAGCTCGTCAAATTGTTCTGTCCCTGACATACACAGGATTAGGCACTGCCAACAGCACAAGGACTCAACAGCTGATGCCATTTACTTCTCCCCAGCTTTTGGCAACAATGCACTGGAGCTGTGCTGGTTATGTTGTTTGTACAATAAGGTGAACATGACCTGCTCTGCTTCTATAACAGATGGCGCAAGCATACATTGGCATCAAAGACACCAGCCAATGTCAGAGCAGAAGTGGCATCCCTAATGTCCTCCAGCTCCACCAGAGTGGTGCCAAGGCTTTCCCTTTTCTTGGTTTTGAAACAATCTGTGGATTTTGTGCCTTGAACTTTAATTTCCAGGCGGATTCATCCCACTAGCTGTCCGTCTTAGAGCCATGCCAGTAGGCGTGAGCTTCTGCACGAGTGTCAGGTTAGACATTCTGGTAGCCCAAGCCTTCGGCCATCTTCTGAAAGTGTGGAGATTTTTGTAATAAGACTGTCACCCATATGCGTCTGAAGGTCACTTCCCAGCTATGTGACACCACCCTGGTCGGAGACTCGAGAAACTGCCCAGTGAGGGCCAGGAGTGCCACACTTTCAGGGCATCATCAGCCGCTACAGCTTGTTAGTGACGACCATCCACTGACATCTTGTTGTATTGCAGCCAGGGTTTTTTCATTTGCTGTTTCATTATTCTGATAAGTTATTATGGCGCATGTCTTTATGTGGTGTAACAAGAATGACCAAGAGACATTGGGAAGGTTTGGGGCAGACACCCATATAATATTTCCTGGCTGTAATATTGATTAAATAGAACAGACATGTTCACACAACTGAGTCCAAAACAGAACTGACTATTGTCTTAAAATGGCAGCTTTGAAATGCTCGCCGAGGACGTGATGTCATCAGGACCGGAACCAGAAGTGACGTCATTGGTTGCCCCAGAACTGGGTGGGATTTCCCGAGAATGGACTGCAAGGAATTGAGAGAGAGAATCAGTGCACTTAGCCACCCCTTGGTCCGGTGTGGAATTACATTTATTCAGGCCCTTTAGTTGTCCCCTAATCATGTGTGTGTGACAATGGATATTTGTTGGTTTCATTTGTTTTTCTATAATTGTGTACTCTTTCAGTAGCTTCAAGAGTTGAGGGTTACAAAAATACTTTCAAATAAAACTACCGAAAAAGCTCTAGAATTAAGTATAACTCGTATGATAAACATTCTACAGTCTTTGTTTCAAAAGTTTTAGTGAAATTTGAGCAAACGTTTCCAAAAAAAAAAACAAACAGCAAGAAAAGTGTTGGTAGTACACTCAAAAAAGAAAACCCGTGATGTTTCTGTTTATCTTAGGTACATTTCCTTAATTTTCTATATGTTATCACATACACTATGACTTAAGAACTTTAGAACAAAAAATATCTGATAAATGAGAAGAGACCATTCAGGCCATGAACCTCGTTTGTTTAGCTAATCACTCTCCCAACATCTCATCCAGATCCCTCTTGAAGCTTCTCATCATTTCTTCCTTTAGATACACGTCTTAGTAGTTTGTTCCAGAGTCCCACAACTCTTTGCAGAAAGAAGTGTTTCTTGGCTTCAGCTCTAAACGTGCATTCCCTTAATGTCCACCAGTGTCCTCAAGTACGTGACTCGACTTTTTGTTGAAAGAACTCTGCTGGATCTACTGTATCAATGAATTTCAAAGATCTGGAGTAGGTCCCCATGGAGTCTTCTTTGCTTGAGAGTACACAGGTTTTGATTCTCAGAGTCTGTCAGAGAGCAAAATGTCCTTAAATGCTCTGAGCAGCTTCAAGTGCTGCTATGTCTTTATTATACTCTGATGACCAGAACTTCACACAGTACTCCAGATGCGGACTCACTAATGCATAACGTCACTCGATTTATATTCAACAGTTTTTATAATATAACCTAACATTTTATTTGTCTTTTTAAATGCTCCTACACATTGCTTAGACTAGCTGTCCCTGTGGCTCGCCCACGTAGTAGTACAAGTACAGCGAGGAGGGCCCTGCCTGGCTTCCCTCTCCCCTCGGCCAGCAGCCTCTGTCTCGAATTAGCATAAAAATATCGCTCTTGCATGCAAACTATGATTCTTAGGGCAATGAGAGAAGTCGCAAAATCAACTGGAATGTTAAAGCAAATTCTAGAAAAAAATCCAATCTAATCTGTTAGCTAAGAGGAGTTAAGGAACTTGCCCCGAGGCTGGCACGTGAGTGAGGAGGGCTCTGCCCTCCTCCCCTCAGCCCGCCGCGTCTCTCTCGGATTCGCACAAATAAATCGGTACCGCAAGCTAACTATGATACTTAGCGCAATGAGAGAAGTCACACATTATAGAAGAAAACCCAATCTAAATCTAAATCCATTAAGTAGTTCTCTCGTGAAAAGCAGACAGACAAATGTTGGATTGAATATATATACAGATGATGAAAACGTGTCAACATAAACCCCTAAATATTTTTGAGAAGTCACTTCCTGTAGGACAGCATCTCTCATCTTATTTTTTATACTTGATGCTCCTGTTGTCCGCGCCTAGCACTTTTCTACATTAAAACTACATTTTCTAAGGTTCGTCCAGTTCTGAAGCTTGTTCAAGTCTTCTTAAACTGTTTTTGCTGCTTTCCCAGTGTCATCCATTCTTCGAGCTTTACTGTCATCTGAGAATTTCACAAGTTTACTAACTAAACCAAAATGTAAATCAAAAAAAACTAACGGTTCAAGACAGGCCCCTGAGGGACTCCACTGATGACCCCATTCTCCTGTTATGTGTACTCTTGTTCTCCGGTTGGTTAACCAACTTGAGATCCGGTTTTGGGGTTACCTGTAATGTCTACAGCAGCGTTTGTCAACCTTTAAGTATTTGCAACCCGAGTTTTCATAACAGTTTTAATCGCACCTCCCTAACGATTTTTTGAAACCCTAATAAAATTTATTCCTATATTTTTTGCTGCCGATACACCGCTACAGGTTTAATTATACCTACTTAACTTTTATCGACATTTATCTAACTCTATATTTATTTTTCTAGTATCAGAATGTAGTTTCAGTTAATTTGTTTTGGGTTCAATAGATGTATTTTCATATTTTTGTGCCCCCTTTTTTGTTACTTCAGGGCGCGCCCCACAGGTTGAGAACCACCGGTCTACAGCTTCTAGTTTCAGAATGAATCTTCAGTGTGGGACTGAATTAAAGGCTTTTTGAAAGCTGAAGTAAATGTTATTGTTTGTTTTGTTTATCTCAATAATTCTAGTTTCCTGTTGTAAAAAAACAAAAAGATTGATTTTGTGAGGTCTTCTTCTCGTAAACCTATGCTGGCTGTTATTTAGTATATTATTTTCATATAGGTGCCTTACTAATGTCTTTGTGGTCACCCAAGTGAAGAAGCGTCAACGAAACAGGACTTTTTTGGGGTGTGAACACAGCCCTCCCAATTTACTAATAAGATCCAAAACAAAAACAATGCTCAATGGCATGAGAAAAGACAACAAATGTAAGTACCACATAGCCAAGTGCTGTGTAAACATTTCAGCTCTGCCGATGGGTCTTCTGACTTGGAACTCGTATCATCAGGTCATCTCTGCGATCAATGACAACTCCTTCTGGGAGGTCGTCCCTTTGAAGGTCCCAGGACCGTGGGGGTTAAGTTGCCCTCACGGGGCGGTTTCTCGAGACTGTTAGAGGCAGCATCCCCCTTTCACCAGGGTGGTATCACATAGCTGCGAGGTGCTGGATGGTGATCCTCAGACGTACATGGGTGAGTCTTATTATAATTTCCATAATTTTGATATTCAATCAGACAACTATATGCCTCTATGTGTGATACCCCAGGTGCCTGCGGACTTGGGCTCATTCAGTTTCCCTGGACATCGATAGTCATAACTGAAATGTACTAAGGCAAACGAGGACCCACAACAACAAATACTGCAACACGTCTCTGTATATATAAAATCCAACGTCTGTCTGTCTGTCCGCTTTTCACGAGAGAACTACTTAACGGATTTAGATCAGGTTTTTTTTTTATAATTTCCTTAAACATTCCAGTTGATTTTGTGACTTCTCTCATCACGCCAAGAATCATAGTTCGCTTGCAGGAGAAATATATTCATGCTAATCCCGGGGCAGATGCTGCAGGCCAAGGGGATGGGGAAACATGACGTCAGGAGTAGGGAGCCAAGCGGGGCCATCCTCACTCACGCACCAGCCTCCGTTCGAGTCGGTCTACCTCTGCGTTTTGGAGTGTACCTCGCCTGCACTTAGCTAGTGATACCTCTTTGCTTATTGATATTTAAAGTTGGTTGTGTTTCACTACTACGCAGGCAGAGCTGCAGGGTGCGGATAATATTTAACTCTTTGAGGGCTGAATATTTTTTGCAATAAACACAGTTTTCTGAAAAGCATACAATGCGATGGTTTCACACATAGATCAACATTAAACATCTGTTATGGGGTGCTGTGGCCACTAGTTTACCATCTCTTGTGGCTCGAGCCACTCACAGGGGGCACGACAGCTGGCAGGAATACACTGCAGACACTGCGCAGTGCAACGCAATCAAGTTTGTACCTCTTGTCATTGTAAGTGGTGGTCCTCCCAGGCGAACATTGCCATAGGCGCGTCACCGACACAAACACATTCAGCACCCCAATCAGCTGATGCCGGTATCTCACTTTCATTTTCAAGCCTGATCTCCAGATCACATGCGTCAAAATCAGAGTTTGACAAGTCAGAGTCCAAAAACAATGGAGTATTTTGCTTTGTGCATTTGCTTCAATCTCTCACCAGACGTCCATGCCACTTTTGACGTTGTTTGCTCTTCACTACACACTCGAGCGCAGGGAATCTTGGGTCAAACCAACAAAAATAACTTTCATTCTAGCAAAGTGAACTAAAATGTAAGAGTCAGGTGTTGTCATCATTTACAAGTTGATTATCACTCTCAACCCCTGTGGTTGACAAAAGTTGACATCCACCCTGAAAGAGTTAATTAAAGCAAACATACAGTGCCTAAAGTGTGGTGCACTTCAGACTCCTTCAATAAATAACCCATAAAATAGTGTTGTTGTTGTAACTAAAACCAGTAAGTAAATGAATCCAGTACAAAGTGAAAACCTAACATTGGAGACATAACATCATTTTGTTTCTTTTTGTCCTCATCAGAAGATCTTTGACACAACCCTCCATATCCCTGGTCTATCCCACGCAGACCTGAACCGCTGTTGGTCTCCACAGTTCCCAGGGTGCCTTGCCCTACCTTCCGATTCCGCTGTGTCCAAGCCACCTGCCACCAGCATGCTCTGGTGGTCTCTCCTCCTCTTGCCCACTACGCTGCTCAATGGACGAGACACACACAGAGCCTTCATACATCCCTTGGTGCTGGTGTTCCTCAGATTAGTCAGGATGGCCAATGCTGCCCAAGTCATCCTTCTTTCTCGTACCTTTTCCTCTAACGAGTGCTCTCACGATTCAGAATTAAACAGAAGGTCTCGTTTTCTTTTTAGACTGATGAAACCCTTTATATCACTGTACCCTTACTGATCCAGCTACTGATCCCTCACTACTCGCATGTCCATAATTCCCTCTTTAGTGGTCCGAGAGTCCGTCTTTCCTGCCTGTACCCGCACTCTAATGTCTGAGCTTCACAATTTGAAAACAAGACCTGCTCAAGTCTGCTGCAGACCCTTTACCTGCCATATCACACTAGGCCTTTCTGTCTTTCTGACAATCTGAGATTCTTCTATTATCACTCCATAAATATAGCAGAGTCTGAAGAGTACTCGTCTAACAAGTTAGCTTACAGGGGATAAAACAGAATCTTCTAATCTTCCTGTCTGTCATTCTCACTAGACCTTAACCTCTTTCTGTGTCTTTCCCTACTGATCTTGCTTGTCCATGATTCCATATCAGCTCTTTTTCTTTTACATTTTACTTCTAAAGAAGGTCCTTCTCATCTGCTCATTTACCCGTGGCAATACCCTGATCATCCTAATGCCACTTGCCTTCCTCACTGCCTCCAATCGCCTTCCCCAACATTTTTTTCCAGCTGTGCAGTAGGCGCCTAATGAAACTCTCCGATTGAATCTTGTACCAATCCAGCTGTGCCAGTAAATTATCCAACGGCAGGGCTACTGCTCAAGGTCACCGACTCTTCATAGACTCGAGCTGCCGTGGAGGCAGCGGCGGTGGCGGCTATCCTGTCATTACCAGCGTTAACGGTGTCCCATGAGTCTCCACTCAGCCCGTTTTCCGTACCTGCCAAGGCCTGCAGACAATTGGCCTGCATCCTGGCAATCACCTTTTTCTCTAACCTCAGTCCAGAGGGGTAATTGCCAAGCCTGAGTCACTTTGCTCCGACATGTCTTCCAGGTAATTGGCAGAATCGCAGCAGTGTTTTTTAAAAAGCAGAAGCTGCTTTGAAGTGAGTGCATGGCAGCTTGAAGTGTTGTTTTGTGCAGCAGAGAGAAGGCCTCCTGTTGACGTCTCTCCCCAGCGGATCTAGCAAGATGGCACGTCCATGCCGGCTATTGTTTTTAATTAGCGGCCTTACAACATAGATGGCCAAAGAGGCATAGTGGCGACACAAAAAGCAGTCACCCTGTAGAAAAGACTGCAGTTGAGTAATTATGATGAATAAAACATTTATTTGGAGGTGTAAGGACATTCCTTTTGCAACAGAAGGCCATCTAAATTGAAGTGCAAGGAAAACAACAGTTCACTCCATTTAATGGGCAATGCATGCAGCTAAGACCCCATCACCCCCTAATGTACACTCACGCTACTCACCCCAATAATTCAACCAGAGGGCAGAACAACACTGCCCATTAGGAAAGCTGACACTTATTTTGACTTTAATTGGCATCTCTGTGTCTCACCAATCAATCTTATGTGTTGAAAAGGTTTGTTGGAAGGGATAAAGAGTAGGGGGCATCAAAAGGCAGAATCCATAACCAGCACAGAGTGTGCAAACTGTTCATTTTCTTTCTAAAATTCCAAAATTAGCACTGGCTAATGGCTTTTTGTGTCATTTTTGGTTGTAATGGGAGTGCCAATTATAATTGCAATCGCATGGTTAGTGATAAAACCACTACTAGTGATAAACCACATGGTGCACACGTGATAAAGGGCGTGTTCTTCATTATGGTTGGCGTCTTATCATGGAACTTTACCTCGACCTGCTTTATAGTGTCCCATGTGTCCAGCCTTATCTACAGGTGGACAGCTCCTTCAAGCAAAGACACTTACTAGCTTAGCACAAGCTGACCAAACTGTTATCTTCAGACCTGAGCTACACCTGAAGCAGCAGGCCATTCACCACACTGCTACTTTCTATTGATTACGCCTCTTTTCAGCCACTAACCCCTCTGTGATTATAGCAGTTGCCCACAGTAGGTGCCCTTATCATTGGACATTAATGATATTATCATGGAGGTCCCTCCATTCATTTATATGCTACACCTATGCTATATGTTGTTTGTATGAATGTTGGGCATATCTACTTTATTTTGTCCTATGTGTACAGCAGACAGTTCCTTCAAGCAAAGAGACTTGCTAGCTTAGAACAAGCTGACCAAACTGTTATCTTCAGACCTGAGCTACACCTGAAGCAGCAGGCCATTCACCACACTGCTACTTTCTATTGAAGACATCTGCTCCAAGCCGCTAACCCCTGTGGGAATGTGGCAGTCATGCACAGTTGGTGCCCTTATCATTAGACTTTGAGTATATTATCACGGAAGTCCCCCTACAGTATAGTTACTGCTAACTATGTTGTTTATATGAGTGTTAGCCATATCTACGTTGTAACACCCTACGTGTCCAGCCTTATCTACAGGTGGACAGCTCCTTCAAGCCAAGAGACTTACTAGCTTAGCACAAGCTGACCAAACTGTTATCTTCAGACCTGAGCTACCCCTGAAGCAGCAGCCCACTCACCACACTGCTACTTTCTATTGAAGACGTCTCTTCTCAGCCGCTAAGCCTGTGGGAATGTGGCAGTCACCTGCAGTTGGTGCCCTTATCATTAGACTTTGAGTATATTATCACAGAAGTCCCTCTGGTCATTATTTCGGTCTCCCTACAGTATAGTTACTGCTAACTATGTTGTTTATATGAGTGTTAGGCATATCTACGTTATGGCACCCCATGTGTATAGCCTTACCTGCAGGTGGACAGTTTCTTCAAGCAAAAAGAGACTTATAAGCACAGCACAAGCAGAACAAACTGTTATCTTCAGACCTGAGCTACACTTGAAGCATCAGCCCGCTCACCACACTGCTACTTTCTATTGAAGACGTCTCTTCTCAGCCGCTAACCCCTGTTGGGAATATGGCAGTAAACCACAAGGTACCCTTATCACTATACTTTGAGTATATTATCATGGAGGTCCCTCCAGTCATTATTTTGGTTCACCTTCAGTATAGTTCCTGCTAAACATGCTGTTTGTATGAGTGTTGGGTATATCTAAATAATATCTAAATTTCAAACGACAGAAAATCAGTATTACTATAAAGTAAAATTAATAAAACAGAATAAAATTGGTGGTAGCATAAATGTTGAATAAAGTCTTATTGAAGAATGCTTATGTAAAGGTGCAGATGATGGTGAAGATGAGTCTTTTCAAGTCCGGCTACAGAGCTGGTTCAGATTGTTGTTTCCAATTCCTTTGATCTTCTCCCAATAGTTATTCTTGTCTTTTTGCAGCTGTTATCCCAGAACTTAAAACATTAGAAGTTTAGAAGATTAGAACAGTCTAGTCATGAACAGGCCATTCAGCCCAACAAAACCTGCCTGTCCTAGCCACTTAATTCCACCGAAATAACATCAAGTCGAGTTTTGAAGGTCACTAAAGTCCTGTTGTCTACCACACTACTTGGTCACTTATTCCAAGTGCCTGTGGTTCTTTTTGTGAAGAAAAACTTCTTAATGTTTGTGCAAAATGTATCCTTAACAAGTTTACAACTGTGTCCCTGTGTTCTTGATTAACTCATTTTAAAATAAGTCTCGATCCACTGGACCAATTCCCTGCATAATTTTAAACACTCCAATCGTGTCTCCTCTTAATCTTCTTAATTAAATTGAGAAGGCACAACTCTTTTAATCTTTCCTCGTAACTCATCCCCTGCAGTCCTAGTATCAACCTAATCGCTCTTCTCTGGACTTTTTCTTGTTCTTTTTTGTAGCCTGGAGACCAAAATTGCATCCAGTTCTCCAGATGAAGTTTTAACCTAACCTTAACCCTAACCTTCTTTGATTTGTACTGTACACATCAAGGCACTATATAACCTAACATTCTGTTAGCCTTCTTATTGGCTTCTGGACACTGTATGGCAGTTGATAGTGACGAGTCCACTACGACTCCTAAATCCTTCTCATAAAGTGTACTTTTGATTTGCAGACCTCCCATTGCGTATTCAAACCCAATATTTAACAGTTTACATTTATTGACATTAAATTTCATCTGCCACACATCTGCCCAAGCCTGTATGCTGTCCAAGTCCCTCTGTAATGATTCACGAATTCTAAAACATCTGCCAATCCTTCTATCTTGGTGTCATCTACAAACTGAGCCAGCTTGTTATTTATACTCCTATTCAAATCATTTATATATATATTAAACATAGCAACAGACGTAGCACTGACCCCCTGTGGAACACCATTCTTAATGTTAGCCAATTGTGATGAGGTTCCTCAGACCATCACCCTTTTCTTCCTGTGTCTGAGACAATTCTGCACCCATCTAAAAACATCACCCTGAACTCCCACTTCCTTTAGTTTACTTCCTTTAATGAGTAGAATAATCTTATGTCAAGAAAAAAGTTTTGATATTATGTCGAATTATTAAAGAGCCCTAAATCATGGCAACAATTTACTTTTCATACACACGATTTAGAATTTCATGCGTATGTCTTCAATAAAAGGTTCCTTCAAATTGTGTACTTCATGCGCACATTTTAATTTGAATTTTTCCATGATTTACGTAATTCGTTACGCCAGTGGTTCTCAATCTGTGGGGCAGGCCCCCCTAGGAGGGCGCGATGTAACAAAAATGGGGGCGCGATGATGTGAAAAAAAGAAAACAAGAATTGAAAATATGAAAAATACATCTATTGAAACCAAAACAAATTAACTTAAACTACATTCTGATACTAGAAAAATAAATATAGAATCAGATAAATGTCGATAAAACGTAAGTAGGTATAATAAAATATGCATCTATGATATATCATTAATTAAAAAAGAACAAATTGGTATTAGTGGGCTTCTTTCAAAGAAACGTTAGGGGGGGCGCGATTAAAACTGTTATGAAAACTCGGGTCACAAATACTTAAAGGTTGAGAAACGCTGCGTTACGCAATTTGTGTACAGCCAGTGATAGCCACCCAGTCTTCAGACACCTTGCATCTGATCAGCTTTGCAATGTTGGCTGCTGCTGCTCGGAGTGCTGTCCCCATAAGGCAAGATGAATGCGGCCATAACTCATTTTTCAATGTTGTTGTAGCTAATTCCCAAATGAAAAAGTAGCCTTATCACGATGTCAGTATCCATTAGGTTGTCCATAACAACAAAAAACACAGCAGGACTATGCAGAGTGAAGGCGCACACGTTAACCAAATCGTAGGAATGTTTTAATTATTCTTCATCAGAGCTCACTGTCAGGGTAGTCAAATGGCCTGCTTATAATGTAAATGTAAAGTAATGAGAATTGCTTACTTTTTAGCTAGTTTTAATTAAAACATATGCAGGAATTTCATTAATCGAAGGAACATTTTAATTAAAGTGAGCCCACAAATTAAGTAAATCAAGGGAACGTTTTGATTAAAACATGTGCACAAATAGTAAATAGTGCATGTGAACAGTAAATCATTCCCACAATGTATTTGTTTTTTTTTTCTAGCTATGTCCTCTGGTGGGCTCCATAAATTATAGACCTCCATTCCATAATTGTCTAACTGATTAGTATTAATTCTATTTTAATGATGTCAAAAGCTTGGCAGGATGATGAGGTCCCAGTCGTTATGGCTTCTCTTTCAGGTAACAGGAATGCACCAACACAGTTTTGATCTGACAGAACTTTCCAGCGGTTGAGGACACACTTTGATGACTTCTCTTGTTTTTCAACCTTCTCCATTTCTTTCTCTTTTTTTTTAGCATTCATTGTCACCAGCTCACTTTTCAGGGGTTATCATGTTAGAATACTCTTCTGCACAACTATGTTGCTCTTATTTGAGGTGAGTGATTGCATATGTACACAGCCGAGTTGCAATACATACATGAAGGTTAGGTTTTGAGGTCTTGAAATCTCCTTAAGTAAGTGGAATCATTTTTCATGAGGTTGTGATATCACATCTGGAGAGTTCAAGGGGTGATGCATGCGTTAAAAGGTTAAGAAGCACTGATTTAGTGGGTTTCACAAAAGGATGAGTCAGAAATTAAAATAGGTAGGAGATCAATTTGCAGTTTTGTTACATAATTAACACCTAATGGGAAATTGTAAATCTCAAATTATGTCAGAATTTTATTACTGAGAATTCTAAGTAGGCCTTTACTAGTTCAGAATATTATTTAATATTTATTTTCTCAATACCAATACTGCAAACCTGGATTGCCATTAACAGCCCTTATTTTATTAGATGTGATCCCAGAACCATTTTGGCTAATGCTGCCAACCCGCATGTCCTTCTACACAGACACTCATGCTTTCATGCCAATAGGAAGTCTGCTTCCTTATTTCACCCAGAGTTGTTACCTCCATTCCTGTCTGCCCTTAAGACAAAATACCCACCTCTCCTCTAGTTGCCCACCTTGGCCCAAAGTGTGTTTGTCAAGCCAGCAGGTAAAGAAGTGAAACTGTCACAGCTGCCTGCCAGCTGCCGAGCCCTTGTGCTGTGGAACCGCTGCGCCGGGGGACTTCTCGCTGTATCTGTCTTCTTACATATAAATAATGGAGCCCGTTAAACTCATGCTGATGTGCATGCCGGAGCATCATTAACAAGATGAAGACATCTGCAGGATCCACACAACGAACCGCATTCAGGCGAAAAACAGGCGGGGTGCGTTGCAGCAGAGCGGCACAGTTCAGAGGACCAGCTTTTACTTATTTATTTACTTTGGTTAGATGGTGCGTCAATTAGCACCAAAACCCTAACAAGGAAAGGACTGGCACAGCAGGAGCCCTCCGGAAACTTTTTTTTTATCATTATGTTACTCAGGATCTTTTATGACTGAACTACCCAGCTTTATGTATACTAGTCTGTAAGTAATAGTGTGTGCTTTATAGTAAATAATGTAACAAATTCATCAACAAAGTGATTTTTTTTTCCTTCAAGTAATGCCCAGAATATGAAAATATACAGCAATATGAATGAATTGTTTTCATAGCCTCACCAATCTGGTGTCATTATGACGTGTTAAATGAAACACAGAGACATGTTTTAAAGGATTAGGGCTCCCATGATTAGCCCTTTTAATGATGTTCATCTTTTTGGCTGTCAGATCACTGTAGGTAGGCTTACACGATTAATCTGCTTTTGTTCCTTTGGTTTTCAGAGTCACCTTGTCGTCTTTAGCCATTGCAGGACACATTTGATTGTTGTCACTGGGACTGTCGGAAGATGGCGGGAGGCAGAGGCTGGGGGCTGATTACGGTGCTTTTGGGATAAAAAGGGCTGTCCTGAGGGGGTACAGACTTGTTAGCTGACTGTATAAACCTCAACCCACCTTAGAAGAGACAGCTGAGGTATACACTACAAAAGCAGGACCAAGAGATCAATGCCAGGGGAGGGCATAAGACGAAAAGCCAGAAGGACGGAAAACCAATATAACATTAACCAAACATCAAATCAGAAAATGTGTTTGCCTAAACTAAGCTGGATCACACTAGATTATTAAAAATAATTTGTCTGAAATCCACAGTCGTGGAAGATTATTGTCAGTGTGATGCCAGGTAAAAAAATCATCACAGTGGTGATGTTGGCAGCTGCGACTTGC
>JANRMT010062840.1:34189852-34202031 GCA_026402145.1 Polypterus bichir lapradei
CTATCTATCTATCTATCTATCTATCTATCTATCTATCTATCTATCTAATCCTGCCAACTATGCTAAACTATCTATCTATCTATCTAATCCTGGCAACTATGCTAAACTATCTATCTATCTATCTGTGTGTTGCTCGATTAGTGCTGTCTGGGGTGGGCGTGTTTGAGTCGGTGGAAGCCGACGGGCGTCGACGTCTCTGTGTAAGCCTCATTTTTTTCTCTTTTTTCTTATTTGTTTTTTTTCTTTTCTTTTCTTAGAGATTTGTTTTAGAGTTGTTGTTGTTTTTTTTGATAAGTTTTTTACTGTTAAGACGCGGCTTTGGCGGTTATCGCCATGGCCGTGTCCAAAGGCCGGGCTCCGGGTTTGTTTTCAAAGGCGTTTGAAAGTCTTTCACGCCGCCATGGCGCTAAGGTCCTGGTGGACCCTCAGGTTTCTGCCAAAGCTTGTGTGGTGGGAGTAAGGGAAAATAGTTGGCTATAAAAATGTTCTATCAGCATCCAGAATGAATAAGGCTGTAGTCGTCTTTTTAAACGACGAGTCTCTCGTAAATACAAATGCAGGAGTTAAAACATGTGGTCTCCTTTCGGAGACAAGTTTATATGATTTTAAATAATATGAATGAAGATCTAAACGTGGCCCTCAGGTTTAAGGTGAAAGGCGATGATTATGTAGTATTTGTAACTTCTGCGTTGCTTTAACTGTGGCAGAGCTGGACACAAGGCGGCACAGTGCAAACATGAGCCCGTAGTGATGCCGGGCGGCTCCGCTCCGATTAAGGAGAACACTGACAGGGTTAACGATGAAAACTGAGAGTCTGAGTATGAAAGTGAGGTGGAGAATATGGAGAAGGATGGTTCTGAGTGTAATGAGCGGTTGGATGGAGCGGTTGTTGTGTGTGATCGGCCTGAAAATATTCTGTCTAAAGACGCTCCAGAGAAGAGCGCGCTTCTTGTTGCCGAGGATATGGCGGCTGAAACTGAAAGTGCAGCGAGTAAAGTGAGCACAGAACCTGAGACCAGTAGCAGTGAGGGGACGACATTGAACACTCTTTCCGAGGGAGTTGCGCCAGTTGCCTCCGCTGTGAACGAGTCTCAGGCATCCGATGAAGCTGCACAAGTGCAGACTGCTGAAGACGCGGTGCTGATAAAGCATATCCAAGAGCAAGCCGTGGAAAGGCAGATGAATGAGAGGCCGATGGATGAGGTGTGTGAAGTGGAGAGTGGGAGTGCAAGTGTGAGCGAGAGGGATGAGATTTTCAAAGTGCCCCGTCATAAACGAAAGATTAAATCAGAGAATACTAAGTCGGCAAAGAAAAGCCTTGTGTCCAGCGAGCCATCCAGTGAACGAAGCAACTTGTTCAAGAGTTACAGTGACTGCGACGTTGGCGATAGGGAGGATGAGGGCAGTGACACTGACACCTCCGTGAGAAGCGAGTCCTCTTCAAGATATACACTGGGAGGCGGATACAGCACCGCAAGTATACGGTACTTTTTAGAATTTATTGAGGGCAAGAGAGGGGTTAAAGTGGAGGAACACTTCCCAGACGTTCAGCTCTTCCTGGTGTCAGCACAGAGGGTGATGCGCAATGCCGTGCAGCTTGGCATGGACCAGAAAGAGTCAGTGAGACTAAAGAATTTGATAAGTAGGGTTAGGAAATCACTGCTTTAATCATGATGGATTTAGTCCTACGTTTCTTTTATTTATTTGTGTTATGTATTTTATTGGTTACTCCCTTATGTCTTGAATTAATGGAATCTTTTCATATTGGGAGTCCGAATGTGAACGGGTGTAGGGGAGATGCAAAAAGGGCTGCAGTTTTTGAGTATTTAGAGCAAAAAGGCCTTCACATAGCACTACTTCAGGAAACACACAGCGATATTAGGAATGAGCAGGACTGGTTACGTGAATGGGGGGGTCAGGCTGTGCTTAGTCACAGATCCCATGTCAGTGCTGGGGTAGCTGTGCTGATTTCCAAAACTGTGAATTTAAAAATCACTAATATTAGTGAGGTGGTAGCTGGGCGCCTGCTGGTGGTGCAGATTAAAGATGGCGATCAAGACCTCGTGTTAATTAATTCATATGCACCAACAAATGGTCGAGAGAGGATCTGTTTCTTTGATTCATTGAGAAAGGTGGTGGAATCTTTTATTAATGGGGAAATTCTTCTACTGGGAGGGGATTTTAATTGTACTGATAATGCTCAGCTTGATTGAAATGGTGCTGAGCCACATCCAGCTTCTGTCAGAGTGTTAAATACTTTGTTACAGCAGTCAGATCTGGTGGATGTATGGCGGATTAAATTTCCTACAGATAGACAATACACCTGGGTCAAAGGGGGGGGTGGCCGCATTTCTATGGCACGGTTAGACCGGTTTTACTGTTCAAGGCATCTTTTAAATTCAGTCACTACTACTTATATCTGTCCTTTCGGTCTTTCTGATCATTCTCTGGTGGCTTTAAAGCTCACCTTTTCAAAAAAACCTTTCTTTAAGTCTTTCTGGCAATTCAATGTTTCCCTGTTGGATGATTCAAACTTCCTTCAGTGCTTTGAGTTTTTCTGGCAGCAATGGACCCTCACTAAAACCAAATTCACTTCCCTCAAACAATGGTGGGATGTCTCAAAAGTTCAGATTAAAGCTTTCTGCCAACAATACACCCAGCAAGTGACGAAGAGGAGTGTGGATCAGATGAAAAGCCTGGAGGAGGACATCACTGAACTACACGCCACTCTTCAAAACAGTTTTGATAAAGATAACTTTGAGATTTTAACAGCTAAGAAACATTCACTGTCTCAGCTTCTGGAGTTGCAGGCTAAGGGAGCTTTAGTGAGGTCTCGTTTCCAGAATCTCAATCACCTGGACGCACCCACAAGGTTTTTTTTTAGTCTTGAAAAAAAGGAAGCACAGAGTAAGACAATCCATATGCTCCGTGACACCGATGGCCAAGAACTGTGCACTACAGGGGAGATAAGAGACTTTGCTGTCTCTTTTTACAAGAATTTGTTTAAGGATGAGAGCATTGATGAAGCTGCCATGTCTGGTTTTTTGGAAGGTTTGCCAACAATTTCAGAAAAGTTCCGATTACATCTGGACACCGAGATCAATCTTCAAGAACTCTCTGACTCACTTTCTAATCTGAATGTTGGAAAGACTCCGGGGATTGATGGGATTCCAACAGAATTTTATAAGCAGTTCTGGCATTTGCTGGGATCAGACATGCTTACAGTTTTTATGGAGAGTGTAAAGGTTGGTGAACTACCACTGAGCTGCAGGAGAGCGGTCATTGTTCTGCTACCAAAAAAAGGGGACTTGTGCCAAATCAAAAACTGGCGCCCTGTGAGCCTATTGTGCACGGATTACAAAATCTTTTCAAGGGCCTTGGCCAACCCCCTGAGGAATGTGATGGACTCCATAATCCACCCGTGTCAATCGTACTGTGTGCCTGACCGCTCAATCCATGATAATATATTTGTATTGAGGGATGTTATCGCAGCCTGTAATCTGTGCGGGGTTGATTTGGGGATTCTGTCTCTAGACCAGGAAAAGGCTTTCGATCGAGTAGATCATCGATACTTGTTTTATACGCTGAAAAGCTTTGGATTTGGGGAATATTTTATAAATATGATCAGGCTCTTGTATACTAATATTTTTGGCGTTTTAAAAATCAATGGTTCTTTGAGTGCCCCGTTCTCAGTAAAGAGAGGAATTCGACAGGGCTGTGCCTTATCTGGAATGCTCTACGCTTTGTCAATCGAACCATTTTTACATCAGATAAGTCACAAACTGCAGGGCGTGAGTTTTCCTATGTGCCCAAATGTTACTTTTAAATATTTGGCTTACGCTGATGATGTTGTCATTTTTGTCACGTCAAACGATGACATTAAAATGTTAATCTCATGTCAACAAATATTTGAGAGAATATCTTCAGCAAAAATCAACTGGGCCAAAAGTACCGCTTTTTTACTTGGATCCTGGACTGCAAGTTCACCACCAGATCTGCCCTTAGAAATTAAGTGGGACAGAAAGTGTTTTAGATATCTCGGGGTGGTGATGGGTGCTGAGGGGGTGGACAAAAGTAATTGGGAAGGATTTTTGGATAAAGTAACTATGCGACTGAACAAATGGAGGTGGATTGTGTCCAAGATGTCTTACAGGGGACGAGTGATTGTGTGTAACAATTTGATAGCTTCTATGCTTTGGCACAAACTTATGAGTGGGGACCCTCCTCCTGGACTTTTACACAGAATCCAGAAACTTCTGGCTGATTTTTTTTGGGTTGGCCTGCACTGCATAAAACAAAGTGTGATCTTTTTACCTTTGGAAGAGGGGGGTCAGGGGCTCATTGACGTTGTCTCTAAAGTTGCACAATTTAGACTTCAGGCTCTGCAGAAAGTTTTTTTTGTTTCTCACCCTCTGAGTTGGAGAGAGCTGGCATTGGGTTTCTTCCGCCGAGTGGGAGGCTTACGTTTTGATAGACAACTTCTAGTGATGAACATTCACAAAATGGACCTGTCCAGCCTACTACATTTTTACAAGGGAGTCCTATTAACATGGCACTTTGTTTTTAAAAGAAACTTTGTTACATCTGGTTGGTTGGCTGATGAGCCTTTAGTTTACAACTCTGTTTTCTCATGCCCTCTGTTGTTCAGCGATAGTTTTGTTAAGTTTTCTGTATTTGTGTTTTGTTTTCTTAGGATGATGTTACTATCTATGAGGTACTGTGTGCTGTGGAGGGGGGCGAACTGGTGCTTAACTGGGAATGAAAAAGTGGTGGGCATCAACAATATGCTTTTATTAATGTGCGGAGTAGGAGGAGTGTAAAGGGGGAGTAGTGGTGGTCTTTGTGTTAAAATGAAATATTAATTTTTTTGATTTTCTTATTAATGTGCGGAGTAGGAGTGTAAAGGGGGAGTAGTGGTGGTCTTTGTGTTATAATGAAATATTAACTTTGTGAATTTCTTATTAATGTGCGGAGTAGGAGGAGTATAAAGGGGGAGTAGTGGTGGTCTGATATATTTGGCTCTTTTTGTTATATTCTGAAAATTGGGCTTGTTTGCTATTTGACTGTGTATATTGTTAATATTTTCAATTTTTATGTTCACAATAAAGGTCTTTTTAAAAATAAATATCTATCTATCTATCTATCTATCTATCTATCTATCTATCTAATCCTGGCAACTATGCTAAACTATCTATCTATCTATCTATTTATCTATCTATTTATCTATCTATCTTATAGTGCCTTAACTACTGTATCTGTCATTGACCACTCCATACTGTATCTATCTGTTATAGTGCCTTCCATATCTGTTTGCTTCCCCCGCTCTCTCTCTCTCTGTTGTGCAGTGCCTTTTTTATCTATTATATAGTGCCCTTGCACTTCCAGGATTTGAACCCTTAAAAATGAAGCAGCCCTGCTCCCCCCTTCTGCCCTTCATCTCTGCCACATTCTCTTGCTCTCCCCGTCAAGCACCTTGCAGGGTTGCTGATTACTGAAGAGTCCCTCTGACCGCATTATGACTGCTCGGCTTTTTGATTACACCGTCTCCCCCCACACCCGTGTCACTGAGAGGATCAGCACATCGTTTGCCTTCAAGCTTCCCAGTATAAGCCAATTCAGGGTCTGCTGGAAGACGCCCTTCACCCTGTTGGAGTGCCTCGCAGCGGTTCACACGGCCCAATAGCAGAAACGCATCCTAAGTGAGCTGGTCCTCCATTACCCCTGAGCCCAGCAGAGCAGAATGACAACAGATCAATAGCTTTGATTAATTAACTTCTAACAAGCTCATCTGAGCGTGCTAGGCCGAGGATCTGCAGACACAGCGCACGACCCAAAGGCCGCCACAAATCAATCTTTCCTTGGCCCAGAGTCGCTGGCGCGGCTGTATTCCGGGTGCCCCAAAGCTTTGGAAAAGCTGCGCTGCATCTGCTGTTGAATGATAAAACTGCTCAATTCAAGAGGCTGGGGTCGATAGTCATCTAAAGGCCTGGAGCCCTTGTCCTTGACCTACTCCTGCACTGGAAGACCCCGAGGTGGAGGCCTGGCTTCATCTAGTCTGCTGCTCAACTTAGCTGATATCCACTGCTTGAGGCAACAGTGAAGAGCCAGGCAGGGTGACATCCTGGAGTGGGCACAGGGGCTCGTGAACATGTGAGCAGCATTGTGTCATTATTCACATTCATTATTCAGTTTCCAGGTCACGAGTGATGGGTGCCAAGGGGGCAAAAGCATAGGGTGCAAGGCAGGAGCTGCAAACATGGTGCCAGAATGAAGTTCCTGCCAGTGTCGAGGGGTGCATTGTGTTAGTCTGAGTGTTTAACTAGCAGCCAATCAAGTGAGCCTGATGGATTGAATTGTCTTCTATTTTATTTTTGTCTTTAACCTGATCTTCCATGATAGGGCTCGCCACTGTAACACCCCCCCTGCCAAACAGCAGGGTACCATTTTATTCCCAGTGCTAATGTTGATGGAAAATGGATTAAATGGGAAAACCAAATGTGGATACAGTTCAGGCATTAGTAGGCAGGACGCTCGGTGGGTTTCACTCCCTCCTCTCGTGGTGAGGGATTACCAAATGAGCAGGCAGTCAAGGTGGCATACGAGCACAACTCCCGGACCCCCCATCTGCGGCACACCGCTGCCTGCTCCCCACCTCAAGTCACTCAGCTGACTCAACTCTTTTCTCTGAGACGCATTCCTGCACTCATTTGCTGATATAAGTGGAATATAAAGGCGAGCGCAAACCTGACTTGGGCACATTTGGGTTTTATTATTCCACTAAAGAGAAAAGGTCTCCTGCGATCGATCGGCGGTCAGCTCATGATGGATAGCAGAATGATAACGTATTCTGATTCGAGACAAAGTGCTCAGCGTCCACTCTGTTAACCCGGAGCTCAACTCAAGGCAACAAGTCGGGCAGCCAGCTGACGCACCCCTGTGCTGGGACCCTTAGACACTTATAGCCAAGTAACCCCATGCTGCATTCACACACATATCCAGTGGAGAGGACCCCACATATTTACAGGCCCCTTATGTCAAGGAAACACCCTCACCCTTACAAACAGATGCCTTAGACCCCCGAAGTCATCTACAGGCACTGGATACACACACCATTTCACTAGACGGAGGGAGCCTGTAGACACCAAGTCCTGGCTGACGGAAATCACACACACACACACACACACACAGATATAAACCCCCCTGACCGCATACAGAGCCCTTAGATACTTGTAGGCAGGCAGAGACCCCCACATATTCAAAGACACATATCTACAGGCTCCTTACACTCGAGTACACTCCCACCGCCACCTAGAGACGCAACTTCAAAATCAAAAGTAAAGTAAACCAAAATCAAACTTAAAGTCACACATACAGGAACCTTGCAGTCAAATAGACCCCCAGCAGCCCACTAAGAGACACAACTTAAAACTCAAAAGACAAATAGAGGACCTGGACCCCACATTATCATACCAAAATCAGCCTTAAAGTCAGGTACAGCCTCCCCCAAAACCAGTCAAACAGAGCCCCACCACCACCCACAGATGTGACTTAGATATCAAAAGTCACATGCAGGACGTAGAGGATCCGGACCCCCATATTATCATATCAAAGGCAACCTTAAGGTCAGGTACAGCCCACCCCAAACCAGTCAAACAGAGCCCCACCACCATCCACAGACACAGCTTAGATATCAAAAGTCATGTAGAGGATGCAGACATCCACACCAACATACCAAAATCAACCTTAAAGTCAGGTAGAGCCCCCCAACACACATAAAAGCCCCTTACCGGTCAAACAGACACCCACCAGTACCCTCAGACACAACTTAAAAATCAAAAGTCAAGTAGGGGACCCGGAAGCCCACATTATCATTCCAAACTTGTGTTTAGGCGTAGCCTCCCTACACACACACACACACACACACACACACATAATGACCCCTTAGACACTTACAGTTAGGCAGATACCCCCATACATACACAGACACACATCTACAGGCCCTTTACAGTCAAATAGACCACCCTCTGCTCATAAACACCACTTAAACAACAAAAATCAAATAGAGGACCTGGACACCTACATTACCATATCAAAAGAAACCTTAAAGTTAGATGTAGTTCCCCCCCCACACACACACACACATATAGGCCCCTTACAGTCAAATAGACCCCCCACCACCACCACCACCACCACCCACAGATGCAACTTAAACACCAAAAGTCAAGTAGAGGTCACAAACGAAAATCAAACATCCTGACCCCATAAACAGAGTTAGGGAGATATCCTCGTATATAGTATACACCGACACACATCTACAGGCCCCCCACAGTCAAGTAGACCACCCCCTGCTCATAAACACAACTTAGACAACAAAAGTCAAGTAGAGGAACCAGACACCCTCATTCTCATACCAAAATCAAAACACAGACCCCCTTAGATAGATTAAACTAAGGCAGGACCCTCTCATATACACAGACACACACCTACAAGCCCCTTACAGTCGAGAAAAAGACATTTTAAGACCCACTGCTCTAGTGGAACAGTTTTCCGTATCTGCTGTGTGTCTGTGTGTGGTCAGCCCCTAGGAGCAATCTGATTGGTCAGCTTGGAGTTGGTCTGATTGGTCAGTCAAATGTGATCAACACAGAAAGTGCCAGCCAAGAGAGGCCCAGTCACATGAGGACACCCCAAAAAAAGTTGTAGAAGACACACGTAAGGCAGCGGAGGACTTGACTTCAACAGGTAACACTGCTACTATTTCAAAAAATTTATTGCATTTTTAAAACATGTTATCACCAGTTCTTTGTGGTCATAACTTTTCTCCCTCCTGTTCTGGTAGTAGGCTTTCATCATCCTCCATCATGGAACAGTAACCAGGATGCCTTCACAGAACATCTCCAAAGAGCTCCCTGGATACAAATTCAGCATGGATTACAGAAAACAACCATCTTAGCTTGTCAGCCCAAAAAGGAGAACTCCATCAGCTCAAGTGACCAATCAGGCTTCTCGTCTTTGTGTTTTAACTTGTCCCAGTTGAGTCTCATTACACATTCCCATCCCAGCTCTGATCTGAACTGAGGGACTTGAAGTTCATGAATGCCTAAATATTCAGAATGTATTCATTTATTCACTGCTTCTTGCTACTCTGTTAAGATATTCCAAACGTAACTGCATTTTGGTAAAAGGTGGGCTCACAGTATGTTCAGTGGCACATCTGCCCACACATCCCCCTGTGAAGTCTCAAGACACATTGATTTTTGCTCTTTTAAATCTCCATTAGCATATCTTTCCAGGAGCAGAGCACAAGCGGCCAGGCAGAGAACTCAGCAGTAGGAGTGATCATTTTGTATAAGTGCAGCTCCTGATAAAAACACTGGCACTCACCACTGAGCCCACATCAGGCGTAAACCCATGGCCTTTGTTCATATCCATCCATCTGGTGTTACATGACTTTTACCCCCAGGAGCTCCAGGAAAACACATATTGACATGTAGTGCAGAAAAGTAGCCCTGAAATCATGGAGTACCCACCTGTCTGACACACTCAGTTGCTGTGTCTACTTATCAGGACTTCCTTCCATATGAAGTGGAGAGCGGAGTGCATTGGTTTCCACATCCAGACAGCTTAAGGGACAATATGGTCAGTCATACTGCTAATAAAATGTGTAGCCGATGAAGTTCTTTACTGTACCTAAAATTATGGAATTTCAAGTGATGTGTGAAATAAATAGCAGTGATCTCATTTATGATCATTGTTGGTTGATCACTGAAATCTTACTCTGATGCTATGGAATATACAATAACTCCATCCATCCATCCATCCATCCATTATCCAACCTGCTATATCCTAACTACAGGGTCACGGGGGTCTGCTGGAGTCAATCCCAGCCAACACAGGGCGCAAGGCAGAAAACAAACCCTGGGCAGGGTGCCAGGCCACCGCAGGGCACACACACACCCACACACCAAGCACACACTAGGGACAATTTAGAATCACCAATGCACCTAACCTGCATGTCTTTGGACTGTAGGAGGAAACTGGAGTACCCATACTGCCCACTATACAATAACTAAACTATGGAAAATGTCATTACTTAAGATACATCCATATCTTAAATGTTTGTGATGTGCCATCTGTTGGAATGCAAAATGCAATGCATGAGTCTCTGTTATATGCCATTTGGTATGGCATTTGTAAAAGCAGTGTTAATGTTTGTGATGTACCATCTGTTGGAATGACAAATGCAATGGATTTTACTGCTACAAATGTTTGTGATGCACCATATGTTGGAATGACAGACACACAGACAGACACAGAGACACTGATCATTTTATGGATCAAAGAGCACTCCATAACAGAGGCATCAAAACTCAGCAAAGACACTTATCCTTTCATTAAGATGGATTTTACCCAAATCTGAGAGAATCTCATTAGCATAAATTCCACAGACCACCAGAGGGCACTATGTAGCCCAAATGCAATATATGATAACATTTCAGGACAACCTATCTGGCTCTCATTTGTATGCATCAACTGTGCCGAGACAAACCTAGAGCTGGAACCTGGAGCTGGTAGAAGGAGCTATGAGGCTCCAAGGCTTAATAATATCATTCCAGACCTCAAAAGTACTTCAGGGTGTTTGTAGGAGATGAAGATGCCATAGGCTTTCATAGCCAGTCCAACCACCAGTATTAAGAGCTTAGAGTGGAAAATCAGGCAGGGGCTTGCCCTGCAGGAGGATCAACATGCATTCCAGAAAACAGCAGTGTGTAATGGAGAGGAGACGGGAGTGCTTTAGAAAGGGTTTGGATGGGCAAATAGGTCACTCCAAAAGACAGAGAGGGGCTTCAGACACATACAGTTAAGCTCAGAGAGGCATCAGGGCTGTTGGTTTTACTTCTTCTGTATTTCCTGCCTATCACATCTATCTATCTATCTATCTATCTATCTGTGAGTATTAATGAGTAACATTACTCCCACAATGTAGAAGGGCAGATAGACAGACAAACAGACCCTGCATTGCTATATAATAGTGCTGTTTAAAGAGCAGGATGAAGCCAACAGTCTAATACTGCTTTATTTTATATAGTGCCTTTCACAGTACTGTCAAAAAGTGATACACAAAAATGAACTTAATGTTACACTGTACCTGTCACAGCACTATTACAAAGTGATTTTCAAAAGTTTGTATAGTGCCTTTCAGAGAACAAACTGAATTATAAAAGTAATCTTTATTTTATACAGTGCCCTACACAGCAATTGTAGGTGAACCCCGTATCAATAGAAGAATAAAATAATCAAAAACAACATAACAGTAATATGTCCTTTCAGGCTGGAGTCAAGATAGCAACTGATTCAGAGGTGGAGGCGGTGCCCCTTAAGAAGTTTCCAGACTGGAGGGGGCGGGGTCAGGAGACCATGGCTGTCATCTGATCTGTAAGAGAGAACATAGGAGAAGCATCAGGCAATAGCACCAACCATCGACTCAGGGTGGAATTACCATTAGATAAGCCTTCAAGTTGTCTCCCAAGCGCTCGTGTGTGACCCCTACTGTATTACAAATTGATTATCTTAATTTTTTTAGTGACTTTCACAGTATTGTCACAAAGTAATTGTCATAATTGTATACAGTGCCTTCCACAGTGCTGCCACAGGTATTTACAAAAGTCAGCTCTGTTTAATATGGTGCCTTTCCTAGCCTTATTAGAAAGTCATCTTTATTTTTATATAGTGCCTTTTATAGCCCTATTGGAAAGTGATTTCCATAAGTGATCTTTATTTTATATTGTGTCTTTCAGAGTACTGCCACAAAGTGATTGGCATAGGTCAGCTTTACTTTGATAGTGCCTTTCATAACCCTTTAAGAACGTGATTTACCAAAATGAGCCTTATTCTATACTAGCAAAATACCTGCGCTTCGCAGCAGAGAAGTAGCGTGTTAAAGAAGTTGTGAAAAAGAAAAGGAAACATTTTAAAAATAACGTAACCTGATTGTCAATGTAATTGTTTTGTGACTGTTATGAGTGTTGCTGTCATCAAGGATTTGATTATCATTATGTCTTTCAATCAGGTTCGTATTTGGAGGACGTGTTGTGTTCAAGTTACATTCCGTGTTTGTCAACCGTTGTAAAGATAACAGGTTTCATTCATCGAAGTGTTCACTACCCAAATCGGTACTC
>JANRMT010062840.1:34212539-34241079 GCA_026402145.1 Polypterus bichir lapradei
ATAGATAGATAGATAGATAGATAGATAGATAGATAGATAGATAGATAGATAGATAGATAGATAAAATGCACTTTCCATGTATCTGTTGTCACAAAAAGCAGACACAAGAGTCATAAAAATTTTTGGGGCAGCCACCCATATAATATTCCCTGGCAGCAAATGGGTAAATTGCTAGCATTGATGTGCTCAGAACGGAGTCCAAAACAGAACTGATTAGGTTTGCCAGATATAGTGGCTTTAAAGGCCAGAAAAGGAAGTGATGTCGTCGAGGGTGGAAGCAGAAGGATCCTCTTCCATAGGTTCAGACCCAGACGTGATGTCATGAAAAGGGCCGGAACAGGAAGTCTTTTCGGTCAAGGGTTCTTCGCTGGAAGTGACATCATCCAAGGGTCCGGAACTGGAAGTGATGTCATTAGGGCCAGGCGGAATTTCCAGTGAACGTTCTGCAAGAAAGTGAGAAAAAAGGTCAGTGCACTCTGTCACCCCCAGGGCTGGCATGGAATTACTCTCATTTAGACGCTTTAGCTGCCTCCCATGCACACGTGTGTGACACTGTTTATCTGGGATTCCATCAGGTTGCTATGTCACAATCATTCCAAAAGATGTCAAGTCACACACATTTTTATGTATAAAATGCATTGCATTTATCTTTCCAACAGATGGTGTATCATAAACATTAACACTGCTTTTATGAATTTCATACCAAATGGCATCTGACAGAGCTATATGCATTGAATTTGCCATTCCAATATTTCCAACATTCCAATTTGTAGAACTTTAAAGGAATTAGAATACCCTTATGTTTTTTTTTTGTCTTGGTTAAAAGATCTTCACTGTCATGGAGATGCCTTTGCTAAGTGAGTGTGGTCTGGATGGGCTGTGACTTGCAGTGCTGGTGCTATTTAAGTACAGTGGCAGAAGAAGCGCGACGTCCAGAGCTATACTGGAAGTGGTATCATAGCCCATCCTAGGACTTGTTCTCTGGTTTTCAGGGAAAATGAAAGAGGTCATTATCATACTGTACGCTTTCTCCACGCTTTGGGGGAATTAGGTGGATAGGACTGGTGAGCTTTGTTGGACTGAATGGCCTGTTCTCATCAAAATAATTCTTTAATGTTCTAGAATAATTCTTCATATGTCTTGATTCTCCAATAAAAGCTGCATCGACGCATTTGGAGCCTATTCTTCTAGGTCAATAAGCAAGATGCTGAAGAAGCTCAAGGGTGCACATTTTCTTGTTTGCTGACATTTAGACGCTGTGACCAATCTGTCAGCTGCTTCAACCCGGGACCCTGTAGCTTCTTCTGCTTGTTTGATTTTAGTAATATTCTGGTCACTGTGGCAGTGCCAGGACATCTACATGAGTAGCTCTCTACAGTATGAACAAGAAGAAGGAAGGTGAGGGCCTCACGCATGATGGCTTTGTGGTCCACTTCAATCCACTTCAGCTAATAGCAGGCAAACGCTGGAAATTAAAAGAGCTCCTCACTAATCCTGCATAAATCCTCCCAGCTTTGTAAAGCTCACCAAGTCCTCCCACCTTCATCTCAGCTACAGAAACAGAAAGGCATTAGACAGGCAACAAGCGCTCCGTGTAATTATGATGAATCGAGGTTAATCTTTTGTTGTGGTACGGCGCTGGCCGCTCCCCCCGACTCCTAGCCCGCGATAATTCCTATGGCTCAGATGAAGCAGCCATCACTCTCACTTCCTTTCTCCCTTTCCCTCTCCCTCTGTCTCTTGACAGAGCTGTAATGAGATACAAAAAACAAAGGACTGCCGCGCTTGTTGCCTCCTGCCACTCCAGCAGGCATGTCAAAGAAGCGCTTCTTTGAGAAAAAAACATTCATTATCTTGTGATGATGCCAGTGGCGCCTGTGATCTGGGGCGAGTAAATGACTGAGTGAGTCGTGCTGGACAAGTGGAGCAGAGGCACAAGTAGCTGACACACTGGGCACTAGTGGGCAATGCAGCTTGTCCATTCTTGCAGGTCAAAGGACAGTTCTGCAGAGTCATGGCAATCACACCTTTATTTGAAGATGTGTTACCTTGTAGTGAAGAAGACTGGCAAAATACAAATCAAAGACTCATCATCCGTTCGTTCAGCCACCCATGTATTTGCTCAGTTTGATCCACTTGCTGATGTGCTTGTCAGCCAGGTGTTTGGTTTACATTGCCGGTCAGCTCGATTCAATTCCTGTTAATTTGATTGGTCTGCTTGGTCAGGTGAACATTGGAAGGATGGACAGAATGACTGATTGATTGACCCTCGGTAACTGACTGATTTGTAGCTTGGTGGCGAACCAGGTGATGATCTGACTTACTGATTTATCGGTCAACCAGTATGAAGGCATCAAACTATTTGAAAGACTATGTTTGATTGTTTGGCATTTGAACAATTCACTAATTGATAGGTTAATAGGTTGGTTTGTGATTGACCATGTCACCCGGTGAATGAATGATTGTCTAACTTCTAGGTTAGAGGTAGACCAGTTGCCTAACTGACTGATACATTCATTCACTAATTGTTAGGGGATCGGTTGATTGATTGGTTGGTGGCAGACCAGGATGCCAATTCATTGACTCATTTGCCAATTTGTAAGTTGGTGATAGGCCAGTTGACTAATTGAATAATCCATTAAATGTTGATTGATTGATTGATTGACTAACAAAATGGTAACTGATTAATGTATTGATTGATATTTAGTAGGCTGTAGTTAGTCCAATATAATCGAGTGATTGAGTGCTTTGTGGTGGACCAGACCATTAGTTGGTTGAATGATTTGCTGATTTGTAATTTTATCAGTAGATTAGTTGACCAACTAAATAAATTGGCTAATTCGACAACTGGTAGGTGGTAGGAGAAATGATCAAATAATTGATTGATGTATTGATTCATTGGATGATTGACTTATTAGCAGTAGACAAGGTTGTCAACTCTTTAATTCATTCAATTATTTTTTAACTTGGTGGTGAACCAGGTGACTAACTTGTAGGTTGATTGTGATCAGTTGATTGTCCGATTGTGTGCTGGTTTGACAGTTTGTTGTTAATTAATCAGATGTGATTGATTGATCAGTAGTTTGATCTTAAACCAGCTGACAAATTGACATTTTGAAGGATTGATTGGTTGATGATAAACCAGGATGACGATTCCTTACATGGTTTGCCACTTAGAAGACTGGTGGTAAATCAGTTGACAAAATGACTGATTGATGAATTCTCTACTTGGTAGTTAGAAGATCAACTGATTAACGGATAAATGTATTCACTGGAAGCCTTGGTTTTAGGCCTGCCCATTAAGTGATGCATTGATTCTTTGATTCATTCATTTGTAACTTGGTGGTGAACCAGTTGACTAACTGAGAGGTTGATAGAAGATCAGTCGATCAATTGAAGGTTTCATGTGTTGGTTGTTAGATCAATTTTGACTAATCTGATTAATCAGATTGATTAATTGATCAGTAGTTTGGTATTAGACCAGCTGACTATCTGATATATTAAGAAATCGATTGGTTGGTGATAGACCAGATAACCCCATCCATTGACTAAATGACTGATTGATTAATTCACTCATTGAAAGATAGTACATGAGCTGATTACTTGCTTAATAAATTGGTTGCCCGGCTTTAGACTTAGTCACTACCCTGATTGATTAATTCCCTGCCTGATTGAATAACTGAGCTATAGGTTAAAGGCAGGCCAGGTGACAAACTGACTTACTGATTCACTGATCGACTAATTCACTAACTTGTAAGAAAGAAGCATGATTGGCTGTATTTGATACTTTTGGAACAATTGATGAATCGATAGATCGATTGGTTTATGGTAGACCGGATCACCCACTGACTGAACGATTAGCTGACTTGTAGGTTAGTGACAGATCAGTTCCCTAATTGCGCGATACGTTATTTCACTTATTGTTAGGTGGGGAACTGATTGATCAACGTATCAGTTGATTTATTGGTTGGTGGTAGACCAGGATACCAATTTACTGAACTTATATGCCGACTTATAGGTTTGTGGTAGATATTTGACTAGATGACCAGTAATTCACTTACGGGTAATTGTCTACTATTTGGCAATATGCTGTTAGTCCAATTGAATAAACTGGTTGAATGGTTGGTGGAAGACCAGGTCATCAGTTGATTGAGTGATTTGCTGATTTCTAATTTTAGTGATTAATCATTTGAGTAATTCGTAAATTCAGTAATTGGCAAGTGGCTGATCAATTTATCGACTAATGTATTGATTTGCTTATTCAGTCATTCATTGGTGGGTTGACACATTAGTGGTAGACCAGGTGGTCAATTGATTAACTGATTAACTTGTTTGTTGCTTGGTGGTAAAGCAGTTGACTAACTGGTAGGTTGGTAGCTGAGTATTTGATCAACTAATAGATGACAGGTTGATTTGCAGATGGATTGTTGTTAGTCCAATCCAATGAACTGGTTATGGTTGGTGGTAGGCCAGGTCATCAGTTGATTGAAGGGTTTGCTGTTTTCTGATTAATTGATTCACTTATTTGTAGCTTGGTGGTGAACCAGCTGACTAACTGGTAGGTTCATAGCTGAGTAGTTGATCAACTGATTGTTTGATGTTCTTATAATTTGTTGGTAGACCAATCAGATGATTTATTAATTGATCAGTAGATTGCTTTAAGACCTCTCCACTGACCGAATGGTCAACTGACTGGTAGGCCAGTGGCAGGCCAGGCCACTAACTGCTTTTTTTAATTAGTTGGTTCACTTAACCTGCTTCATCAATCGATTGACTGGCAAACCCCAATCATCAAATGAAGATGTCCTGATGAGTTTACTTACCCATCTCATATGAGGTGATACCTCATGGATTACCTTTCTTTAATCTAAAAGAGTCCAACTCAGTACCTGATTTCTGGGATCTGTTCTGTTCAATTCTTCAATCAGTATTCAATTATTGCTCATAACAGTGCAGTGCTTGTGGCCTGGATTTGAATTCTTGATTTGGAACATTCAATAAGAAGTGCATTTTTAAGTTCTTCGGCTATCAATTAACAAAGTGATGTTAGTAACAAAGAAACCAATAGCAAACTTGGCAAATTTGCACCAGCCATCACAGAGTATCTCTGCCAATGACATACTGAGAGCAACACAAGAGGAAAGACGTAAAGGACTGAGAAGTACTAGCCTGCTCTAATCCACAAAAAGTGATCATGCTGTAAGAAACGAAAAATGTAAATTATTAGGAAAACCCCAGAAAAATAAGCCATCAAATAAATAATGTGAATAATAATCAGCAAGACAAGATTTTTAAAGAAGAACTGGCAGCTGTGAACTGGACTGTCCGGCTTTGAACCATTGCACTGGTGCCCACTTGTGACCAGGGGAGCAGCCACAGACGTGGCTTTCCCTGTTGTCCTCTTCTACTTCTATGCTATAGAAGCTCATTTTTGCCTAAGTTGTACGATTCAAACAGCCAAACTGGGTCGGGATGGAGCTCCTGGACTCTTCTTCATTTGAAAGATGTTCTTTAAAACGTTCTTTATGTGTCCTCTGGAGACGGTTACCACTTTAAAGGCGAAACACAACACCTGTGATACCAGGATCTACTCTGAAGTATTCGGAGGTCTCTATTTATGTGGTTGCTTTGCTACCGAAAGAGCACACATAGCTTCTCATTTCATTTCAATTCTTGTTCTTTTCTCTGTCATTGCTAATTATTCTCATATTTCATTATTCTCTGCCTTAGCAACAGCAGCAAAGTGGCATTTCACAAGCCGACTTTCAGCCTCAGCATAATGATGCGGGGTGGGCTTCTTAATGAGACAGAGGACATTCCTCTCCATATATTTACAGCTTACCCATAATGCACTGGTATAGTCATTACAAACTACAATGAAGAGGGGGCTGACTCTGCCACACCTGGAACTGAACCCCTGCCCTTGTGTTCATAACCAGCTGAACTAAAGAACTGTGGTTACCCTGCCTGAACACCAAGTTGTGCTGTGTCACTCATCGAGATTAATTCCTGTCATCTCATTTATCTCATTTGAGGTCATAAAGCAATGAGTGAAGAAGCAGAGTTATGAACACCGCACCTTTCCACCCTTGCTGGCCTTCAATCTGCATGCAGCATTAGCCCATCTCATTCATCACAACGCCGAAGTCTCTGATGAGTTTGCATGTTGTCCCTTTGCCTCTGCGGGTGTGCCAGTTGTCCTCCCACTTTCCAAAGATATTCTAAGTTTGCACTGCATGAGCGATCATTGGTTGATATGGGAATGTGCTCTGTGATGGACTACTGCTATGGTCCCTGTTCCCCCTTGGCCTTAAACTGGATTAATGAGATAACAAAATGTATAGATTATCTCAATGAGGAAATTTGCTTCAGTGATGGACCCTGATGGCTGCTGGGCATTACTCATCACATTCACCACTTATCACCACAGATTACTGGGTGGGAATTGCCTCTAATGGATGGAAATAAGTAGACGCCATATCCTCTCGTTGTGTATTCCTCCACAGTGATCTACTAGAAACTCTGAAAGCTTCTCCAGCGCCTTGGCCTAATTTGATGATTGCAATTCTCTGGGTAGATCAGTAGTGACAGAAAGTAGAACAGATGGTTTAATGCCAAGAGTCTGTTATTTGTAGATGTTAGGGGAAGCCAGAGCTGTCATCCCTTAACCAGGCCTACAGGAGCCAATAGCCTGGGTGAGGCGGCTCTAAGAAATGTGGTGTACGTGATCCTTTTGAGCAACCATGCAGTTTCATTTAGTCAGTGGATGAACCTCTTGGGTTCAATTCATTACCCTACGCTAGTCTGGAAATAAATTCAGAATATGGGGAAAATCCAAAACACACAATTTTTTTAGCAATCACTAACATGTAGTGGTCAAGCGCCGCTAAGATTCACACCGTCAATGTGACGGTGATTTATTTATTTTAGTGGAGGAGATCCCACGGACAACCCCAGCCTTGGATCGACCCACCCACACTCACTACAGAGACCAAACAAAGCACTCTGGGAACATCAAACAATAAACAATATAATGAAATTAAATTAATTAAATGCAAACAATAATGCCACCCCTGACCCCTTCGGCAATATTGCATTTAACATTACATAAACACAAACACTGCACAGCAAAGTCCATGGAAAAACCAAACCGGATGAAATGGGAGGTGACGAGATTAAGTCCAGCGATTTGTATGTAGAAAGGGAAGGGAAAACACAGATCTACCGGTAGTTGCTGAAAGGATGAAGATAGATGGATGGTTCAGGAGCGCTCCTTGAATGAATCCAAACACAGTCCTCAGTATACAGGAAGACAGACGATCCAGACCCCAACAAACGAATACAATCCAGGACACAATGATGAAATACGGCAGAATTAACAGCAGGCAGTCCGACAGATAAATGCAACACACAACGAACAACAACAAAAATAACTCCTCTCTCTTTTGGCCACCTGCCCTCCTTTTAACCTCATTTGATCACCTTTGACCCCAACAGCCCCTGAAAGGACTGCTGGGAGATGCAGTTTTAATTCATAGTAGCACTGCTACAGACATTACATTTATCCATGGCTTAGGAAAAATAAGAATGGCTGAACCCATCACATGACCTCCACCAACAACGGGAATAGTGATGTCAACGACACTTTCCCAGTGATCGAGGTGAAAACCAATCCAAGATGTTGCTACAGTGATGTCACCATCATAACAATAAAATAAATAAATGCATGTGTGAGCCCAGATTGCACCACAGTGACATCACAAAATAAATAATGTGTAATAAAGGCTGAATGTAAAATGAAATGAACCTGAAGACGCCTCATCACGATGGGTAGTATGTCAGACAGAACTTAAAACGATGGGTTGCACATGGCATGGCATTTAAAACATACTGCTCCTTCATCGATCCAACGTTCCTGCTGGAGTCTGCATGTTTTCCCTTTGTTTCCTCCCATAACCCCAAAGATGTATGTGATACTTTTAAATGGAGCCCATTGTGAACTGCTGGGAAAGACTCTGGCCTTCCATGACCCTGCTTCAGATTAAGAAGCTTTAGAAACGTTGTGTTTTTTAGATAATGTCGGTTAGGTGGCACAGTATTTAAAAAATTGGTGGTACCTGGCACTCTCAAGGTAAGAGGGGGATTACATGTACATCAAGGATCGGCACTGAGCCCTTTCCTGTTTGCAATGGTGATGGACAGGTTGATAGATGAGTTTAGACACGTGGACTATAATGTTCATAGATGAGATTGTGATGTGTAGTAAGAGTAGACAGCAGGTTTAGGGAAACCTGAAGAGGTGGAGATATGCACTGGAGAGAAAGGGAATGAGAGTCAGTAGGAGTAAAATGGGGTGCATGTGTGTCAATGAGAGGGAAGGCAGTAGAAGAGTGTGACTGCGGGGAGTAAAAGTGGTGAAGGTAGACAAAGGTAAATACTTGGGTTCAGCATTTCAAAGAAACAGAGAGTGTGGCAGAGAGGTGAAGAAGAGAGTGCAGGCAGGGTGGAATGGGTGGAGAAGAGTGTCAGGAGTGATTTGTGACAGACGGGTATCCGCAAGAGTGAAAGGGAAGGTTTACAGGACGGAAGTGAGACCAGCTATGTTATATGGGTTGGAGACAGTGGGACTGACCAGAAAGCAGGAGACAGATCTGGAGGTGGCAGAGTTTAAGGTACTATGATTTTTTGCTCAGAGTAAGGAGGGTAGAGAGGGTTAGGATTGAGAGGGGCTGAATTGACATGGTTTGGGCACATACAGAGGAGAGATGAGGGGTGCAGCAGGAAAAGAATTTGGAGGATGGAACTGCCAGAGAGGAGGTTTAAGGACGTGGTGAGGGAGGACAGGAAGACACATGAAACCTTCAATTGATCGACTGATCTTCTATCAACCTCTCAGTTAGTCAACTGGTTCACCACCAAGTTACAAATGAATGAATCAAAGAATCAATGCATCACTTAGTGGGCAGGCCTAAAACCAATGAGTCAGTGTTGGAGACACATGAGCCGCTGTGGGGACACTGAAATGGGAGCAGCCGAAAGTAGAAGAAGAAGAAGTCCTGGCACCAAACTGAAATGGAAAAGTGTATGTGGTAAATGATAAAGGGGATATTGTGGAATATAATGAAGCAATAAATGATATGGAGGTGTGTGGTGCAGTATGGTGTCAATGAGTTTTATAGCATGAACGGTGTAGCAATTGAACAAAAGGAATCCAGCAATATCAAAACAAGACATTGCAATGGGACGTCTCCTTCTTAATATGTCGATATGTGGTTTCCATGCTCTCTTTTTTGCAATCTATTCTTTGTAGCTCACTTCTTCTGCAAGTCGTCAACTGGAAGGACAGTTAAATAAACATTAAATAAAATGCACTAAAAGTAAAATAAGGTAAGCATTACCGTTGCCTGCTAACAGAGGACCAGCTGTGGTCCTGACAGCCTGGTTAGCCGTTTCATTTGCTGCCAAACCGCCAAGTCAGACAGTAAAGGGAGGGGGATTGCTGCAAGTAGCTAGCGGCCACAACTGCCAGATCAGAGAGATGAAGAGATGCGGGTTAATTAAAATCAAAGCAAGTGTCTTCCTCTACGAGGGCTGAGTCAGGGGTATTGGTCCTGCGGCCGCCTCCTAATTCTCAAGAGGTGGGTCTGTCCACGTGCAAAGCGCTACATGAGCCTGTGCTCCCACCGGCAGGTGACGACGTAAAGTTACACTTGAGCCTCGGCTGTTTGCTGATTGCCTCCCCGGAGGCCCACCGTGTTAATTAAAACAAAAGAAATAGGAGCTGGAAATTCCTGCAACAGCTTAAAATAGCAGCTCTCTGACATGATTTAAGGGGCTTTAATAATGCATTGCATGCTCCGTCTAGGCAGGGCCCTGGGCAGCACTGCAGGCACGGAGCGGCAGCTCTGACATGTCCCTCAGACCTTCTTGTGTCACACGAGGGTCACAGCGCCTCTCCAGTCAGAATGTAAAGAGGGTTTGTTCCAGTCAGACGGACACATTTTCATCTTCTTTGAAACACAGAATGCATTTAGCTCATAAGGAGCCCCGGTAGAGCATTATGATATGATATGATATGATATGATATAATATGATATGACTAGCACTAGAATCTCACTCCTTTGTGATTTTTAAAGGTACACGTTATTGATGATGTAGTGTCTCCTCCCATTCATCTATCCAGAGCTACTTCCCAACATTTAGATGACAGCCAGTTCATTTCTAGATACTGAAGAAGCCAAACAACTGAAGTGTCCTCTTGTGACATGACATCCTTCCATTTTATAAACCTGCCCATTCCAATTCAGCAATTTAAGCACCAAAAGATAAATGTCAGGTGCATCACTGGATAAACCCCTCATTGGGTCAGCCAGTCAGCCTAACCTGTGTGTCTTTGAGAAAAACTGATGTACCCGGAGACAGACCATACATAAACTTAACACTCACGGAATTTAAATTTAGAACTCTAGGACTTTGGAGCAGCAGCATTAACCACTGTGCTGATATGCCGTACCACAGCCATTTCAGGTAACCTTTATTTCAGCTTATTATTTTTGCCTCAGTTTATCACACATTCTAGGAAAGCCCCTGGTTCCATGACTCTTACTCGGATTAAGTGGGTTGAAAAATGGATAGATGGATAGAATTTTCCAAAACCTGTGAAAGATGGACGTCCCATTCAATGCTGCACCCTGATTCTACTACAGTGGGCTCCGGTCCCACTTAAGGCTAAATGGGTTCATGCTGGTCATGCAAGGGGGGACAGGCTTTTTCACAGTGAATGTCATTATAATACAATTAACGAGTCATGTGAGCATTTAAAGCATATACCATGTGACTCCTTGGGAGCCTTTGTCACATGACTCTTCGTTTATTATAATTAATTGAGATTTCATTGTACATACCATATATACTCTCGGATAAGTTCTCCCGCGGATAAGTAAGGACTTGATTTTACCGTATGATTTCTGGTATTTTATAATGTCGGTCGTATAAGTCGAAAGCGGAAAACTCACACTATTTGTCCAAGAGTTTATTTTATGCTAACGCCCACCTGAGAGAGTAACCACATAGCGCACAGCCTTTTTTTTTCTATGCATTGTGCCTACGTGACCACACAGTGATACCCAGACTATTCCGAAGTGACGTTTGCATTGTTTTGTGTTTTTTGTGTCTCACACCCTCATACACCTTTATCGTAAGCGCATCCCTTATCTATGATGGGGCGTTCAATCAGAAGAAGGTATGAAGCTGGTTTTGAATTAAAAGTTGTTTAAGTGGCAAACGAAATTGGTAACTGCGCTGCTGCAACAAAATTCAATGTGTCTGAGAAACTGGTGCGAGATCGGAGGAGGCAAGAAGATGAAAAAAAAAATTAAGTGTCAAATTTTTGAAGGGGCGTATAAGTCGGGGTCTGATTTTATGATCGATTTTTCGGGTTCCAAGACCCGACTTATACGTGAGTATATACAGTAAATAGTGAGGGCCTTTCTCACATGAAGCATTATGAGTAACTCCAGATACGCTTCGCGAGGGTCTCTTCTCACTTCCGTGTGTTGCTGCCTCCTGCTTGATAGTACCATTTCAAAAGACAGATACATTGGAATATCTGGAGCCCCTTCCAGTTATGGTACTTTATATTTCCCCTTTATGTTGCCACCACATTTAGAATGAAGTTTCTGCTTTAAAAGAATATTTTGGTTTCAGATTCCTCCTATGGGCGGCATGGTGGCGCAGTGGTAGTGCTGCTGCCTCGCAGTTAGGAGACGCGGGTTCGCTTCCCGGGTCCATCCTGCGTGGAGTTTGCATGTTCTTCCCGTGTCTGCGTGGGTTTCCTCCAGGTACTCCAGTTTCCTCCCACAGTCCAAAGACATGCAGGTTAGGTGGATTTGCGATTCTAAATTGCCCATTTGTGTGTGTCCTGCGGTGGGTTGGCACCCTGCCCGGGATTGGTTCCTGCCTTGTGTGCTGGGATTGGCTCCAGCAGACCCCCGTGACCCTGTGTTTGGATTCAGCGGGTTGGAAAATGGATGGATTCCTCCTATTATCTTTGAACATGAGAGTGCCATTCCATAATTTTAGTAAAGGCTACACAGGCCTTAACACCTCTCACAAGCCTCTCACACCAAAAAGAAACTGGGATCCACGTGATTAAGGAACACACTTTGCATGTAGCTATTTAGAACGGCTTCTCTGTGCTGTACTTAATAGCCTTCTTGATATACTTACTGCACTTTGTCACTGACAGAAGCCATTACTTACATTAAATTAATTCCTTTAAGACTCCCTCCCACATGAACATTGTGTGTCCCTCCACTATGACATCTCCATTCTTTAAGATGTGACTGTGTCTGTTGTAATAATTACGGTTATGCTATAGTGAGGATTTCATTTTCTATTTATTCAAACTTTTTGAATGTTTTGTTAATTTGTTTATTGAAAATGTTTTGTTTCACATAATCCCTGAAGTAATATTGTCCTATTTCTTAATCATTTTGTAATTCACGATAGTTATTGTCCCTGTCATTTACAAGTTGAGCCTAAGGGGGTGGGGCCATCTGACACTGCAGAAGGCCCCCGGTCCTAGAAACATCTAAGTAAGCCTCAGTGCTAGTGTTGTGGCATAAGTTTCCTTTTCCCTTTAATGTTTTTCATCTGTTTGGTTCTTATTTACAGTTGAGATGTTTAGCTCTCGGATTTGCTTTTCTTAAACTTCTAATTTGCTTCTTGTTGATTTTTTTTGACCATCTTGGAATGTAGGCTAAAAAGTTTACAACTTGGGTTTGTGTCTGATAAACGTCTTGAAGACTAGTTTTCAAGGTGAAGCTTTCTTTTGAGAACTAATGAAGGCTGTTAAGATGATTTTGAGGCACACCACAGTTAAAGCTTCAGTCTTTTAGATTAGTGAAGTCACTGAGACTGCTGTAAGAATATTCCATGCATTGCACCAGAACCTCTGCCTGCTATCCTACCTACTGCACCACATATCTAATGAAGGCCATTTATTTCAAGACTGTTTTGCCAGACTAACTGAGGAAGGTTATCTCGTATAAGGTAATTTAGATGATTTTGGGGTACCCCATCATAAAACTTCAATTGGATTAGTGAAGACACTCAGACTATTGAAAGACCATTGTATGTGCGGCACATGAAACTCTACTTGCTATCCTACCTACTACACTACATTTCCTAATGAATGTCATCTATTACAAGACAATTGCATTTTGCCTGGCTATTTTGAATCCCATTACCGGACAATGATTTAGGCTCCTCTTTCAATCTGTAAGATATGCACAAATAATGTCTCTGAGATTATGCAGAGTTCCATCCATGCACTGTGCCCAATGAAGGTCATTCCTTAAAAGACAAGTTGAGATAATCCAACAGGAGCGCTCCAATCCATAAGAACTCACCATGAGATTATACCTCTTATTAAATGTCCTATAGTATGTCACGTAACTAATAGCAGTCTTCTCCATGCACCAACTCACTTTTCTGGGTCCTACCGTCCAGAAATTTCCATTCAATACAATTAGTAAAGTGTCAGGGGTGACCGTGTAAGGATGTGTCCAACATTCAGGTGAAACTTTCACTCCCCTTGTCCTTTGTAAAAGCTGAGGATGGACACAGTGGTGTGTGAGAGACACAAGTGGGTCTTTCGTGATAAGGTGCAAAAGTACACAAAACTTTATTGTGCAAAGGTGCAAGTCCATAAATGAAACAGACAAATAAAATGTTCCAAACAGTTAAAACGGTAAAATTCAGGAAAGAATTAAGACCAACAACTATTCAAAAATTTTTAAAAATGAAACGCACAAATGTAGGAGAGTAGACACAGTCACACAGAGAAACTCCATCCCATAATGCTCCTTTTAAGACGCAGTCGGCCATAATTATCAAAATGTTGGTGTTATTCTCTGCGCTAGTCGGTGCTGCCTCGGCATTGTCTCCGGCACTCCTGGGGACCCTAAAGTATTCTAAGTGGCTTCCTTCACTTCTGCTCTGTGGCGGGTGTATTTACCACCTCAACTCACCACTCTCAACCGATCAAGGAATTTAGTAGAATTTTGTAGTTTCCGTTCCCAGCGACACTGACTCTCACCGAAAGTATTCCCAGCAGGGCTCACTTCACGACCACTCTGATGTATTCCTGGCAGGGGCTCACTGCCTCGCCATCACACACACTTTAAATTTCCATAAAAACATACTCCTCCTTTCTTCTCTTCTGCGGACCAAGGTTTTTCACCGTCTCAATCTCACCCATCTTAGTCTTTTCCCTCCTTCTCCTCTTTCACTTTATGAAAATTGACCTCCCTAACACCAACTGGCTCTGCACTTAAAAAGCATTGTGTCCCTCAGTCCCTTAAGCCTAACCCTATATATATATATATATATATATATATTTCACTGTGCACAATAAGTGTTGTTTGTTGTTTGTATGTCTGTTTAATTTTTGGCATGTTTTAGTTACCTGAGTGATAGGTGCATGGTTTGTTTCAAAATAGTGTGCCTTTCACTTAGGTTGGGTTGGCCTTGGGGGACGGTTTGTTTCAAAATAGTCTCTCGGGCTGGTATAGGTTTTTTGTTATTATTGTTTAAAAAATTTTCTTTGTTTTATTTATTGTTTGGACTTATTTATTTTTTTTATTAGATTAGAAATATAGATAGTAGTAGATATAGAAGTAGAATTATTGCATGATTTTAATATGTGATAGCACTTATAACATATAGCACTTAAAACAATAACACTTAGGGTGCAAAAAGGGTAGTATTTTTTAGTAGTTTTGAATTTGGACAAAGGCCGAATAAGTTTTCCAGTTGGATGGTGTGCAGCCAAGAGTTGGGGTAAGAATTAGAAAAAAATTTTCTTATAGACTGTTTGGAATAATCCCTAGTATATAATTGTTTAATATGATCTTATTATCAGTTTCGTTATTGTTTTTGTTTTTCTTTGTGTTGTTGTTGTTGTTTTTGGTCTTTTGATTGATTGGTGATTTAGAAAGATGGCCTCAATTGGGAATGGAAATAGATACTTACCTCTCCAGGACCGGATAGATTCGGATGTAGATCCCAGGACATCTTCAATTCCATCTGGGGAGCATTCGCTCAAACCGGAGAAAAGGTACTTTAAAATGTTAAAAGCAATTCATCATTTAGAAATATTATTTAGAGCCCTGAAAAATCATGAGGTACCTGCGGGAATGAAAAAACATGCGCAGAAACTAATCACTTTTATTAAACCTGCTGCCCCTAATGATTATACGACAGAGAAAATTAAAAATAATACTTTAGACTGGTTATTTGCGAATCTTGAAACCTTAAAATGCCATTATTTGGATATGTTATTGGGGGAATACCCGAGGGTAGAACAAGTAATGGAGAAAGAAATACAAAGAGCAGTACATTTTGGAAAAACTAGATATAGAAATAAACTTACGGAATCATCTACACAGAAACTGAGAATGTTTTTGGATAGTGAATGTATTGCTGAATTTGATTTGGATATTGCAGAACCGGATAGGATTCGGGACCAGGATGTGAGGCGGCAGGAATGGAAGGTGGTTGGATCTACTAGGTTGAAAAAGCAAAAGAAGCAGGTAAAAACTCTGGATGGTCCCAACATGTTACAGATTTCTTCATCTTCTCCTTCTTCTTATTCTCAATCTTTTAATAAAGAATTTTCATCTCTGGGGGAAGGGGGTTCACAAATGGGGACTGGATCTACATATTCCACAGTGTACTTATCACCTAGAGTTGGGAGTCTAGGAAGGAAGGTAAAGAAGGGAGGGGAATATCAGGGGAGAACTGGCGATTTAAGAATCCAACAGGATAAGATGGGGGTATCAGGAGGTTTTTCTTTGTCTTTTTCTTCTTCCTCTTCATGGGGAGCTACGGAATTGGTTAAAATGACAGGTATTTTAGAAAGTACAGAAGGGGATTTTTTAGAAAATGTAGAAGGGGGTTTAATGGATTTGAGTTTGGAAAAGGTAGGGAGAATAGAAATTGATAAGGGGATGGAAGTTGGTAGGGATAATCAAAATAGATTGGGATTAGATATGATCAATTACTCATCACCTGTACAGGAGAATGGGGGGGATATGGGAAATCCATACTCCTCTCCAGACTCGATAGTTTTTTCGGTCCCCGGGGAGAAACAGGAAGGAGAAAACCTCTTGGTTTTAGGAGGAGATTAGATTAGGAGGAGTGCTGAGGATAAATTGGTAGAGGAACAAGAACTAGGGAAGGGAATGGATTTTGAAAGAGGAAATAATAATAAATCTCCACTTACCTGGTATAATCCGGAGGTGAGGGATCTCGAACTGAGTGGACCTGTAGAAAAAGAAACTGAAAGGGAGGAAGTTGAGTTAATATTTTCCGGTGGAAAGATCTTAGATGGAATGAGGATGGAGGAGGGGAAAGTAACATTGGAGGATAGTGAGAAGGTATTGGAACAAATGAACGCCAGTATTGATAGGGAAATGGAAGAACAAACGGATAATGATAATATATGAGAGAGACAAGGATTAGAAATAGAGGGGGCAGGTAGGAGAAATTCAAAAGATTTGGAGGTGGAGGAATTTAGAATTATAAGGGAACAGCTAAGAGGAGATCAAAAATTAACTATAGATTATGATCCATCTGTTATAGGGACCTCACCTGGGGAGACTGGACAGACATGTCTGGATACAATAGAATTGGAATTAGTATCTAAACCAATTGATGAGGAAAGGATGACAGGGGAGGAGTTGACACCAGAAAGTGTGGGTGACTCAAAATCCCAAGCTGATTCCATCATTACTGGTAGTCAGAGGAATATTGATAAGATTGAGATCGTGGACCGGCCTATAAGATTAGAAGGTTGGCGGAATGATAAAAAAGTATTTCATGAGATTACTAAGCCATATGTTTTTCTGGGGGATTCCAACATTAGTAGAATACCGCATTATAGACAGGATGAACTGGAGGCTTTCAGCCTTCCGGGGGCGGGAGTGAGAGATTTGGTTGAGGTAATTAAGAGAATTAAAAAAGTAAATCGAAACGTATTGAAAATTCTGGTGTGTATTGGGTTAAATGATTGCAATACCGGTCAGATTGGTAGACATACAAAACTTTATTTTCAATTGTTGGTTTCAGTTCTAAAAGGTACATTTCCACAAGCTATGATTTATTTGGCAAAGATTCCTTATTCGTTGAAAGATCAATCAGAGGAGGTTTGTACGAGAATACGGGGATTGAATAACATGATTTCCTTAATATTCGGGGTAGAGGTGATTGAAACCATGGGACAGGGAGACGTAGATTTGGAGCCTGGGGATAATTTACATTGGGCAATGGAACAGGCATTTTTTATAGGAGATCAATGACTAGAAAGTCTTGACCTATTGCAGGAAACGTTTAGGTTTATACAGACGAAAGAGTGCAATATTTACAACCTAAGTAATTATTTTAGATTAACAAAATCAGATATATCTTTTCTACAAAGAGGTTTGACCTTTGTACCGGTACTAATTAAGATAGATCTAGAGGAGATTAAAAGAGACGTTTATAGGTATCACCGTTGAAGTTGTTGGATTACTTTGAATATGAGACTGGCCAGGCTCCAAAAACGTTTGTCGAGCTTTCTCATTGGGAACCTAGGAATCAGAAACTAAGTGAGGTTATCTTAGAATTGATTCAGGAGGATGAACAGGACCTAACAAAAATACAGGTGGTTCCTGGGGCCTTAGATATCCTGACAAAAGTGGAGAGATTTACTTTGGAGTACCTGAGGAGGATGAATAAACGGATTATTATCAAACCGGCAGACAAGGGATCCATGACCATAATTATGGACAGGGAACAGTATATCTTCGAGGCCAAACGACAGCTTTCTAACAAACTTCATTATAAACCTGTAAAGAAAACAAAGCGGGATAGAACACACAATAGAATGGTTGAGATTTTGAATAGGATGCAGGAAGATGGGTATATATTGGCCCAACAGAAACGATATTTGGCGGGCCTATCTAATCCATCAATACGTAAATTCTACTTATTACCCAAGGTTCATAAAAAACCGGAAACTTGGACGGTACCGTTTCAGATCCCACCAGGCAAGTCTATTATTTCAGACTGTAGCTCAGAGTCATATCGGGTATCAGAATTGATAGAATTTTATCTTAATCCGCTTTCCTGTAAACATAATAGTTTTGTTCAAGATACTTACCATTTTTTACAAATAATTAGGGATAGATCTTTTCCGGAAGGCACCTTTATGTTTTCAATGGACGTAGAATCCCTGTACACGAATATTAGCATTGATTTGGGGATGGAGGCAGTTAGACAGACCATGGAGCAATATCCGGACAATAATAGGCCGGATGGTTATCTAATGGATCTACTAAGATTAAATTTGACAACCAATGAGTTTGAGTTTAATGGCAGTTTATATCTACAGGCCATTTATATGGATACACCTTAATAAAATGGGAATGGTTGGTGATATTAACTTCCTGTTTGTGGCACATTAGTATATGTGAGGGGGGAAACTTTTCAAGATGGGTGGTGACCATGGTGGCCATTTTGAAGTCGGCCATTTTGGATCCAACTTTTGTTTTTTCAATAGGAAGAGGGTCATGTGACACAATAAACTTATTGGGAATTTCACAAGAAAAACAATGGTGTGCTTGGTTTTAACGTAACTTTATTCTTTCATGAGTTATTTACAAGTTTCTGACCACTTATAAAATGAGTTCAATGTGCTGCCCATTGTGTTTGTGTTAACAAACAAAACCACCACTATTGGTCTGACACTAACCCACATTGGATCGATCCCTCCAAGACTGTTGGAACAAAAAAATTGATGGTATGGTGTGGTATATGAGGTACAAAGATAGTGGGGCCATTCTTCATCAATGGAAACCTCAAGGCCACTGGATTATGCGAAATTGCTACATGATGATGTGTTTCCCTCTTTATGCACTGAAGTTGGCACGTTCCCTGAGTTTTTCCAGCAAGATGGTGCACCACCACATTATGGGTGTCAGGTCCGAGCATTTCTAGATGAACAGTTTCCTGGAAAGTGGATTCGTCGTCGTGGGCCAGTTGAATGGCCCCCAAGGTCTCCCGATCTGACCCCCTTAGACTTTTGTCTTTGGGGTCATCTGAAGGCAATTGTCTATGCTGTGAAGATACGAGATGTGCAGCACCTGAAACTACGGATACTGGAAGCCTGTGCTAGCATTTCTCCTGCGGTGTTGCTATCAGTGTGTGAAGAGTGGGAGAAGAGGGTTGCATTGACAATCCAACACAATGGGCAGCACATTGAACACATTTTATAAGTGGTCAGAAACTTGTAAATAACTCATGAAAGAATAAAGTTACGTTAAAACCAAGCACACCATTGTTTTTCTTGTGAAATTCCCAATAAGTTTATTGTGTCACATGACCCTCTTCCTATTGAAAAAACAAAAGTTGGATCCAAAATGGCCGACTTCAAAATGGCCACCATGGTCACCACCCATCTTGAAAAGTTTCCCCCCTCACATATACTAATGTGCCACAAACAGGAAGTTAATATCACCAACCATTCCCATTTTATTAAGGTGTATCCATATAAATGGCCCACCCTGTACAAACCTATGGAACAGCAATGGGTAAAAGATATGCCCCCTCATACGCTAATATTTATATAGCAAGGTGGGAGGAGGAATCCTTTTCAAAATGTCAGAAGCTACCTTTTTTATATCTGAGGTACTTGGATGATATTTTTGGAATTTGGTTGCATACGGAAGGGGAATTCCGTCAGTTTGTTGATACGCTTAATAGTATTCATGATACTATTAGAGTAACAGCGGAACTAAGTAAAGAAAAATTGACTTTTTTGGATACACAGGTGTATTTTAAGGGGGGTTTCAGAATCTATGAAAAAACTATGTGCTAAGGTACATTTTAAAAGCACTGATACGCATGCTCTGTTACAAAAAGGGAGTTACCATCCAAAACATATCTTCAGGGGTATAGTTAAATCGCAGCTGATCAGATTTTATAGGATTAATACAGATAAAGAGCATGTACAGGAAGCTACTAGGATTTTGTTTACGTCCCTGATGAATAGAGGTTACTCTAGATGGTTTTTAAGGGAAATTAGATTTAAGATAGAACAAACATATACAAAGTATTTGGAGGTCCCAATTAATACTATGAATAAAAGAACAGGAATTCCTCAGATTAGGTCAGAGTAACATATCAAATATATCTGAGTTATCTTGGCTAACATTTTATGAGTCAGATAGAGATCTTACCAGTTCCGGAGAGTGGGGGGGTTGCCCTCCTGGGTATGAAAAAGATCTTCTGTTGGAGTGGATGGGTCAAGGAGATAACATAAGCGAAAGGGTATTTCTCTTACCTAGAATGGAATGGGTAATTAATTTTCCGGGCGGGTGTACTTACCGATGGGTCTATCCTCTTCTTCTTCCTTCTTCCTTCTTCTTACAATGTTGGGACATCCGAGACCTGCAAAACAAACAAAGAATTAGAGAAAGGTATCATTTAAGATACAATGGTTTGTTTATAGGTTTAGGACGATATACTCCTACAGAAACATACTTACCTGTTTTAATATTGGTTGATGTAGAGAACAGGAGATGGGAGGAGGAGGGAGATAGTAATAGTTATGAAATCTATAGAGGTCAAGGGAGGAGAAAGGGGATGGATATTCCTAAGGATGAATGGTACTTACCTGGTATGGATTTTTTACAAAGGTTTAATCTTGGAGGTATAGGGGAATTGGAATACTCCTAGAACATCGCTGAACCTGAATCATATAATAGGGTCCCTGAGGTTAACCTTAGATTAGGACTTGAGGGAAATTGGAGTATTAATAAGGAACTAATGTCAGCTGTACAGACCAACCTTAGCCCAGACTCTAACCTTAAGGCCTATGGGGGGGTCCCTGAAGTTAAGAACTTGGGGGAGGTGCCTAATGTTAAGAATTTGAGGAGGGTGCCTAATGTTAATCAGTGGAGGGGCCCTGAGGCTAAGGAAATTGAGATAAGGGAAGGTTGGGAGGGGTTAATAGATGGTAGAATGACAATTTTACAGACTAACCCTAGTCCTGACTCTAACCTTAAGGCCCAGGGGTGAGTCCCTGATGTTAAGAATTTAGGGAAGGTACCTAACATTAAGAATTTGAGGGGGGTGCCTGAGGTTAATCAGTGGAGGGGCCCTGAGGTTAAGGAAATTGAGATGAGGGAAGGATGGAGGGGGATAATAGATTTTAGTATAGATAATAATGGGGAATGTAGAGGAAGGGAATTGGAAGGAAATAATTGTGAACAGTTGGAGGATGAGGTAGAGATGGTTGGGAGGAGGGAGACATCTAAAAATATAATTCCACTAATTTTCATGTTTTCAACACAAGCACAGGCAGAAGTCAGGATCTTGTAACAGAATTTTCAAGCGGCTCAATTATTGGATGAAGATCTGGCAGGGATTAAATTAGTATCTGCGTATCAGAGGAATAAAAACCTAAAGGATTACTTAGTTAGGGCATCATGCACAATTCGCAAGAAAAATAAAATAGCATGGCAGATCCCCTATAAAAATAAGAAAATAATTAGGAATCCTATAACATCAAAAGAACGGGCTATATTTCAAGATCTAACATTAACGTCCACAAATTGCATTTATGATATCCAGTGTAAAAAATGTGGTCTTATCTATATAGGGGAAACAAAAAATACAGTTAAGGCAAGATTCAAACAACATTTAAGATTAATTGAAAATCAGAAAAAGGTAACCAAATTATACTTACATTTTAAAGAACTGGAACATGAACCTCTCTTCTTTCCACTGGAAATGGAGAGTTATTGGAACAAGACTAGGAGGCTGAAACAGGAGGATGAATGGATAACTGCTTTAGACACTATTTATCCTAATGGGTTAAATGAAAAATAAATGAATATGGAAGTATAAATGGGTGTTCTGTGTTTAAAGAAGAAATTATAAGATCAAAAATAAAATAAAAAGGAACTATGTTAATATGACTGTGGACAGTGAACCCGAGCATACCACTTAGGTGGTATTCCCTACCCTAATCCTAACCCTAATCGGCCCCACCTGCAGGCTTTGCTTGCGGATCACCTGCTCCAATCCCGCAGTTATTATCACATTAAACTAAGACTGGTGGCGGCATTGCACCTTTTTAAAGTAAAAACAAAGTAAAAATCACATCGCTGTCCCATGGAGCCCCTCTAACACTGACCCTGTCCTTGAGTTTGAGTAGGAACAAGGGGCATAGCTAAGGACTGAGTTCCGAGGGAGAGCCATTGCCCACCGCTAAACATTCCTAAACCTTTGAGGGCCCGTTCTGTGTTATGGTACTTACTACTTTACCTAGTAAGCCTTGCAGCTCATCTCTTTTAAGACTATTTTGTCCCCAAGCTCCCTTCCACACAAGACAATATTGGGCCCCTAAACAATACCATTTCCCTTCCATACACCAAGAAGCTTCTTGGGGGGCCCCCCGTGTTTGTCATATCTCTTTGGACCTCTTGAGAGTCATTACTTGAAAGGCTTAACTCCATGTGACCAATGTAGACCTTCCTCCCATATAATAAGACCCGATCTATGGCACAGGCCTCCTACTATTATGTGAGGTGTGAAAAGAGCACACACTCGACACACTTCAAAAGGTTTGGGGCAACCACCCGTACATTATCCCTGGCTGCAATGGGTTTGGTTTTTAAGACAGAAGTGTCTTTGTTGGAGCCCAGACATGAACTGCTTGAGGTTTGGGAAGATGGTGGTTTAAAGTGGGAAGACTGGAAATGACGTAGGGGAACAAGAAGTGACCGTCTTCTGATGTCGTCATAAGCTCTGGAACTGGAATTGACGTTGTTTCAGGCGCTGGAACTGACGTCATCAACAATGGGTCAGTCAGATTTTCCCGCAGCTGGTCTGCTGAGAAAACAGGAGAAGGTTTAGTGCACCCTGCCACACCCTGGCCTGGTGTGGAATTACCTTCACTTGGTTCATACAACATCCTTCTACTCGCACATGTATGACAGAGGGTTTCCCCAAATAGTTTTGCAGTGTATTATAGAATTGCTTGAACCGACTTATAGGATCACTCCTCATTTCCTACTTAATATCCTCCAACATTAACAGCTTTATGCTAGCAACAATACTCCTGTCTTGTACCCACCTAAATGCTGCTCTCACAGATCTTTCTTCACTTTTTCCAAATGCAAGCTGGGTACGCCATTCCATTGATGCACTTTTGGCCTCTGGTTCAAAAAGATTGCATGCCTCTGGACAAAGGCTTCCTTCAGCATCCTAACATCTGAATCTGAAAACACAGTTTTTCTATTGACTATTAGACCTCTGGGACTCCAATGAGCATGAAGGTAAGGGGACTTTCAAATTAACAAAAGAATAAGTTGAGGACATCTCCTGTTAAGTTTGATTGTGTTTCGTGTATGAGTAGTGGCTGTGATTTAAGGCTGCTTCATCTACATGTAGCAGACGCCATTTCACCTTAACTCACCAGTCACAAATCACCTCTTCCTTCTAATTAGAAGCCGGACCCCTGTCATTGCCTGATGTTATAACAAAGCGATAATGCCCAGCAGACAAATTAACTATCGATCAGGCAATCAAGACGCTTGAGACATTCCCCAATTATCCACCTTTCCATTATGCAAGAGAAATAAGCAGACATTTTGGCAAAGGAACTAACCCAAATCAGTACCATTTTTCCAGGGATGAGTTTATAAGTTGCCAATGAAAACAAAGAAAAACAAAATGTTGTAGCGTATCGTTTCATTTGAAAGCAATCTCTTAACGGGTGCTGGTTGGCCTGCCACAGGCAATTCAATAGAGCTATTAAATGAACACAGCGGTAACAAATCTCCTGAGTCACCACGCACTTTGTTGGTCGACACTCTAATCAGGTTAATGGGGACATGACACGTCATTAGAAATGTGTAAAACAGCCCCAATCATCTGCCGTGTAACATCTGGCCTAGAGAGCTGCCTTTCACCTGGTGTGGGTTAGGAAAGAGTCAGTGCCAGATAGAGAGGCTTGAAAGATCAGTAATCCGGCTTTCCAGCTACGAGCAGATAGAAAACAAATTGGTCTGTCGTGCAATCTATACGTTTGAGGCAATGCCCTTTACTGGCTGTCTGACTGCATGGCCATTTATGATCTGCAGGAAGAATTACTTATTCATTGCCGTCCGCACCCCAGGTCTGCGCCTCTGACATTTTCATCTCTTTGAAATGAATTCTCACACCTGTCGCCAGGCAGCGGCAAAATGACAGACTGGTTGGGATCATGTCAGGCATTAGAGCTATTGATTTATGATCCGCTCCCATGTCACTCTCTGTATAAGCAGCGATCTGAGCATGCCATCTGCGGGGCATCTCCATTTCCCTTCACCTCACCCACCCCAGCCTTAAGAGCCCCTTTGACCATTCGCCTCACTAGGCAGATGTTGACACTGTAGAAGGGCAGCCATACAGCATCTGGATATTATATACTGTGGGTCAGCCCTCTGATGTGGGAATTTGTACTTGAAAACAAAAGGGACTCATGAAAGGAACTATATAAAGTATAAGCTATCTATCTATCTATCTATCTATGTGTTTTTTTAGGGCCTTTTACATCTATCTATCTATCTATCTATCTATCTATCTACCTGTTATATAGTGCCTTTTACATCTATATATCTATCTGTTATAAAGTGCCTTTCACATCAATCTATCTATCTATCTATCTATCTATCTATCTATCTATCTATCTATCTATCTATCTATCTATCTATCTATGTGTTTTATAGGGCCTTTTACATCTATCTATCTATCTATCTATCTATTTTATAGGGCCTTTTACATCTATCTATCTATCTATCTATCTATCTATCTATCTATCTATCTATCTACCTGTTATATAGTGCCTTTTACATCTATCTGTCTATCTGTTATAAAGTGCCTTTCACATTTATCTATCTATCTGTTATATAGTGCCTTTCACATCTATCTATCTATCTATCCATCTGTTATATAGTGCCTTTCACATTTATCTATCTATCTGTTATATAGTGCCTTTCACATCTATCTATCTATCTATTTTATAGGGCCTTTTACATCTATCTATCTATCTATCTGTTATATAGTGTCTATCTATCTATCTATCTGTTATATAGTGCCTTTTACATCTATCTATCTGTTATATAGTGCCTTTCACATCAATCTATCTATCTATCTATCTATGTGTTTTATAGGGCATTTTACATCTATCTATCTATCTGTCTATCTGTTATATAGTGCCTTTCACATTTATCTATCTATCTTTTATATAGTGCCTTTAGAGATTTACAGATCAGGACAGTAGAAATTGCAGTCTAAGAATGATCAGAGGAAAAAATACCAGAAGTCAATCACTCAGTTCGGAAACGCAAATCCAAAATTGCAGCCGACAATAAACACTGCCAAAAGTTGGAATCCAAAGCCCTCACAGCTATTAACTGTAGGTATGATATGATATTGTTTAAAATGCAAGGCCTGGTGGCTACAGAACTGTGTCCCTAACCAGACTGTGCGATGATTTCATGTATCACAGAGCTAAGAATGGACGTCACTTCAGAAAGAACATGGCGGCACATGTAAAATAATACACATCTGCAATAAAAATCAGTCACCACCATAACAAAAAAAAAGTAACAGCTATGTGGAAAATGAATGAAATCACGTAAAAATATAAACATTTGAAATTAAGAATTTTATGTTTTAGCCAGGGTCTCAACCCTAGCTTGAATGTAATCTTTTTCTTAGTCTTTCAACATCTTTATTCCTTCCACAGTCCAAAGACATGCAGATTAGACATGCATAGTAACCCTAACCCTAAAGTGGACCTAGTGTGTGTGTGTGTGTGTGTGTGTGTGTGTGTGTCTGTTTGAATTAGCTGCACCACCAAATCTGCCATCCAGTAATAAGACATCAGGAGAACAACATGGAGGACTCTTTTAAAGGGTGGGTGTGGCTTATGGTGCAGAGGTAGGCGGAGTCATACAGGAATCGTTGCTATCCTCCAGGTCAATGACTTCTGGGCTGTGGAGGTAAAAGACAGGCACCTGACACTACAGGTCATATTCTTAACTATAAAGTGTCTTATATTTATATATACAGTGAAATTTCACTATCCACTGATTCCATTCCCATGGATTTGCTTATCCTCTTCTATAAACATATAACCCATTTTGTGATGATCCACTTGCATCTATTCTCGGCCAAACAGAAAACAAAATTCAGAGAGGTTCATCATACAGCCGTGAAATGAGCTCCAATAAAGAGAAGTTGCGGCCTTGTTCTCAAGGCTTCTGTTGTGTTACCAAGTTTCTGCGTTCTGATTTGATTCCACATGTTTACACTGTTTTTCAGAGAAATATATCAAAGTTCAGTAATGGTGGTGAAGTGTAGTACTAATGACAGTGTTTTGCCAAGCACTCCTCAGTGTAAACGTGTCATGAAGAACTTAGTTTATTTTCACCACCAAGAAATGCATGTAGTGAGTAAAATCCAACAGGACCTAATGGTATTTTTCCATACAATCAATGCTTCAGTATCCATTTCTGGGTTTATCAGAAATGCAACCCCTATGGATAACGAAAATTGACTGCATGTATACATCTGTCTATTGCCATGTGGGTGTGCATAGGGGTGCAGCATAAAGGCTCTAGTGATGTTAATTCCCCACCACTCCAGGCATTGGCGCTGTGTTCTAATGCCTTTTCTCTTCCTCCCTCTGCAGAGTGGATGACTGTATCTCTGCGGATGTCACTTCCAGTGTCTGTCCAATCTGGACCCGCCTCTTCCTACCAGAAGAACTTGAAATCTGGAGTCAATTCACTCTTGGACTCATATCTGAGAAGATGTTCTCATGATTATTTTTGAATTTGTGTTTGTTGTTTTATTCAACAATTATATGGGGTTCGCCATTTGGTGGCCCATCTCTTTTGTTATACTATATAACAGCATTTCTCAACCTTTAAGTATTTGTGACCCGAGTTTTCTTAACAGTTTTAATCGCGCCCCCCCCTAACATTTTTTTGAAATGTAGATACATATTTTATTATACCTACTTAACTTTTATCGACATTTATCTAACTCTATATTTATTGTTCTAGTATCAGAATGTAGTTTAAGTTAATTTGCTTTGGTTTCAACAGATGTTTTTTTCATATTTTTGATTCTTGTTTTCTTTTTTTCACATCTTCGCGCCCCCCCTTTTTGTTACTTCGCGCCCCCCCCTAGGGGGGCCCGCCCCACTGGTTGAGAACCACTGCTATATAATAACCCGCTAATGTCTTTATGTGTGTGTCTCGTCAGTAATTAGTAATTTGATTGGTCAGATTGGCTTTGGTCTGATTGCTCAGTCCAATGTGATAGACACATGAAGCACCAGCAAGGGGATACAGAGGAAAGGAGTAGGAGGGACGCTTAGAGTCACCTTCAAAGATGGGAAGTATTCACAAGAATATGACGTTTTCACAGAGGCTTAATGGGGTAGTCACAAAGCAAAAAGGATGCAAGCAACACACCTCGTAATGACAGAGTCTGAGAAGCAGGCAATATAGGAACGCGACTGAGAGAGGAAGCAGCAGACAAGAGAAGTTGAGACTCATGAGGATACAGAAGAAAGGTGAAAGATGAGTGCTGAGGGTGCACCAGGTATCAGATATGTTTAAATCTATTCTGTTACTGGTAACACAGCTAGTATGATATAAAGATTCACACATTCCACTCAACCTGGCAGTAGGTAGCAAAATCCGAGCCTTGGTCTACCCAGAGACTTCCATCCATCCATCAAAGGTTTCACTTGTCCTTCTACCTTAGGAGTCACAAGTTTCCTGCTGATCTCTTCTTAAAGATCCACTCAGCTTCTTAGCAGCTCCATCATTGCATTTGATTCCTACTTATGCTGCTTAAAAAAAAAAAAATGATTTTCATTCCCCAGCATTAATGAAATTACCAGCGGCAGGTCAATCTATAATAATCTGAGCCCCTTACCCTTAAGCCAGGCTGTCTGCCTTGCAGGAAATTTAATTGGGTTGATCATGGATTGGCCAGCTGAAATCTGATTCAGAGGTCAGCCTGTCAAAGGCAAGCAACCCCGGCTAAGCTGATTGTTTTTTTTTTTGTTGTTGTTGGTTCCCTGGCTGAATTTGACTTTATCATCCCGCTCACATCCATATTGTCATTTCCCAGCTGGTAAAGTGGACGCAGACAGCAGCGCAGGAGGCAAGTCTATTGACAGCCTCCTAGTTTGCTTTTTTAGGACCAGTCAGTTTGATGAACATGGGGTCACAGAAGACTGACCACTCTGCTTCCTGAATACTTAATCGTCTGTATCTCTCATTTCAGAATGAGGAAGGGTGTGGAAGACAGAGGATGTTCTTGAACTATCCCTGAAACCAGAATGAACACCAAGTAGGCCAGCATTATATTATATTATATTATATTATATTATATTATATTATATTATATTATATTATATTAT
>JANRMT010062840.1:34250886-34267997 GCA_026402145.1 Polypterus bichir lapradei
AAGCATACCAGATAAAGATCAAGTGAACAACAAGTGGCTGACTGTCATGGACTCAGTATGACTTGACAGCTTCCACATACACAGAAACTCCATAAAAGAACTACAGTTGAACTCAAGAAGTAGTGGAAAGTATTGTAATGGACAAGAATTGAGTGAAATGGATATGTATTTGGGTGTGTAAGCTAATGAACCAGCTGTTATGTAAGAATTAACTCAACGTTGCTCTGCAGACTCAGTTGTCTATAAATATGAGTCTCTCTTGTCGTTGCTCTGTGGCCATTTGCTGACACCCTCTGCTCAGGGTACTATCCTTTAGTAGACTGCTGTAACAGGAGGCTCCCTCTTCATGAAGTGAAATTCAAGACATAATGAACAAGTTTCCTCCTGCCTGGTTCATGACTCAAAGAGGTCTGAGTTGAGGACTAATTCCTTTATTTAATATATTCCCAGTTTAATTTATTCCACGATAGCAATTGCTCCCTTTTAGATTCAGTGGTGTCAGCATTTAGATAATTAAGGGAGCAAACTCTACAAAAAATGAAGAATTAAAAAGAAAATGATAACGGAAAATTGAGCATTTAAAGTTTTGGCAAAAATACATATATGTATGAATGGGGTCCAGTCAGTATCTAACCCACTTTTAGTCTGCAATAAGAACTATCAGTGCTTTCATCTGCCATTGAACCGGTTCAGGCTCACAGGGGGTGCCAGGCCGAACCCAACATTGGATGTGACAGAGCACACTCACTGCCTCGCACGGAGCCACTGGAGAACGTCCATTTAAACAATCACCCAAATCTTAGTGCGTGGAAGGATGCATCAAGGGTGCTGAACTTCTACAATATGTTGACAAAGTGGACATGGCTTAAAAATAGTGAAACATGTATATTAAGATCCACTGATTCACTGTGATCTCATTATCCAATTTTAAGGGTTCCTGTAGCAAGCAAGAATCCACCACAATTAGGATCTGCTTAAGTGAAGGAGTATGGAGCTTGTTTTATAAATTAAGGGAAAGTGTGAGAACTTCTGCATCCAGAGGGTGACAGGAATCTGGAAGAAATTCTGAAATTGAATACTAGAAGCAGGTGACCTGGTGGTGGGATACTGGGGAAGTTAACCAGGGTCTTAGTGGGCAGATAGTTCTCTCCTACACTTATAAAAATAAAGTAGTTTCTTTAGGGCAATGCCTTATGGGACCCATTTTTTGGTTCCCAAGAGAACCATCCACCTGAAGGTTATAGAAAGTTACCCTTTATTGAAATCCATAGGAAGTCCATAAATAATCATGAATAGCTGATAATGAAATCCCAGTGGGTTCCTGGTTTCACAACAGCCCCTGCTGCATACAATAACACAGGCTAAGTTTGGGTTTTCTTGATCTGTTCATACACTGTTAGGTCGCCTACTATTCATTAAAGATATACAGTATATTAGGAAGCTTTTCAAAGCCCACATGGAAAGAGTCCTTGCCAAAATGAAAAGGTTCTCAGTCAAGCAATAGTTCTCTGAGAAACCACACAAGCCAGTATAGTGCCATTACAGAACCAGCATTGTTAAGAGTGCAAGCTGGCAACCATGGGGTCACTGCTCAATTCCCTAGGACTTCTTTCCATTCAGATACGTTCTTTAATTTTTTGCACTATTAGCCACACAAAGTGGTGATATACAGTATTTACCTTTTTTGAAAGCCAGGCCTGAACTCCAGCCCCACTGCACCCTGGCACTCAAGTGTTTGTCTTCTTGCATTTGTGCGGCACTTGATTTTGTGGATTAAAAGGAGCAGGTAATCACCTTGTTGTTTTAGCTTAACAGCTGACGCCAGCCCTGCTAAGAGGAAAATCAATGTGCCAGGGCTACTGCCCAAGTTAATGAGGACAGGGAGAGAGGCACACTGGCAGCAGACGAGCAGCGGCACTTTGAACAGAGGCTCTCTCCAAGTCAGGACTGCATTATAAAGTGACCATAACAGGAGACTGTGCTTCACTTGGTGTTTGATCTTTTATTTTAAGTAACTGATGTCTAAGCTGTCATTCTTCTTGCTTCTCGGCCTGGTTTTGACCTCCAGAGGCTGAATAAGACGAGAAAGGGAAATTGAGATTCTCGTCCTTGCTTCCTATTTAAGCACCATATCTAGCAAATCCAGCCTTCATGTCCTTACTGCCCGCTTTGCTTAGCCCACTGCTACTTTGTGTCCCAGTGGCTTACATTGCCCCCATGTTTGAACTGGATTTTGTACACCCAAAGTAAAACATGTCTTTAGAGTAGTGGCCAGGTGAAGGTGAAGTTTTTGGTGAATTAATTTTATAGTTCATTAATTTATATATATGTATATATATTGTGGTCCCTGGCCGGGGCTGGAGCCCGGCCGGGATGACCCAGTAGGACCGGAGGAGGGCTTGTGCCTCCTCCAGACCATGAGGGGGCGTCCGTCCTGGTTATGTAGGGGGCCTCGGGTAAAGGGCTTGGAAGCTCAGCCCTGTAGGGACCCGTGGCCACCGCCAGGCAGCGCCCCAATGCCTGCATATCCCTGGAGCCCAGCACTTCCGCCACACCAGGAAGTGCTGGGGGGAAGACGACAGGGGACACCCGGACGGCTTCCGGGTGCGCAGCCGGCACTTCCGCCACACTGGGGTGTGGCCAGGACTGATTGCCGGGAAGCAGCTGGAGCCCATCCGGGTTCCCATTTAAGGGGCCGCCTCCCTCCAGTCAGAGGTGGATGTAGGGTGGAAGAGGACAGAGCTGGAGAGAGGACGGGAGGCGGCCAAGAGAGAGAGGCACAGTGACTGAGAGGCCTGGACTTTGGGGAATCGGTGCAAGAGGCACTGGGGTTTGTGCACTGTACATATTGTAAATAGTGTGTATAATAAACGGTGTGTGGTGGAACTATGTTGTCCGTCTGCCTGTGTCCGGGTCCCAGTCCACAATATATATATATATATATATATACTAGCCATGTGCGCTCAACTACGTTGCACGTGTTAAAGTTGTCTGTGAAGGGCTCCCTGTTTAAACACGGCTGCCAGTCGTGAACTGGGCCCTTCGTCGCACAGCATTATGATTTTTTATAAGTTAAACAAAATTACAAAAGAAAACCCTTGGATATTGATTCAACTGGAACGGCCTACTCGGAATCACTGTCCGAATCGTAATTATGTGGTGGTGTAGGAGCATTTCTGCTTCTGTCCGTTCACAGTCCGTCTCGTTTTCACAACGCTGTCGTTTCCTCTCACGATCTCTTCTCAACCTTTCTCCAGTCTCGCAGGTTGCTTTGTGGCAATCCAAAGAGTAAGGCAATATACTCGGAGCAATGGTTATAAAAGGGGGACACATAGGTATCCAGGCTCATTAAAGAATAAATAGGGATCACTTCACTGACATGTGAGCAAGGCACGGTACAACTGTGAGACGCGCAGCACTCGCCGGCAACAATGTAACAATAATAATTTCCGGAACGTGCTGTTACGTTGACACTCATTTTACCCACTGTCTTTCTTTCAATGATATGTTACGTAGGCACGTACCTTATCTTCGGCAATCTCATTCTCTAACCAGGCCTCAGGAGCTAACCAGCGTAACACTGTCCACCACCCCTTTCGTTATTCCGGCACATTGTTGACATCCGTGAGTAACAACAACGTACTAAACTGGAAGGTGGTCTACGCATGCGTGAATTCGTGGACAAACAAAGATCAAGATCTAAATGAAGATCTCTTTAGTTAATTTAAAGCACAATTTGTTTAGTTTGAATGTCTGTGTTTTGAGGTGTGACTGGAGTACTACAGTCTTCAGTAGTATAAACCTGGAGGAGATTCTTAATGCAATACCTATGTTTTAGCTGTCTCTCTACTGCCATCTAGTGCTTCTTCTTCTAATTCATTCGCGGACAAACAAAGATCAAGATCCAAATGAAGATTATATATAAAGATAAAGATAACAAAAGAGTGGCTTCAGGACAACTCTGTGAATGTCCTTGAGTGACCCAGCCAGAGCCCTGACTTGAATCCGATTGAACATCTCTGGAGAGATCTTAAAATGGCTGTGCACCGACGCTTCCCATCCAACCTGATGGAGCTTGAGAGGTGCTGCAAAGAGGAATGGGCGAAACTGGCCAAGGATAGGTGTGCCAAGCTTGTGGCATCATATTCAAAAAGACTTGAGGCTGCCAAAGGTGCATCGACAAAGTATTGAGCAAAGGCTGTGAATACTTATGTACATGTGATTTCTCAGTTTTTTTATTTTTTAATAAATTTGTAAAAACCTCAAGTAAACTTTTTTCACGTTGTCATTATGGGGTGTTGTGTGTAGAATTCCGAGGAAAAAAATGAATTTAATCCATTTTGGAATAAGGCGGTAACATAACAAAATGTGGAAAAAGTGATGCACTGTGAATACTTTCCGGATGCACTGTATGTTGCTCCAAAACCTGTATGTACCTTTCAGCATTAATGGTGCCTTCACAGATGTGCAAGTTACCCATGCCATGGGCACTAACACACCCCCATACCATCACAGATGCTGGCTTTTGAACTTTGCGCTGATAACAATCCAGATGGTCCTTTTCCTTTTTGGCCCGGAGGACACGACGTCCATGATTTCCAAAAACAATTTGAAATGTGGACTCGACAGACCACAGCACACTTTTCCACATTGCGTCAGTCCATCTCAGATGAGCTCGGGCCCAGAGAAGCCAGCGGCGTTTCTGGGTGTTGTTGATATATGGCTTTTGCTTTGCATGGTAGAGTTTTAACTTGCACTTGTTGAGGCAGTGACAAATTGTGTTAACTGACAATGGTTTTCTGAAGTATTCCTGAGCCCATGTGGTAATATCCTTTACAGCAGGGGTGTCAAACTCCAGGCCTGGAGGGCCGCAGTGGCAGCAGGTTTTCATTCTGACCCTTTTTCTAATCATTGACCAGTTTTCGCTTTTAATTAACTAGTTTTCCCTTCATTTTAATAGCCCTGTTTTTAAGGATTCAGTCCTCTGAATTGATTCATTTCTTCATGAAATGGCAGCCAAACAGAAATGAGACGTGAAACGAGCCAACAGATGAGCAGCTAAACTGGGGTTTCAAACTGCAACAAATTTCACTCCAACCAATCTATTAATGAGAAGCTGATTCTTGCAATTAATTAATTAAGCCCGTTATTTAATTTTGTGGTCTGTTGTTGCTCTCATTCTGCCGCACAGCAGACATTTCCAAAACTGTTGATATTCTGTTTGTCAAAATGTTTTGGTGACCTGAGAGATCAACCTTACTGAGACCTTCACCTTTCTTTATTTTTAGATATTGTGTGATGGGCACAGGTCAGCTGGTCATGTGGCAGCTCGTTTTGTGTTTCATTATTGTTTGGCTTCTAATTAAAAAAAGAGACAACTAAGGGGCCTGAGACAAGTTAATTAAAACTAAAGCAAAAAAAGTTAATTATCAGCAAAAACTGGTCACTAATGAAGAAGATGGTTAGAATGAAAACCTGCAGCCACTGTGGCCCTCCAGGCCTGGAGTTTGACACCTGTGCTTTACAGAATGATGTCGGTTTTTAATGCAGTGCCACATGAGGGATCGAAGGTCACGGGCATCCAGTGTTGGTATTCGGCCTTGCCGCTTACGTGCAGAGATTTCTCCAGATTCTCTGAATCTTTTGATGATAGTATGGATAGCAGATGATGAAATCCCTAGATTCCTTGCAATTGTATGTTGAGAAACGTTGTTCTTAAACTGTTGGACTATTTGCCCACACAGTTGTTCACAAAGTGGTGAACCTCACCCCATCCTTGCTTGTGAACGACTGAGCCTTTTGGGGATGCTCCTTTTATGCCCAATCATGACAAACACCTGTTTCTAATTAACCTGTTCACCTGTGGAATGTTCAAAACAGGTGTTTTTTAACATTCCTCAACTTTCCCAGTCTTTTGCTGCCCCTGTCCCAGCTTTTTTGGAACGTGTTGCAGGCATCAAATTCAAAATGAGTGAAGATTTGCAAAACAAGAATAAAGTTTATCATTTTGAACATTCGATATCTTGTCTTCGTAGTGTATTCAATTGAATATAGGTTGAAAAGGATTTGCAAATCATTGTATTCTGTTATTATTTACGTTTTACATAACGTCCCAACTTCATTGGAATTGCAGTTGTATTATTACATTAGAGGATCAGCTCAAGTTGGACGGTTTGGAGACAAAGTCAAAGAGGCGAGATTGCGTAAGTTTGGACATGTGCAGAGGACAGACACTGGGTATATTGCTGCTTCACCACCTGAGGCCACAGGTCCGCCATGCCCTCGACTCTCTGCAGTTCGCATACCAGGAGAAGGTGGAAGCAGAGGATGCCATCATCTACTGTATATGTTACAGCAATCCCTCTCCCACTTGGACAGAGGCAGAATTATGTTTCTGGACTTCTCTAGTGCCTTCAACACCATCCAACCTCTGCTCCTTACAGACAAGCTGACAGAGATGGGAGTAGATTCATACCTAGTGGCATGGATCGTGGACTACCTTAAAGACAGACCTCAGTATGTGCGTCTCGGGAACTGCAGGTCTGACATTGTGGTCAACAGTACAGGAGCGCCGCAGGGGACTGTACTTTCTCCGGTCCTGTTCAGCCTATATACATCAGACTTCCAATACGACTCAGAGTCCTGCCACGTGCAAAAGTTCACTGATGACACTGCTATTGTGGGCTGCATCAGGAGTGAGCAGGGGGAGGAGTACAGGTAGCTAATCAAGGACTTTGTTAAATGGTGCGACTCAAACCACCTACACCTGAACACCAGCAAAACCAAGGAGCTGGTGGTGGATTTTAGGAGGCCCAGGGCCATCATGGACCCCGTGATCATCAGAGGTGACTGTGCAGAGGGTGCAGATCTATAAATACCTGGGAGTGCAGCTGAATGATAAATTGGACTGGACTGCCAATACTGATGCTCTATGTAAGAAAGGTCAGAGCTGACTATACTTTCTTAGAAGGTTGGCGTCCTGTAACGTCTGCAATAAGATGCTGTAGATGTTCTACCAGACGGTTGTGGTGAGTGTCCTCTTCTACGCGGTGGTGTGCTGGGGAGGCAGCATAAAGAAAAAGGACGCCTCATGCCTGGACAAACTGGTGAGGAAGGCAGGCTCTATTGTAGACACAGAGCTGGACAGTTTGACATCTGTGGCAGAGCGATGGGCACTGAGCAGGCTCCTGACAATCATGGAGAATCCACTGCATCCACTGAACAGGATCATCTCCAGACAGAGGAGCAGCTTCAGCGACAGACTGCTGTCACCGTCCTGCTCCACTGACAGACTGAGGAGATCGTTCCTCCCCCACACTATGCGACTCTTCAGTTCCACCCGGGGTGGTATACGTTAACATTATAGAAAGTTATTGTCTGTTATACCTTCATTGTTATCACTCTTTAATTTAATATTGTTTTTATCAGTATACTGCTGCTGGAGTACGTGAATTTCCTCTTGGGATTAATAAAGTATCTATCTATCTATCTATTGGGAGAAGGATGCTAAGGAAAGACAAACAGGAAGGCCTAAGAGAAGGTTTATGGATGTGTTGAGAGAAGACATGAAGGTGATGGGTGTAACAGAACAAGATGGAGAGGACAGGAAGATATGGAAGAAGATGATCTGTTGTGGCAACCCCTAACAGGAGCAGCCGAAAGAAGAAGACAAAGAAGGGGGCTTTGACTGCCCAAATTCCCACCGCAAGGTACAATTCATTGATTTTAATTTAAAAAAACTTAAAAAAAAAATTAAATGAAAACCTACAGCTTTCCACTTGCTTTGTAGATGATGTCTGGTCTTGATTGGCCTGATGGAATGAGTTGCATGATTGGAGTAATAATGAAAACAAGCAGCCTCATTCTTTTACATTTCATAAACTACACTTAAAAGGCACTTGAGATATGAAATTAAGGATATTCACTATCTTTATCTTGAGGGTCCTCTCGCACCACAGACCCCACTTACTCAGTCACATGAAGCCAGTTTTGACTCGCCCGTCGATCTTTGTGGGGCTGGCTGACCCCGTCCTGTACGGAGAACGTCCATACGTCTTCATTGACAACAGACAGGGGAGGCACTGGGGTTTCTGTGTGGCTGCAGTGCAAACCAATATGCCGCTCATAAAGTACTAAATATAACCCTGCTAAGCTGATTCAGATGGAACTCACAAGAAACAAATGATACACATTTAGCAAACGGGCTGCCTGAATAAGTAATATCTCAGGGAACCTTTTGAAGGTATCGATTCATTCCAGCATGTGGGGTATGTAGTCCCGCTGCTCCATACATTGCTCTCTTAAGATCGCAACACACTCATTCAAACACTGCGTGCTACCATGAAGTATTTTCAAACAGATGATGCTCACATGCAGAATGTATCGATCTTTGTATAAATAAAACCCTTAATAAAGTGTACATGATCTAATATTACAAATGACAGTCATTCGCTATAATGCATTGACATGCTGACCCGCAGGCTTATTCAAACACCCAAAAGGAACGGCCATCAATTTATTTTTAACCCTCTTCTTCCCATAAAAGCTTGCAGGAGGAAGGCTGTTCTGGCAGCACAGGTCTCAAGGTCGACTCGTGGTAGTCGTGACCAATTTATTGCCACTAATTAATCTAACATGTATATTATGTACATTGGTGGGGATTACCTAGAAACCCACTGAAATTGCACAGCAACAGTGACCAATTGCCAATTAAATGGAAAAAGAGCATACATAATTTATAACATCTTCAACTCCGAAGGGGCTGTTATTGCCCCAGAACCTAAAATGGATGGCCTGAAGTCTGGAGAGGCAGACTCTTTATAGAAAAGCGGTCAGGAGAAAGAAAATGGCGCAATGCACTCAAGATCCATGACTGTGCCAGCTGCTTCTGGGTAAAAGGCACTTGACCAACTGTTTGCCAAAAGGCATTTGAATGAAAAAGATTCTCTGGTTTGATGAGACAAAAAAAAAAATGGAAGTGTTTGAGCAGAATTTCAAGCACTACATCTGGGGAAGACCAAGGCACTGCTTGTCACCTGCCTAATCTCAACTGTATTTTGAATGGTGGAGGCAGCATCGTGCGACAGTCAAATACGGGGAGGTCCCCGAAAGAAACCCGAGGGTACACCTTCTGGGCTGAGACAACGCTGGTGTGGCTCCAGGGCAAATCTGAGTGTCCTTGAGGAGCCCCGCCAAAACCCAGACTTCACATCTGTGGAGGGACCTGAAGATGGCAGCTTACTGACACTTGCCATCCAATGTAATGGCGCTTGAGAAGACCGGGATAAACTGCCAAATCCAGGTGTGCAAAGCTTGGAGACTCACCATTAAGACTTGAAGCTGGCACTGCTGCCCAAAGGGCTTCTACAAACTATTGAATTAGGGGTCTGAATACTTATAGGAATGAGAGATTTCCACTTTTGATTTTTCATAAATCTGTAAACCTTTTAGAAAACAGGCTTTCAATTTTTTATTATGGGTTAACCGAGTATAGATTGACATAAAAAGGCAATGGGCATTTACCCATTTAACATTTAAAAAAGAAAAGGGGGTGTGAACACTTTCTGAGTCCACCTTAAACCACAGAAGCATTAAACTGTTACGCGTTTCTGTAGGCAGCACCCTCCGTTATCTCTGAAATACAATACACAAGCACATTGTTCTAGAAATACTGATTCATTTTTATTAATAAAAATAAGAATTATGTGAAAAACGGATACCCAGGCAGGCCAAACCATTTACCCATCTCCTCCCCATCATAACACCTGCCCTCTTAGAGCCACTGCACTGAAACATTGTGGAAGACATCCATGAGTGGCCCATCCTCCCGATTTTAGTGACTTCTCCGAGCCCGAGTGATTAAAATCAGCGTGAACGATTATGAGGACACCTTGTTAGGTTAACACACTGCCACGCACAATTGAGCACAATTAGAACACAGTGTTAAAAATAATATCTACAAAAGCGGCCCACCATAGACATAATCTGAATGGCCCCAGCGACTCAACACTGATTGGAGTTTTGAACTAGAAGAAAAACAGCAAAATGAATAACGTGGCAGTCAAGTGTTAAATTACGCAGAAAAAGAAAGGTTAACGGCGTTTTAATTGTGCGGCTTCAAAAGCAAATGCACAATGGGGCAAACCAGATGAAACTGCTAGAGAGGTGTCACACAGGACTCCATGTCTGAACGGAGCTCTCCTTACATTTGAAGAAGCAAAAAAAAAAATTTAATTACAGAAAAACGTGATACAAATCCTTATAGTCAGTTAAATAAAAGCAGTCCGCCTAATTACAGGGCATCAACTAAAGTGCAAAAATAGAAGGCCTGTCAGATCTTCCAATGTGGAGTGCCACACTGCTGACGCATGACAATTTGTCACGGAGATTTTCCACGGCTTTGGTAAAAACATTCCGTTTGTAATGGGCTGAGTAACATTATGAGAAGTCATTCCACCTTAAGGAATAAAGGGCAAACTGGTACATCGGCAAAACAGTCATGGAAGTGGGAAAAGGAAGCAGCTGTGAGACAAGCAAAAGAAAGGGCAAGGCAGCTGCGGGGTGACCCCATTCCCATAAGGCACAATTCCTCCAGAATACTAGAAAAAGGTCAAATAATCAAAAAACACTGGCAGTGGCCACCCCGACACACTCCGGACCCCCTCCTCCAACTGCATTTAAACCAAAAACGTTTAAGACAGCAAGGAGGCATCCGCATGGTATACAATGGTGAAAGGTGAGAAATGGCATAGACAGGGCAGCAGGCACACAGGTAGGGAAGGTGCATTACTGGAGCTTTTTAGTACCACTCCTGCCTCCATCTCTGCAGAGGACTGGAATTCCTGGAACAAGAATGATCAACAGCCTTGGACTTGGAGTCAGGGTCTTGGAGAGTGGAGCAGCTCCCCGCCGAAAAGCCGGCGCGTCAGCTCCGCCCAAAGCAGACTCCTCTCCCGCTGTGCCCCCTGCATCATACCCCGGTTCTCCTGGGCTCTTCTTGATAAGTACGGCATCACCTCATTAACTGGGCCGTATGGAACATACTTGTAGACTGGATAGCCAGCTTGGCCTGGAGCAGGGGAGACAAAATTGAGGAAAAAAGATACATTCAGTAGCCGGAAACTACTTTGTAGGCCTATATGGGGTTTGAGTTGAGACAAAATTATCTACGTCTTCTTGGGTCATTTTTGAAGCACATCTTCAACTGCTCAGGCTTACACAAAAAACTTGCAAGCAGCTTTAACTAAAGACTATACAGATTTGAAAAAATGATGATGCAGCTCAAAAGATATAAGGATGCACTACACCCCCCCCCCCCCCCAAAAAAAGAAATCTGCAATATTTACAAGCTTGTAACAATATCTCCATAACAGTGCCCATAAAAAGCGTTCATCTACACCTTGGATATTTGGCTTCTTTGGCACTGTTGAACAGAAAGGGACTCTTCAATGTCAAAGTGAAAACAGATCTCTGCAAAGTGGTCTAAATTAATGACAAAACACAGCATTCCCATAAGCATTCACTCCCCCATTTAATAAAACACCCTTAAATTCTCACTGGTGCAGCCAAATGGTTTTAGAAATCCCATCTTCGGTTTAATGGTAATATAGACGCACCTTATCATGAAGGTCCAACTTACGGTGAGTCATTACGGAGGCCTAACCGACACAATGAAGACAAAAGAACACTCCAAGCAACTCGGTGAAAAGCACAAGTCAGGGGACAGAGACAAGAAAAAAAAAAATCCAAGTAACTGAACATCCTGTGGGGGTCCAGTTAAACCAATCATTACAAAATGGAAAGAGTATGGCACTGTAGTAATCTGCCCAGAGCAGGCCGACAACAAAAACTGAATGGCCATGCAAGAAGATGATGAGTGTTGAAAGCCACCAAGAGACCTTTGAAGGAGGTGCAGACTGTGCAGATAACTGTCACATGGATGCTTCACCAGTCACAGCTTTATGGGAGCGGGGCAAAGAGAAAAAAAAAACACATGTAACTTCTCAGCAAGAGTTTGCCAGAAGGCACCTGGAAGGTGGCTTTGTGGTCTGATGAGACCAGAATTGAGTTTTTTGGCCATCAGACTAAATGCACATTATTACAAACACAGCATCCCCATCACAAAGCATGGTAATGGTAGGGATACTTCTCCGCAGAAGACCCTAGCAGGATTGTGAGGGTAAAATTAATGCAGCAAAATATGGCAAAAACCTGATGCAGTCTGCAAGAAACCTACAGCTTTTTAACCAGTAAGACACCCAATGCAAAGCATAAAGCCAAATCTGTAGAGGACGGACTCCAAAACAGTAATGTGAATGTCCTGGAGAAGCTGAATCAGAGTCCAGATCTCAATACAACTGAGCAATTTTGGATGGACTTGAAAATGGCTGTTCACTCACTACCTCTTTTTTTTTTTTATTATTCATTTTATTACAATCCATACAAAGCAATCAAGTTTTTACAAAGAGAAAAATTAAGAACAGATCGATCCCCACCCCTGAGAGAGAGAGCATGCCAAACGGCGTTAAATTTAAGGCTTGTAAACATACCTAAATTAATAAATTCTCTGTGCCTTATGAACTTATTTTAAAATATTACTGATTAGATCCTGCCATGTTTTGAAAAAAGTCTGTACGGATCCTCTAACTGAGTATTTGACTTTTTCCAACTTCAAATAATATAACACATCGGTTTCCCACTGACTTAAAAGAGGAGAGTTTGGGTTCTTCCAGTTTATCAGAATGAGTCTGCGTGCCAAAAGTGTAGTGAATGCAATCACAATTTGTTTGTCTTCCTCCGCTTTAAGCCCATCTGGAAGAACACCAAACACAGCTGTTAATGGGTTTGGAGGGATTGTGAGTCCAAGGCTATCTGAAAGGTAATTAAAAATGTTTGTCCAGAATAATGTTAATTTGGTGCAGGACCAGAACATGTGACCTAGTGAGGCTGGGACTTGGTTGCAACGTCCGCAGGTTGGATCATGCCCTGGGAACATTTTGGAGAGTTTTAGTCGAGACAGATGTGCTCGATATATAATTTTGAGTTGTATGATTGCATGCTTTGTGCATATGGAGCTCGAGTGAATTCTCTGCATTGCTACTTTCCACTCCTTTTCTGATATATTAATTGAGATATCTTTTTCCCAGTGTCTTCTTGGATCTTTGAAAGGGAGGGATTGTAAAATGATTTTATATATTGTAGAGATGGAGTCTAAATCCTTGAGATTGAGCAATATTTTTTCCAGCATGGATGAGGGTGCAAGATGAGGAAAATCTGGAAGGTTTTGTTTAACAAAGTTTCTGATTTGAAGATAGTGAAAGAAATGTGTAGCGGGAATGTTAAATTTGGAATGTAATTGTTCATAGGATGCAAAGACGTTGTCTATATAAAGATCTCTAAGCAAGTTAATTCCAAATTTTTTTAAATATTAAAAACTGCATATACTTGTGAAGGTTGAAAGAGGTGGTTCTCTTGCAGGGGTGCAACAGATAGAAGCTTCTCCGTCTTAAAATGCTTTCTACATTGGTTCCAGATTCTAAGTGAGTGGAGCACAATTGGGTTATTAGTGTATTGTCGATAACGTGTGTTTATTGGAGCACAGAGCAAGGAATACAAAGAAGTACTGCTGGAATTTAATTCTATTGCGGACCAAGCCTGTGTATGTTCTTCTATTTGTTTCCAGGTTCTTATCGCATGTATATTTGCTGCCCAGTAATAAAACTGGAAGTTAGGTAGAGCCATGCCGCCTTCTGCCTTTTGTCTTTGTAAGGTCGCTCTTTTGATGCGTGGATGTTTTGAATTCCAAATAAATGAGGTTATTGTCGAATCTAATTGCCTAAAACACTCACTACCTCTTAATGCAGAATGGCAGAGCTTGAGCAGTTTGGCAAAGAAGAATGGGGAAAATCAAATGGTGGAGTCGACATGTGCAAAGCTGATAGAGATCTGAGCACACTCACAGCTAACAAAGGTGCAGCTACTACTGTAAATACTGACTTGAAGAAGGTGAATGCTTATGAGATCAACAATTCAGTTTTATATTTGTCATTAACCTCGATCAGATCTGCCATCGCTTTGACATTAACAAGTCTTTTTCTGTTGAACACTGTCAAAAAACCCAAAATACATCCTTTTTGATTTAATGTTGTACCAACAATAAAATCTGAAAACTTCTTATAAGCATATGAGTCCTAATCTTAACTATTAGATAGAAGTTTGTGTTGTCATATGAATTCTGCTGCACTTCAAAGAGAAAGGCAGTGGGCCCGCTATGATGAAATAGCCCAGTGCCTGAAAATGACAAAGAATGCAGGACTCAATTTTTGCAGGCTGCCTGTCTCATGGGACTATTTTTTATCTGCTTCTTAAAATAACTACATTTCAAAACTCAGATGTCTTCAGGGAGTTACATTTTCTTATTGGAGTTATGTGGGTTCTTACTCCAAAATTATGTTTTCCTCCCACATTTCAAATTGTGCAGGTCAGTTAAATGGAAAGACACCGTGTGTGTATGTGTGTGTGTGTGTGTGTGAATGAGCCATGTGAAAAGAAGCTGCTCCATCCATCTGTTAGTTGCTGCCTTGCACTCTATGGCACCCATAGCTCCAAACTGTATAAAATGGCTTGTGAGTGAATAAACTGGCATTAGTACAATAGAGTCCAAGCCTGGTCAGCGTCACAGTTGAAAGTCATACATATTAATTTAAATGGCATCTACAGAGCCCTACATAATGTATGGGACAAAGACACATTTTTTCCTTGATTTACCCCTTTACTTCACAGCTTAAAATTACAAATCCAGCAATTCAGATGTGACTGAAGTGCACATTGCAGACTTTCATTAATGGGTATTTATGTACATTTCGGTCACACCATGTTGAAATGGGATCGTGCAGAGTGGTGGCTCTGAGGCTAGGTATCTTCACTAGCAATCGGAAGGTTGCCGGTTCGAATCCCGTAAATGCCAAAAGGGACTGTTGGGCCCTTAACCTGCAATTGCTCCGTATGACGATAATCTGCATGTAGGTCCACCAACCTGCAGGGTAAAACTTGGGGGTTGGTGGCAGAATTGGCACTCCAGCCACCATAAAAAAACCTCACACTGTTACACTCCAAGTGGAACTCCAAGCTGTGGTGTCACCCGTTGCATGGCTGGACTTGGGTCCTAATCTGGATCCTGAGTTGGTTTGTCGTGTGGTGGGTGCAGCAATGCGCTATATCAGCGCATGCTCCTAACCTCATGTTGAAATGACACCACTTTCTCTACATGGTCCTCCCATTTTAGGGCACTATTAATTGTTAGGACATATCAATGGAAAGTCTACTTAAGTGGTCATATTTAGTCCTTTGTTGCATATCCCTTGCATGCAGTGACTATTTGAAGTCTGCAATTTGTAGACATCATCAGGTGCTCCGCCAAGCCGCTAATGCAGCCATTTTCACTTCTTGCTTTTTTGGGGGCTTGTCCCCTTATATTTTAACTTCAGTATATGGAAGGCATACTCCATTGGATTTAAATCAGGTGACTGACTTGGCCATTCAAGAATTTTCCATTTTTGAATTTTGAAAAACTCCTGTGTTGCCTTAGCAGTACGTTTGGAATCATTATCTTGTTGTAGGATGAAGTGCCGTCCAAATGAGTGTGGAGATTTTTACTGAAACATGAGCAGATGAGATGTTTCTGTACACCTCAGAATTCATTGTGCCCCTACCATCAGAAGTTCCATCATCAATGAAGATATGCTTGCCAGGACCTGCGACAGCCATACATACCCAAGCCATAACCACCCCTCCCCCACACCATGTCCAACAGATGAGGTGGTCTGCTTTGGATCTTGGGCAGTTGCTTTTCATCTCCACACTTTGCTCTTGCCATCACTCTGTTGCAGGTTAGTCTTGGTCTCGTCTTTCCACAAGACCTTTTCCCAGTAACCACCAGGCTCTTTTACATACTTAATCGCAACCTGTAATTTGGCCATCATGGTGTTTATGGTCTACATCTTACAGTGTGGCCTCTGTATTTCTGTTCATGAAGTCTTTTGTGGAGAGTCATTTCTGACAAATCTACATCTGCCTCCTGAAGACTGTTTCTGATCTGTTGGACAGGTGTTTGGGGCTTTTTCTTTACTATAATGAAGATTCTTGCTTGATCAGCAGTGGAGGTCTTTCCTTGGCCTAGCAGTCCCTTTGTGATTACTGAGCTATTCAGTGCGTTCTTTCTTCTTAATGATATTCCAGTTGATTTAGGTCATCCTAAGGTTTTACCGATGTTTCTAATGATTCTGTTCTTGTTTTTTAGCCTAATAATGGCTTCTTTGACTTTCATTGGGACAGCTCTCGTCCTCATGTTGAACAATGGCAACTACAGACTCCAAAGGGTAGAAGAAGCAAGCTGAGGTATCTTATGATGAAGCAATGAAACCCACCTGAGGAATCACAAACAACTCCGACACCAGCTGTCACAATCATTATGGTGCCCTGAAATTGAGGGGGGGGGGGTGGAGAATCAGTGTATAAAAACTCTGTAATGTGCACTTTAATCATGTCTGAATTGCTCAATTTGTAATTTGAAATCGTGGAGCAGAGGGCTAAATGAAGGAAAAATTCATCTCTGTCCCAAACAGTATGGAGGGCGCTATATAAGCTAGCCTGTTGTAAGCAAGTGTGTGTGATTAATTAGCATCCCATCCAGAGTTCCTCCCTTTCTTGTGTTTGATGCTTCCAGATAAGCGTTGAAGCCCTGAGAAGGTGGATTCACTTTGTGGATGGAGTGTGCTGTACTGTTGTGCTTGAAAGTTTGTGAACCCTTTAGAATTTTCTAGATTTCTGCATAAATATGACCTAAAACATCATCAGGTTTTCACTCAAGTCCTAAAAGTAGATAAAGAGAAACCAGTTAAACAAATGAGACAAAAATATTATACTTGGTCATTTATTTATTGAGGAAAATGATCGAATCTATACTAATAAACGGCAAAGCCCTCACTCACTCACTCACTCACTCATCACTAATTCTCCAACTTCCCGTGTAGGTAGAAGGCTGAAATTTGGCAGGCTTATTCCTTACAGCTTCCTTACAAAAGTTGGGCAGGTTTCATTTCGAAATTCTACAC
>JANRMT010062840.1:34307997-34319439 GCA_026402145.1 Polypterus bichir lapradei
TTTTTTTTTTCTATAATTTGCTTGAACATTCCAGTTGTTTTTGCAACTTCTCTCATCACGCTAGGTATCATAATTCGCTTGTGATACCGATTTATTTGCACGAATCTGTGAGACATGCAGCGGGCCGAGGGGGGCTGGGCCCTCCTCACTCACGAACCAGCCTCAGGGCGTGTACCTTACCTCTGCTTAGCTAGCGAACGAGAGAACTACTTAACGGATTTAGATTGGGCTTATTTCTAGAATTTGCTTGAAAAATTCGGTTGATTTTGCGACTTCCCTCATTGCGCTAAGAATCACAGTTTGCTTGCAGAAGTGATATATTCATGCTAATCTAAGACAAGAGGCTGCGGGCTGAGGTGAGTGGGAAGCATGACGTCAGGAGTGGGGAGTGTGTCTAGCTCTGCGTTTTGGAGTGTACCTTGACTCCGCTTAGCTAGCAATACCTTTTTTTTATTGGTTTTTAAAGTTTGTCCTGTTTCACTACTACGCGGGTGGAGCTGCAAGGAACAGCTAGTATATATAAATTAAAAAAAACACAAACACATCGACATTATAATAATAATGATAATGGAGAATTTGAAACAGCTTCTAGGTTTGGGCTAATGATGTAACTTTAGCTACTATGGATTATTAATGTCAGTGGGCGAGTGCATACCCTAGTACTGTTTGAATATTTGCTTACTTCAAGGTGACAAGTAGCTGCTCTGACTTGCACACTGGTGGACCAGTGTGTAATATGGTGTTGTACCAGCTGTTCTTTTTCATATTTCTTCATAGATTACACACACACACATACATTGTGCAGTCAGAGTGTGAAACCAGTAGTGGCGGTGATGTTTTCTCTGCCTATGTTGCTGTATCAGGAGGATTTTTAACACAAGGAGGTCAATGTTCAGGTCTAATAAAGACAACTGATCCATATTTTGCAAATCCAATGAAGGATGAACCTCGAACCCCACAGCACTTTGGGCTGCCAGATAATAGCCCCCCATAAGAAAACACACAAAACTACATTCTGGGCTGCAGTTTGGCATTTATCAGAGACAAACAAACACAAATGTAACATCATATCGAAGACAGTTAAGCGCCACTAAAAAACGCGACTTTAAAACGTATAGATCGCTCAGTGCTCATTCATGTAACTAAGATCTGAACGCCCATGTGGACAGGGCCTTAGGCAACCCACAAAGACTCACCACCATTATAAAGCAATGGGAGTCACAATCCACCGGCAGCAGCCCTCCACCCTAAAATACAGTCATGGATTACATGATAGGAAGAAAAAGAAGAAGAAGAACAGGATCCCGTATCCACTAAGCACCAAGCACATGTGGTGCCGCAACCTGCTGGTACTCATAAACTCATAAATCTTAAGGGTGCCAAAACCATGAGAACTGGAGGACAGGAAACCAAAGACAAAAAAAAATCTTCCTGTTAGATTATGTCTGGTCATAGAAATTGAACATCACTAAGAAAAATAAAAAGCATCACGAAGATCCGCCTGCTGTGCTGTGTGTACAGCTCATGCCTCAGGCTAATGCTTCATTAGGGACACATTTATATTCTTTAGAGTAATATGCCAATCAGAGCTCTAATTTAACAATGAGAAACAGACAGCAGCATGCTTTTCAGAGTCTCCTTATGTACGTGAGACATCTGTTTATTTATTACACAACAAGTTTAATTACTGCAGTGCAGTAAGCTGGGAGTGGAACACTTGAGATGGAGATGCACCACAGCTAATGAGAAGATAAACAGGATAGCTATAAACATCGATGATAACAGTTAAGAATGAAGAAACTTTGAATGTCACACAGTGCCGGTCAGCCTTATAAATGTGAGAGAGACAAAACTACATCTTAATGTTTTAGAGGACAGCATGGAGTCAGAGTGGTCAGATGAGCTGCATCATAGCTCTCAAAGACTGGGCTCCGACTCTAGCTTACTGACTGAGTGCAGTTTTCATATTTCTGCGCATCTACCTGGTTTCCTACCCCTTTATCTTAAAGCATTTTCACACTCCTATTCCATTTGCTTTACTTCGGATCAGGGGATAATTTGCGGCTTTGTTTCATTCTCGAGTCAGGCCAGCGACGTTTTACACTGCAAACTGTTAACCAAACTAAACGCACGAATAAACATCCCATGGGCATGTCAAGGATTTTTATTGGACTGAAACATGCATATTCCATAGTTATGATTTGTTTTTTAATACAAACACAACTCTACCAGCCAAACACCCATTACCACAGGTTGTGCATTTACTTCTCAGATGAGCACTTAAGTGTTAGAACAAGGTGCAGACTAATAACATGTATATTTACATTTATTTGCTTAGCAGACGCTTTTATCCAAAAGTGACTTACAAAGGAGGTCAACATTGAGCACCATTAGGCCTGAGACGGTTTTTTAACAAGTGCAGCAGGACAGGTTACAAAAGTGGATCACCACAAGTGAAGAGCTATAAAGCAAGCCTAAGAAAAAATGATCAATTAACAATACGACGGATATCAACAGAGCAAAAACACACGCTTTGACTAACATCAGAAAGTGTTTGTCTCATTAAAACACTGGTTAACAAACATTAAAGCCTGCAGCTACAATGGTGCTCTGTGATCTGCTATGTGACGTGGTGTTAAGAAAAACAAGACCAGCGACATCTGCTGAGCGTCAAGAAAATCACGAAGGCCGATGACGTGAAGAAGATAAAGCAAAAGTAGAAGAAGCACAAGAACAGTAGTGCCATCTGCTGGGCATCTAGAAAATCATGAAGGCTGATGATGTTATGAATAACACAAGAAGATGCCGAACATGAAGAGTGGAGCAGTGCCATCTACTGAGCATCAAGTTCGAGACACAAAATTCAAGAACAACAAAGATGGAGAAATGCATATGGTCAGAGGTCTGCGTAGTTTACTAGTATTCTCAGAAAAATACACTAATATTTTAAAAGCTTGTCTAAAACATTGCTAATCCTTTTTATAAAATACCATAAAAATTTGAAATGTTGCAAATACTGAATATGCCAGAGTTTTCCCACACATGAAAAAGCAGGGCATATTATTTAGCATGATTACCTACCTACTACACATCTCAAACTTCTTGGATACTTGGTGAGGAGCCACATTGCAACCCCTACTGTAAATTACTGCAAGCAAGCCTGACGCTCAGGACATGTGAAATAAATTTGACAAGCCCTAAGCAGGTGCAATCAGCTGCCAATTGGCAAGCCGTCCTCAATAAAAAGCCTACAGCAGATCAGGAAGAAACCAGACGTGCACTTCTGCCCCCTGAAGACATTAGTTATTCGACTCGCCAGATGTCTTTTCATAACAAAGGCGGCAGGCTGTGCTTTCTGTTCCATACCTCCAGCTGCTTCATCTCCAGCTTGACCTCCAGAGCAGCTAGGCCAACTTTTCCTTGGTCTGCTGCCAGCAGGTTAAAAAATCGCCTCCATTTCACCAGGACCTCTGAGAACTGGAGCTATTAAAAAAAAAAAAAGGGCAATCAGAAAAGCACCGTCAACTAAAGAAAACAAAGATAAAGAATCGGGAGTGGTCTCCCCTAGACTTTCTCATATACTCAGATATGGGGATGGATATTTGAGGAGTAAACCGCAAGACAATGATTATATTTTTATATTATGTACATTAAAGAACCATCAACAACACATCAAATCAAATGAATAATATACTGAGCAATTATTGTAAGAGTAAAGTTGAACAAATCAGACTCTGCAGCTGTATGAATAAAAAAGTACCACTTCCGGTTAGCGGAAATAGCTCAAAAGTTAATAGAAATCTACGTTTTGTACCTAATACATGTGTGTAAAATTTGGTTGACCTAAGTGAAAGCATACTCAAGTTATCATGTTTACATACACACAGACACACACACGCACACAGACATAATTCCAAAAATGGTATTTTCGGGCTCAGGGAGGTCTAAAACTTTGAGATTCATTAAAATCTCGAAATCGAATTTTTGGACGATTCCAATACTTCCCTACAATAAAGCAAGTTGGTCTGCAGGAGGACGAAAATGTCGAGATTCATCAAAATCTTGAGGTTGAATTTTTGGACGATTCCAATACTTTCCCTACAAGAATGTAAATTGGACTGCGTGAGGACTAAAATGTCGAGATTCATCAAAATCTTGAGGTCGAATTTTTGGACGATTCCAATACTTTCCCTATGCTTCGTATACGAGAAAGTAAAAAAAAAAAATGACACACATGAAGAACTCAACTCACCAGAAACTGAGGCCTACCAAGGGCAGTAAGCTTGATTGCTGAGAAGCCATCTTCTGAGCTGCCACCTGTTCAGAAAACCGAGAAATCAACCGCTGAATTGATAATTGAACAAACTGGAACCTGAAAACAAAACCATTGGTTATGTGTGTCAGACATCTGAGAAACTTCACAGTTAGTCAATATGGCCACCTGATTGAACGTTTTATGCTAAACTAACTGTTTTCTGACCACAGGAACCAGTTTTGTCTATCGCATTCCCACTGCACAATAAGAACTGTGACCTTAATGCAAAAAGATGTGACCTCCAAAAAAAGGATGATTCTGTGAGACGTACGGCACATTTGGGAGTTCACAGGGGACATCGCTTCAAAGTGAACGCTACTTCACAGGGCAGATTACTGCTTTGATGCAGTGCATGGTGTGCAACACCAGGGATGCGGAGCACATGCTGATAGAGCGCATTGCCGCACCCAGAGAGAGAGAGAGAGAGAGAGAGAGAGAGAGAGAGAGAGACAGACAGACAGGTTAGGAGCACATGCTGATAGAGCGCATTGCCGCACCCACCACATGACAAACCAACTCAGGATTCCAGATTAAGACCCAAGAGCAGCTATGCGATGGGTGACACCTCAGCTCAGATGGAATGGAACAGCGTGAGGTTTTTTATGGTGGCCGGAGAGCCAATTCTGCCACCAACCCCTAGGTTTTTCCCCGCAGGTTGGAGGGCCTACATGCAGGGCTGCATGCAGATTAACGTCATACCCAGGACAAAGCAATTGCAGGTTAAGGGCCTTGCTCAGGGGTCCAACGGAGTACAGTCACATCTGGCATTTACAGGATTCGAACCGACAACCTTTCGATTACCAGTGCAAATCCACATAAACATGGAAAAGACACAAAGGTAAGCATTATACTGCCTGATCTAGAATATGAATTGAACACTCTGAAGCTGTGAGGCATGCAGGCACAGTGTTAGCACTATAACTCTGGAGTCCAGATGCTTCCAGCTGTGTGGACTTAATGTCTTCTTTCCATGCATGTATGGCTTTTCTTCTGAATACCTGTCTTCCCCCCACATGAATGCTGCACGTTTCAAATCGGCCCAGTATGAGTGAACATGGCGTAGTGTCTGATTGACGGACTGGTACCCTGTTCAGGGTCAATTCCTGCATTGTGTCCAAAGACTGCTAGGACAGGCACCAGTTCCCTGTCACATTACAGTGGATAAGAGGATGTTACCTCTAAAAGTCATGCCGGACTCTTAGTGAGAAGGACTTTCAATTCTGCCATCTCATACAGAAATACCCTTTACAACAAAGGCAATAAGAGTTAATGATATGAACAGTTTACTGTTTGCAGTTTCTACAAAGAACTGGTTAGACAAGGAGCAGCTAAAGCAAAGCGACTCATCACAAACAGTTTGATAACACCTGCACTTTGAACACGTGAACTCTGGGTAATAACTGAATCCAAACTTGGAGGTTGCAGAACTGCGTTTCAAAGCAAAATGCTGCGTCGTCAGCATCAGTGCGCCACACAAACATTTAGGAAGAGGGTTACCCCTTGTGATTTTTCAGAGAAAATCAGGTAAATGGGGATATTTTCAAATCTGTTTCGATGATATGTACAAGAAATGGAAATGGTGAAAGCAACTCTATAATATGTTTTTTTTTTTTAAATTTTATTTTTATTAATTTTATTGCATTCCATACAAATCAATCAAGTTTTACATAAAGAAAATTTGAGTTAAGAACAAATCGATCCCCCACCCCTAAGAGAGAGAGCAAGCCAAACAGCATGGAATTTAAGACCTATAAACATACCTAAATTAATAGATTCTCTGTGATTTATGAGATTATTTTAAAATATTACTGATTAGATCCTGCCATGTTTTGAAAAAAGTCTGTACGGATCCTCTAACTGAGTATTTGATTTTTTCCAATTTCAAATAGTATAACACATCAGTTTCCCACTGACTTAAAAGAGGAGAGTTTGGGTTCTTTCAGTTTATCAGGATAAGTCTGCGTGCCAAAAGTGTAGTGAATGTAATCACAGTTTGTTTGTCTTTCTCCACATTAAGCCCATCTGGAAGAACACCAAACACAGCTGTTAATGGGTTAGGAGGGATTGTGAGTCCAAGGCTGTCTGAAAGGTAATTACAAATTTTTGTCCAGAATGATGTTAATTTGGTGCAGGCCCAGAATATGTGACCCAGTGAGGCTGGAACTAGTTTGCAGCGTTCGCAGGTTGGATCATGTCCTGGAAACATTTTGGAGAGTTTTAGTCGAGACAGATGTGCTCGATATATAATTTTGAGTTGTATAATTGTATGCTTTGCGCATATGGAGCATTGAATTCTCTGCATTGCTACTTTCCACTCCTTTTCTGATATATTAATTGAGAGATCTTTTTCCCAGTGTCCTCTTGGATCTTTGAAAGGGAGGGATTGTAATATGATTTTATATATTGTAGAAATGGTGTCTAAGTCCTTGAGATTGAGCAATATTTTTTCCAGCATGGATGAGGGTGCAAGATGAGGAAAATCTGGGAGGTTCTGCTTAACAAAGTTCCTGATTTGAAAATAGTGAAAGAAATGTGAAGTTGGAATGTTAAATTTGGAATGTAATTGTTCATAGGATGCAAAGACGTTGTCTATATAAAGATCTCTAAGCAAGTTAATTCCAAATTTTTTCCAGATATTAAAAACTGCATATGTTTGCGAAGGCTGAAAGAGGTGGTTCTCTTGCAGAGGTGCCACAGATAGAAGCTTCTCCGTCTTAAAATGCTTTCTACATTGGTTCCATATTCTAAGTGAGTGGAGCACAATTGGGTTATTAGTGTATTGCCGATAATGTGTGTTTATTGAAGCACACAGCAAGGAATACAAAGAAGCACTGCAGGATTTTACTTCTATTGCGGACCAAGCCTGTGTATGTTCTTCTATTTGTGTCCAGGTTCTTATCGCCTGTATATTTGCTGCCCAGTAATAAAACTGGAAGTTAGGTAGAGCCATGCCGCCTTCTGCCTTTTGTCTTTGTAGGGTCGCTTTTTGGATGTGTGGATGTTTTGAATTCCAAATAAATTAGATTATTGCTGAATCTAATTGCTTAAAGAATGATTTATTAATGTATATTGGAATGTTTTGAAATAAAAAAAGGAGCTTAGGAAGAATATTCATCTTAACAGTGTTAATTCTTCCAGCTAGTGTGAGATGAAGGGTTGACCATCTGTGCAAGTCTTGCTTGATTTTTTCCATGTAGACGCCGAAATTTTGCTGATAAATAGCTTTATGTTTACTTGTGATGTTTACCCCTAGGTATTTAAACTGTTCTGCAATGATAAAAGGTAGAGTATCTAATCTAATATTATATGTTTGAGAATTCACTGGAAAGAGTACACTTTTATTCAGATTAATTCTGAGGCCAGAGATCTTTTGAAGTTCTGTGAGTGCTGTTAGGACTGCAGGCACAGAATTTTATGTGTACGATATATACAGTACCATATCATCTGCATATAATGAAATTTTCTGTTCCAGTCCTTCTCTGCTAATCCCCTTTATCTGATCAGTATTTCGACAATGTATTGACAGTGGTTTAACGGCAATTGCAAACAACAGCGGTGACAAGGGGCATCCTTGTCTAGTACCACGTTCTAGTTTAAAGTAGTCTGAGCAAATGTTGATGCAAACTGAAGCTTCTGGGTTAGTATACAGTAATTTGATCCATGCACAAATGTTCGGGCCAAACCCAAACTTCTCCAGTGTAGTCAAAAGTTATTTCTATTCAATCATGTTGAATGCTTTTTCTGCATCCAATGATAATAATATTTCTGGGGTGTTTGATTTAGTTGGTGAGTATATTACATTAAACAGGCGTCGAAGATTTGAAGATAAGTGTCAGCCCCTAATAAATCCAGTTTGGTCTTGTGATATTACCGAGGGGAGCACTTTCTCCATCCTTCTAGCTATGATTTTAGAGAGTATTTTAACGTCATTATTCAGAAGTGAAATTGGTCTGTATGATGCACATTGTAATAAGTCCTTATTTTGTTTTGGAAAAACGGTGATTAGTGCTTGGCGAAAGGTCTGAGGAAGAGATTGGTTATCTCTGGCTTCTGTAAATGTTGCTAATATGGGAGGAGCTAGCTAAGCGGAGAATTTCTTGTAAAATTCTGCAGGGTAGCAATCCGGGCCTGCTGCTTTCCCGCCTTGGAGTGACTTTATAGCATCTAGTAATTCTGATAACGCCAGAGGTTTCTCAAGTTCCTCCGCACTAACAGTATCTATTTTTGGTATTTGTAATGTATCCAGAAATGCATTAGATTGTGTATTGTCTTCTTTAAACTCAGTAGTATATAAGGATTTATAGTAGTCTCTGAAAGTGTGCATTATATTTTTGTGGTCGACAATTTTAACTCCGTTCGCGTTGGCGATTACTGAGATTGCGTTGCGCACTTCTTGCTTGTGAATTTGTTGAGCTAAAAGCTTATTAGCTTTCTTTCCATGTTCATAGTAATGGTGTCTGGATTTATAAATTAGTTGTTCAGTTTCTTTAGTTGTCAAGAGGTTTAGTTCTGAATGTAGAGCCTGCCTTTTCCTATGTAGAGTCTTGTTTGGTAGTCTGGCATGTTCTTCATCTATTCTAGTAATTTCGCTTTTTATCTCTGCTACTTTCTTGGCTTTGAATTTATTTCTGTGGGAAAGATATGAGATAATCTGTCCTCTTAAGAAGAAGGCCTTAAGAGTTTCCCCAAAGTGTTCCTGCAGAGATCTCAGAGGATGTATTTGTCTCTAGAAAGAATTGGATTTGTTTGGTTATAAATTCCGTACAATTCTCGTCTGCTAATAGAAGCGGGTTGAGATGCCATCTGCGGGGTGAGTGTATGGGGCTTAGTAATTTTAGCTCCAAGATCAGAGGTGCATGGTCAGAAATAATAATGGCATCGTATTCGCAATATTAAATCATAGGCAAGAAGTTATTATCTATAAAGAAGTAATCAATCCTTGAGCAACGATGTACTGGTGAGTAGAAAGAATATGTTTCTTGAGTTTGGGTTTAAAAAAAAACCTCCAGGGGTCTGATAAGTTGTGGTCAGTTATAAACTTTGTGATTATCTTTGTGGTGTTAGATGCTGTTCCCCCTGTGGAAGAAGTCCTATCTAAAAGTGGATTTAGAACACAATTAAAGTCCCCAGCCAGCAACTCTATAATATGTTAACGTGTTCTGCATACAGTAGGCAAATGTCACTTCAAACTTCGCCGACATTTTTGGAAAGAAAACCATGTAGGCCTCAGAAAGTCATTCACCTTAACAAAAGGACAAATAACCATGTATCTGAATGGCCATCCAGATGTGATATCTGTCACTCCAACAGATGGAGCATTACAAATATTAAGACTGCTTTCACAAAAGCCTAAAAGTGTAACGATTTAATGTCACATTTTTTGTCATGCTTTAAATCTGGTTTATTTTAAAACCTACATATATATGTTTTGTATCATTCTTTTCAGAGTTTTTCAAACTTTAATGTGATGTTTGATTTTCAGATTGTTATTCCGTTTTTAAATTATAAACTAAAATATCAAGAAAGTCATGCATTGACCATAGTGGACCTCAGTTTAACAGGAATACTCCAATCGGTAAGAGAGTAAATATCCATCCATCCATCCATCCACTACCCAACCCGCTATATCCTAACTACAGGGTCACGGGGGTCTGCTGGAGCCAATCCCAGCCAACACAGGGCACAAGGCAGGAAACAAACCCCGGGCAGGGCGCTAGCCCACTGCAGGGCACGCACACACACACACCAAGCATACACTGGGGACAATTTAGAATCACCAATGCACCTAACCTGCATGTCTCTGAACTGTGGGAGGAAACCGGAGCACCCAGAGGAAACCCACGCGGACACGAGGAGAACATGCAAACTCCACGCAGGGAGGACCCGGGTCTCCTAACTGCGAGGCAACAGCGCTACCCACTGCGCCACCCAAGAGTAAATATTTTATTCTCGTTTCATGATTTTTACTTCGTTAAATAATAAATTTTTCTTTTATATATTTGTAGAATTTTGTGATTTTAACTCCAATAAATAATAATTTTTGTTTTGTACATTTACAGATTTTACTAATATTTTGGCTGCAACTGGGGGTTGGGCGCCGCCCCCTAGTAGTGTATAACACTGCCATATGCAATGCATTTGTCATTCCTACAAATGGTGCATCACAAACATTAACATTGCTTTTACGAATTCCATCCCAAAAGGCCTATAACAGAACCATATGCGTTGCATATGTCACTCCAATGAATAGCACATCACAAATATTTGCAGTAATGCATTTTATTATTCCAAATGCTTGTGAAGTGTCATCTGTAATCAAAAATGCAATGCATGTCATTACTGCATACTGTATATTAAAAAATAAATTCCAATAGATGGTGCATTGCAAATGTTAACGCTGAGGTCCACATTGATTACTTAGATTTCAACTCGCCTTAGAAGGGTGGCACAACAACTCAAAGAAATAATTTTAATCATATTAGATGCCCATTTCAACTACATAAAATGAAAGATACCTATAGCTGTATAATATACATCACCATTTCTTTTTTGATGTGCCATTACATGAAATATGAAACAATGATGAATTATATCATCTCAAATTATGTTTGACAGACTTGTAGTCTCAGATGGAATTATCCAAGTTATGCTTCCTGATGGGATGTGTCTTATGATGATCAAGTATTGAATTGAAGCTGTCCGAGCTTGTCAATTAGATTTAAAAATATCAATTTCTGGCATAGGTGAATCCTTCCAGATACACGACGTATCATTTTAGATTAGAAAGATTGACTTTTTTTTTTTTTTAAAAGCACACAAAACTTCAAACAAAAATTCTTTTCGGTGGCAGAGGTCCTTACACTGTGCACTGTACATACTGCTGAAGGCACCACTGCTCCATGACCAGAAGTTTAGAACATGTGTGACGTTCAGTTCTTACATAACTGTGCTCCAGTGGAGACTTGAGCAAGACATGTTGCTTAACTGCTGCCAACCCTTTTAATCTTTATTTTGGCAGGTTAGTGCAGGAGACCTGAAATGTTAGTCGGTGTCAGGCCCTGGGGGCAGGTGTAGGGAGAGGGAGAGAGAGAGAGAGAGAGAGAGAGAGAGAGAGAGAGAGAGAGAGA
>JANRMT010062840.1:34319539-34363464 GCA_026402145.1 Polypterus bichir lapradei
GAGAGAGAGAGAGAGAGAGAGAGAGAGAGAGAGAGAGAGAGAGAGAGAGAGAGAGAGAGATACTTTATTAATCCCAAGGGGAAATTCACAAAAAAAATCCATATCAAGTAGTAAAAATAGTAAAAAGTGTTCAGGGAGTGATTCCACATAAAAGAAAGTGATAGAAGTGATAAGTGAAATAGAGAAAAAAAGAAAAAAAAAAGGTAAAAAGAAAGTCATACACGGAGCTGCTGGAATGGTTGCCACTCGCTGCGGCGCCGGAAATTATCTTAGGAGATATGTAACACTGCCAGAAGCACTGAAGAGAAACATGCTTCAGTAAAAAAAAAAAAAAAGTTATGAATAGTTATTTGGGAAAAAAATGCAATCCAATTAGCAGAGTAACCACATGTCAGTTCTGGGCCATCATTATTCTCGATGACCACTTGAGTTGCTGAGGTTCACATGTTCTTTTTACTTTTCTCTCCTCTTATCAGGTCTTGTAGTATTCTTCTGTCTCCTCTTCTCTCCTCCCAATCTCCTAACTTTTTCTTATTCTCCATTGACCAAGACAAAACCGTTCTCAGCTGCTTGTGCCTTCCCACACAAGGCTGCCCTCCATGCCACAGCCCATCCAGTCAGTCTGGGAAGGTAATCCATCACTTTCTATACCTCTCAACTGGGACCCGATTTTTAAAGAACATCATTTTTGCTTCTAAAAAAAACCCCAAATTAAATATACACAATTTAATGGTGTGCGTCGCTCATATTTCATTCCCCCTTAATATTTTGCTGTGGGCCTTTCTAATGATCTCCATCGGTTCCTTTTGGTCTTCTACACCCCCAGGTGCTTTGTTATACACTGTATGTACTGGGGATGTCTTCAGGTTTCAGCCTTTCCGCATTGCAGTTTCATCTCCTGTAATATTCCTTTAATTCCTTAAGTCTCTTGTATCTTTCTGTTCTTTCTCTTTCCTCTTTTGAGCAGAGGTTTTCTTTATGCACATAAATGCTGTCAAGTTAACCCTAGCTTTAAGATGGAAATCTTTTATGTCTCCAACTTCATGCTTCTTGAGCTGGTTGCTGCTAGAATTAATGGTGTGGCCAGTTCCAGTATTTCTAAGTGGTATTCATACTCGCTTGGATGGGAGCTCGGATTTAATGTCCACATAGTTTTACACATTCATGTTTCTGTTTGATTGTCTTGAGCTGATCCTGCTTCTCTTTTCTGCTATTTTTTCACACAATGTCACAATCTAAGTGCGTTTGTCTGATCTGTCAATCTATCACTGCTATTCCAAAAAAGGAAAATTTGGAAAGGCACTTTCGAACTGTTCATAAAAACTACCAAACTGACTTCCTTCAGAAAAGCGATCTGAGAAAGAGAAAGTAGAGAGAACTAAAATCACAGTTAATCAGACTGCCATCATTTTTCACTCGGCTGAATTCAAAAGCTCCTTGACTGCATTATTCGGCTCAAATTATTTATGCGAGTCAGCCTTTTCCCACATGACGATTATTAAATCCAAATACTGCAGTGACCATAAATGTATTGAATTGTTATTGTGCCATAAAGATTATTCAGTTATGCAAGGTACGACAACATACATTTTATATATAAAGTATACTCAGTATATAATTACATAATATTATTATTATTATTAATATATATATATATATATAATTTTTAATGTAGGTAGATCATTTCATCCTGGTCATTTAAAAGTAGCTCGCAAGCCAAAAAAGTGTGGGCACCCCTGGATTAGAGCTTGGAAGCTCAACCCAGCTGGGGCCCGTGGCCACCGCCAGGGGGCGCCTGGACAATTGGGGAGCCCTGGACAGCAGCACTTCCACCACACTTGGAAGTGCTGCCTGAAGAAGATCCGGGGATACCTGGAGTGCTGTCAGAAGCTAATTGGAGTGCATCTGCAGAACGTCCGAGTGCAGTATAAAGGACGCCACCTCAATTCCATTCGAGGAGCCCGAGTCGGGAGGAGGAGAACAAAGCTTGTGAGGAGAGGACTGGAAGCGGCAGAGCAGAAGAGAGAAGGTAGAAAGAGAAGAAGAAAACAAAAGAAGGGACTGAGCAATTGTTGGCTGATTTGTGCACTCTGTGTTATGTAAAGGCAAGAAGAAGCAAATAAAAGTGTGTTGCTTTTGCAATTGTGTGGTCTGCCTGTCTGTGCTGGGGCTCAACTTCCACAATATTTATGTTTACATGGTTCATTTTTGATTTGCTTTAATTTGTATTTGCATGTGTGTGTATGTGTGTACCCTGCAATGGACTGGCCCTTATGTGATGGCTGGGATAGGCTCCAGCTGCCATGCAACCTCGTCCTGGATAAGGAGGTTAGGAAGATGGATGGATATTTATTTAATAAAAATACAATCAGCTGGAACAAAATGATGTAAATTTATCTGGTCAAGACTCTAGTTCACTTAATGCCTTTAAAAATGAGGCAGGGCACACTTTGAACACAGAAACAAACTAATTAATCTAAATTAGCCAAAAAAATGGATAGGAATCCCTGGTAGATGCAACACAGGGAAATCCTAATTTAAAAAAAAAAAAAAAAAGACATTCATAAAAAAAAAATCAAACCATAAAAATTTTGACAAACAAGAGGAGACCATTCAGTCCATCAAGCCTGTTTGTTTAGCTAATAGCTAAAAAGTGGCATACAGTTATTGAGTCTAAGCAGAAATAGCAGCTGGAAAAAATATATAGGCAACTTGGATATAACTTAATAAACTGAATGGTCTCCTATTGTTTGTAAAATGTCTTACATTTTATGTGTTTAAAAAAAAAAAACAGCTCAAAAAAAAAAATTTTGAAAACATTTCCAAATGCTGACTGGTTTAAATAAATTAAACACTCATACTGTGTGTTAATGAAGCAGGAGTGGGCTCCATTTACCCTCAGGATGTTGTCATCCACTATAATTACAACCAGAATGTCCGGTTTCCTTGTGCATTCCAAAAATGCGCTGGTCAGATATATTGGCATCCCATGCAGTCTTCGCTACACCCTTGCACCCAACACTGCCAATCCTTATAAAATGCTGCACTGGAATCATGCAGATACAGAATATTAGTAGGAGAAAGCCAAGTTTGGAGAATGAGTTCCAGATAAATTAAAATAGATGTCCACAGGAGCAGGTGTGAGCGACATCACCACTAGTTACACTGAACACAAGAAATCAGGAAGCCAGAAGTTAACATTGAATTTGCATGGTCTGATCCATTACAGCAATAAGTAAAAATCACACTTTTTTTGAACATCCAGAACAGCAAAATAATTTTTTTTTTTTTTTTTAAATAATACCAGGGGACTCCGCCCCCTGCGCGCTTCGCTCGTCTACCTCTAGGTTTGGTTTACCAGATATACAATTTAAAGAGATTGTTATTTTCATGGGAATTGTTCCATATGCATTATTTTCACTTTTACTTTAAAACTTTTGTAAAAACAATACTTGTCCTTTATTTCCGGCCCCGGGCGTGGTTAAATCTCTTTCTTGCCAGACGTATAACACTGCTCACGTTATGAAGGGGGGGGGGGGGGGGCTGAACCCACGCTAAGGATAAGCGGTTGCATCATCTGCTGGCTTGCTGCTGCTGGTGAGCTGAGTGTTCTGCTTATCGCTTATCATTGTTTTAAAAGCTGGGAGCACATGAAGTGTGTCTGCCAAAAGCATTCCAACAACTGCTAGGTTACATGTCCGTGAACTACTTTTAAATGTTGTCTCACTGCCTTGTCTCGCATGATGTTAAAGTGTCTCTCGCAGGACGTCAAATTGTCTTCCGAGAAGAATATGTCTCGTCTCTCTGGTCTCCCTCCCAAGATTTTTTTTTTTATAATAGAGAGATAACACAACCTTGATTATACTACTTCCACCAAGCTCTTTATTAAAGCTTGCCCTGATATTTAAAAAATAAACTGAAACAAAGACATGTGAAGCCAATTCACAGATATTAATAATGTGCTAGAAGTGTTTGAGACATTAACACAATATCTAAAAACTTGAGACATCAGGGGCAATATGTAAAATTTCATACTATCACAGCCCTAAAACTTGGGGATTGGTGGCAGGATTGGCACTCTAGCAACTGTAAAAATGTCACACTTTTCCATTCCATTCAAACTAGTGTGGTGGTGAGGTGTCACCTGTTGCATGGCTGCACTTGCATCCTAAGTTGGGACCCTGCGGTGGTTCGTCGTGTGGTGGGTGCAGCAACACACTGTATCAGTGCATGTTCCTAACCTCCTCCTCCTCATGTTCAACACAGTGACCACTACTCAAAAGAGTTTTATTTTTTATAACGAGAGGGGTAACTCTAAGTATATAGATATAAAAGACACTAGACAATAGCCAGATAGGTAATTCCTCTTTAACTGCACATCCAGAGGAAGACTAGACTTGGAGGTTTCAAATCTATACAATGAGAGCCAGCTGGCCACACTTCAGTATGACAATGTGAACTTTTCCACTTTTTGCCCCAGCAATGGACATACCTGTTTAGGGTAACCAGAGGATCTTACCTGATGCCTCGATGCACTTGATAAAGGTTTCCATGTGATGATCACACTTGGCCTCATCAGCATAGAAGTAGGTGCGGGCGCTGATTACTCCTCCCCGTCGATCACCAAACTGCCTGTGAGCTTTGTATTTCTTCTCTCGGTGATCCACTCCTGAAAAGGGCAGAGTAGAAAACCATGATTCTCGGACGTCTGCCGTATTGAACAGATGGGAAAGGCAAACCTGTAGAAACTGAATGGTACAAGAAAAAGTGGGCCACTCACCTGGACTTTCCTTCTCAGCCTCTGAGACACAGGACCTGGAAAGAAAAGCATGAGCAACTTAAAACAGGAAGTAGGCGAGGCAATGATGTAAAGTTAAGTGGGCCTTAACCTAAACTTAAGAAATTCAGTATTTATCCCTAACCCTAACTTTACTCTAATTTATCCTTCAATATTCAGGGACCCTGAAGTTAATTCCAAAGGGAGATATGCCTTTCAACCTAAACAAATAAGAATGATAGATGTGTATTCATCTCTAAATACAGACAAGGTGTGCCACCAGGGGATGCTAGAGGGTAAGGCTGTATGGTATACTGCAAACTTAGTGTTGAAAAATGTTACGGTACCAGGTTTTCGTGATTTCTAGGTGCTGGAAGTAAGCATCAGCTTTCCTCCCAATTCCTCACCCGCACTCGACATGAAATGAAAGTACAAGATTCAACGTGATCGGAACATCAGGAGGGACCAACCCCTCATTTATTACTTAAATGTGATTGGTGCTTCATGGTAATCAGGACTTCACAGCTGCTTCAGAACTGTTTTGGTACCAGTACCGAGATCCAGAAGCTGATAGATACCGAAGTCCAAATTGTAGCATTACTACAGGGTCTACTGATGCCACATGCAGTCTTACCCTCTGTTGGTAGGCACATCAAGCATAATAAAGGTAACCTTAATGATCTGTTGGTCATACTATATACGGGGCACAGTCTGGACAGAAATCCAGCAACCCTACTTCACTGCATCATACCTTTGAACAGGTGAGAAAAAGGAAAACACAAAACCTGGCCACTCCATTTGAATTAATTCTTGCCAGAGGCATACTAGAGCTCTCAGGTACGGGTTGTGTTTTCCAGGCCACCAAGGGCAAAACCTTTGTTTCAAAATGTAAGAAACGCAAACATCAGTTAAATACAGATCAGCATGAGCACTCTGCCAAAGTGCTGAAGGCCACATAACCAGAGATATCAAAGGAATCTCACTCTATAAATCACCCAGGCTTAAGAAAGCGGGAAATGTAAAGCTGTGCAACCTGATGCCAAAAACTTTAGAAGACTTAAAGAAAACCGACAGAAACTCTCCACCAAAAGTGTTCAGGCTTGACGCAATAAGACAGAGGTGCCAATTATTACACCACTACTGAACAATAATTAAACAGTATATGAATTATTTACACATTTGTAACCATCCATGCTTTTCTAAACTAGTTTAGAATTGTGGAGGAGCATGACTTGGCGCAAAAAATAAACCAACTCTGGACAGCCAATTTACACACACACACACACACAGAATCACCCTTACCTTAAAACAAGTTAATATAAATTATGCGAGGAAAACCCATCGAAACACAAGAAGAACATGCAAAGTCTACACAACAGTGCCCAGACTGGAAATGTAGGACTCTGGAGAGGACGATCAGCAGTGTTATTCATATACTTCACAGTGCAATGAAATTATTCGAAATGATTACTAGTTATTCATCGTTTTGTCCATTTTTTTAAAATCTGATTTATCCATGTCTAGCTTGTGAAGAGTGCAGCAAAGTCTCACAGTAGTTGGCACTACCATGTGATGCCCTGGGTGCCTGCAGCCATGGCCATCTTCCATATACCTGGACACCCACTGTCATAACCGAGGATGGACTAGGTTGAATGAGGGCACAACAAAGGTGTTTGGTGCAAAAGTACAAAGTTCACATTTACTCTCAGCAACAAACAGAGCCTAAAAGTGTGGTGCAATTCAAGTAAATAATCTTCCATAAAAACAACAGTGAGGTGAGGAAGATCAAAACAATAAATCAATCCAAACCAATAAGCAGCCAAAACCACGGCTAAAATCAAAATCAGTTTTCCCTCCAGTTGTCTCCAATGCTTTACTCTTACGCTGGTCTCCCGTTTTCATACTTGAGGTCTGTGACACAATGCGAAGCAGGTCCATAATCGGACTCCTGTCCCACCAACCTTCCATCAGAGTCCTTCACCCTGCCATCTCTGTCAGTACCCACACGACCCCTGGAGCCCAAGATCTCCCTTGCTCTGATTACTACACAAACGAGATCCTTCCCACCTGGAGTGCAGATCCTCTTGCTCCACTGAGCTTTTCTTGATTTTTCTTCCTCTGGTTTTCCTAATTTTTCTCTTTACCCTCTTCTGACCTACTCAGGCGAGTGCTGGTGCTTGATTATCGATACTCAGAGAGCCAATAAAGGCTAGCTGTGCCGATCGTGCTAGCACACATGAACGATTAACCAGCCAATCCTATCCCGCATTAAGTATTCCGTGGACATACGCCTCTCCCTCACACACCTACACTCACGTGTCTGAGCCTCCCCATTGTAAAACAAAATCCTGTACCTACTCTAATCTGCGACAAAGGGATGTAATTTCATCTCTGAGCACAGACATGGTGTACCAGGGGGATGCTAGATGGTACGGTTGCGTGGGATATCCATAACCCAGATTTGAAAATGGCGTGGTACCACTATTTTGGGATTTTTGGTAATTAAAGTAAACTTCAGTCTTCCTCTCTCAATCCCCCGGCCTGCCATCTTCCCTCAACACTCACCATTGTACATTTCTTAGACTTCTCATAACACAAGTACACACTTCAATGCAATCAGAACTTCAGGCGGGACCTCCAACCCACTTATTGCTTCAATGTGATCTGTGATTAACTGGACCCATAACCAAATTGCTTCATGACAATCAGGACTTCGCGGCTACCAAGAGGGAATGGCGCTATTTGTTTCAGAACTGTTTTGTACTCATACTGAGGTTCAAAAGCCGATATTGATACCGAAAGTAACTGCAAACAAAATTTAATCGGCAACAGACTCCTGACACGTCCTACCACATACTATCTCACATCTCTAGGGTCCCGAGTTCAAATCAAAGCCCAGACACTGTCAGTGGAGAGTCTCCAAGTTCTCCCCATGCGTACGTAAGCTTTTCTCCACTTACTCCAACTCTTCTTGCTACTTTTTTTTTTTTTTTTTTTTACCATTTGTATTGACCCCTATGTTTTGATATAGTTCAGGTTTTTATGTGTCATGGCTAACTTTCTGGTAAGGTGTTCGCAGTTGTAGAGCATGGCCCTTTAAGAATAAAAGCGACCAAAAAAAAGTTGTGATCATTTTAGGAAAGCCCTTCTCAGCAAGGCAATCAATCATCAGGAGCTTCAGATCTACATGCCATCCCCACCCGCACTGTGTCAGTGTCAATAATTTACACAATGTTCAAAACTGTACAGCTAGCTCATATTGATTACACAGAAGCTCAAGAAGTGGAAAAATGAAACCACTCTGACCTTCTAAAGGCAAAAGCTCAGGGGAAAGGCAGGACCAACTGCACACTCGCACGCATTTGATCTTACGTGAAGGTGTGGGGCGGGGGGAATAATTGCATAAGTAGACAAACATCTGCAAACGCTGACCCAACGCTTTAATGTGCGAGTACAAGGGGCCGGAACACAGCCAAGGGGGTGGGGTGGCAAAGCTGGCACAGCCACAAACCACCCAATACCAGCCCCTTCCTCCGTCACACCATGAAGGTCAGTCCTAACATGTGCTTATATGCAGAGAAACCGACTGAGGAGATCCTGAACAAGTCTATTTTTGGCAAAGAAGTCCGTTCCGAGTGAGTAACTCACTTAGGAAGTGATCCTACACTGCAGCGCGTCCTACCGAGAAAGAAAAACAAGTAATTCGCAATCCGCATCAAAGCAATACCTAAGATTTGTGCAGAAGCTCTCTGAGCTGAGAAACCCAGTGAAGTGACGCTAGTGCAGAATATGCTGGGTGAGCACACTTAGAACAGTCAGAAAAGGAGACACTAACTTGTGGGAGCATTATCAACAGCCATCTTAAAAAGAATGATTTGAATACAGAGGACTGGACAAGATTCTAAATTGGCCCTAGTGTATGCTTGGTGTGTGGGTGTGTTTGTGTGTGTCCTGCGGTGGGTTGGCACCCTGCCCGGGATTGGTTCCTGCCTTGTGCCCTGTGTTGGCTGGGTTTGGCTCCAGCAGACCCCCGTGATCCTGTGTTCGGATTCAGCGGGTTGGAAAATGGATGGATGGATGGATGGACTGGACAAGAAGGGCTGCCTTTTGGGAACTGAAACTGGAACTGAAGTGACGCAGACATACAGTGCTCATCCTGATGCTGCCATTCGGGTGCTTTGTGCATTTTAGAAATGGATGACCACAAGCAGTAGACATGATCCTTTATATTTGATAACAGTGATAATTATCTCTCAGAGGAGTGCAGAATGCTGATATTTTTAACATACATTAATGGGATGTCACAGTTTCACAGTCTTTGAATTTAACGGCTTGAATTTAGCAAGAAAGCCAGTGCTCTTTATTACAAATGTACATACACACCTGTCCCAACTTTGTATATTATACATAAAAAAAAAAAAAAAAAAAAAAATAGGGTGGCATGGGGTTTTGCGGCCCCTTTTGATTTTTTGTAATCTCCTCATATTCATCCCAAAGGGAGGCCTGGTAAGTCAGCAGTCGGCTTTAAACTGCCTACCATATGATTGAGGGTCATGCTGCCTGATAAGATCAGGCTCTTACAACCCTGGCCTGAAATTAAGGGGCTGTAAAGTAGTCCTAGGGTGTTGTACCGTGTTAGCCATTATGAATGTAGAGAAAGTCAAGCAAAATGACACCTTTTATTGGCTAACTAAAAAGATTACAATATGCAAGCTTTCGAGGCAACTCGGGCCCCTTCTTCAGGCAAGATGCAAGATGTCTAGGGGCTGTAAAGTAAAGGCTTCTGGATCACACTTATTAGCAAATGACCATTGTCAATTTGAAACAGAACTATGCACTTGTTAACAATGCCCATTTTAAATGATGCTATATACAAAATGAAGGCTGATTTTGTTTGAGGCTTTATGAAATTATAAAATGAAATCACATTATTAAAATAAAATCTTTAGGTAGAGTCTTGTAATCATGTAACTTTTTGACAATTAGCTTTATATTTATAACTCTGCATACTGACCTTTTGTAGAATTGCTACATTAAGGCTTGCAGAAATGTTTTTTTCCAAAGCACTCCACGACGGTGCTCCCAGTTAAAAGGTGCTCTGTAAAATAAAGACTGCCTTTGCGATCGTGTTTGAGGTTGTGCAGTAGGAAGTAAACAAGGATTGATGGGATAAACGAAGGAACAGTTGCCCTTGAAACATTCTTAAAGTGAGTAATGAGCCGAGGACTGCTGCCAGATTATGGAGAGCCTCACAGGCAGTGCGCACTGCTAGGCCGGGAGGCGACCATTGTTGATTACTAATTGGTATGCAAAGCTGAGCTCACAAACACAGTGTATATTTCAGCTTCCAAGAACATTTCCAGCAGGGATTGTGTAACACTTGACTGGTTATTTCTGGCTGTGTTCAGCTCTTGTTATCAAGTGGAAACTGTGGCTCTCTGTCCACCAATCACACAGAGGGGGCTTGGTGCCTAACAGCCAATAGTACAATGGCACAGTTTTAAAATGCCACTAATGGGAAGATAATGTGCTAAAAAGGAACTGCTATATTAATTCGCCTAAAAACATTCACTTGTAAACAGAAAAAGAAAAGACAATTAAAAAACCACAGACAATGTGTTCCCTTGTATAGAGGATTATTCAGTACAAGCCAAATGTCTCTCTCATTATGTAAAAGCAGAACCCACAAGAGGCATCACAAGTCATTAGCCATACAGGAACAAGCCGTACCCTACAATCACTTTTACAATAACCTTGGCAAAAATGCGTTCTGGGTTTTAAAAAGACAGAAGAAAAAAACTTGAATTCATGCACTCCTCTTTTTTGGATAATAAGTCTGGTAAACAAACATCCACTCATTCTGTAGCCTGCTCTGTCCAATTTAGATTTACAATAATAGCAATAAATGTGTGTACGAGAAATGCAATGCAATTATTAGCCGAGACAGACACTATGTGATTTATAGACAGACAGACATCTTCATTTGTCGACGGGAGGAAGAAATGTTATCTTTTTTAGAAGTACATTAAATACATAAATATTATGACACACAACAAACCAGGGCTGAAGACTCAGTACTCAAAACCTTCAACTCCGACTCCTCAATTTCTGGTACCACCAACTCCAACACAGACTTCTCTACTTTATTAATTCCATTCATTATTCAACCCGCTAAATTCAAACTACAGGGTCACGGGGGTCTGCTGGAGCCAATCCCAGCCAACACAGGGCGCAAGGAAGGAAACAAACCCCGGGCAGGGTGCCAGCCCACCGCAGGGCACTGTATTAATTAGACTCATATATTTATTATGTTGATTGAAAGCACATAACATACAAGATTCAAGTCATTTCATAACTGCCAGTGTGAATCATCAGCACACTAACCTGTCACATTTTGGGTGTAAGGGATTCAGTGCCGTTAGGTTTTTTTTTTAATATTATTCATTACTAAGGTTACAAACGCTGAGTAGCGTCAAACAGAAGACAAAACTTACAAAATTAGAAAAAGGCTATAATTTTTTATCAAACCGCTACAAGAAAAAATAGATTAATCAAGTCAGTATATGTGAAATTTGAAATTAACACATTATTTTAGAATTTTCATATGGTCGGAGTTGGTTTACTTTTTCCGACCAAGACTCCAATAACTCAACAATTGCTTCTGACTCAAGAGTCCATAGCCCTGCAACAAACCCCTCTCAAATATAAACCAGAATGACTTAAAAGAAAGAAAAGTAACAACAAAAATGTCCGACTTGGCAATTACAGCCACAGTGAGGTATTATACAGGTTTAAATATGCAAACACACATACATACATATACATACACACACACAACTTTATATATAACAAACATTTCTGAACACATATGACTTTTACTTTGCAGGTATGACTGAAGGGAAAAATAGGCAAGTTATTTAAGTTTCCAGGAAATTAAAACGCCATCCATGTACAGATTTAGGGAGGGAGGGGCACAGAACCCTTTGTCTATGAGCATACATACTGTTAGACACCCTTGCCTGTCTTCAGGGCTCTGCCGAGTATTGGACAATAGGATCAGAGAATGCAGTACCACTCATTGTGTCTGTAGAGAGAATGGGGACCTACCAGAATATCTCTGACATTATCAGAGTTTGAGGATGAAATATTCTACCAGATATTTCAGGAGGGAAAAGGACTGGAAGTCAGTGTTCATTATCAAACCACCAGCTGAAGATGACAGAGCGCCAGCTTCAGAAACACTTACTCCATTGGAGCATTTAAGTTCTGACAAGGATGGTCCTGACTTTCTTTGGTTCCACTGTTTTATGGCACTTTTGTCATTTCTGATGCAAAAATGAGGTTATTGCAGAAGTCTCCAACCCTCCTTGTCTTATTACAACATATACACAAAAGGGTGAAGGTGCCCAGAGTGAGATACTATGCAGTAGCCTTGATCTTTCTCACTGCAACGAAATTCCATAAACGCACAGAAGAAAAATATCCATCCATCCAATCCATTTTCAGAATCTGCTTATTCAAGTACACAGTTGAGCACTTCAGGCCTACCTCAGCAGCATCGGGTGCCATGCAGAAACAAATCCTAGACTGGCATCCCATTGGTAGCAGAACCAATTTGTGGTGCACAAATCAATCTAATCTGTACGTCTTTTAAATGTTTGCAGAAACTTGCCAGAAGAAAAGCTTCTGGATATGGGGAACAAATACAAACTCAATTGGTTACTGCATGAGGATTTCAACCCAAATCTGAAATTCTTGGAAACTAGAGTAGCAAAAGAAAACTATATAAAAAGAAAAATCATCTTTCTGTGCTCTCAAAAAATATAACACACACACCGGACATTTATATACCTAGATCTTAAACACATTTAGGTTCACCTCCTTATTCTCATACTGTACCATACAGTAATATGACACATAAAATGTGACAACGTCTCCACAAGATAAAGAACCCAACAACTCCCTAATAGTAAAGAGACTGTAAAGTAAAGCTCCATTTTATAAGCAGCCTTACTACTATGGGTGACATGGCGGTGAAGTGGTTATGACCTCAGAGCTCCTGAAGTTGAGGTTCAAATCCCAGTTGTAGCAACTCTGTGTTGACGTCTGCGTGCTTTCCTCTCCGAGTTCACCTGCTTTTCCTCCCTCATCTTTAACTAAGCAGCCAGCTTGGCTTCAGATTTCCCAAGAGCATGCAGGCTGTTGAGAAGAGCAGGTCACTCAACTCCGCAGTCCACCTCTCATCCTACACTCATTAGCGACTTAGTCAGTCCAACATGGGTGTGGAGATGTGTGTGGGAGTGTGTCCTACACTATGATGAGCTACTTTGACAATTATATTATGTATAGTGGCAGCAACTGCTGCCCCCATAACTCTGAAAAAGTGGATTAAGCAGGTATAAACATTAGAAAAGGATTTATAATTGCTTAAAATGCTTTGAGTCAGGGGCCTGACTCTGCTCCAAGATAATTCATTTCAGTGCCAAAGTCAATTGCATTACATAGAATTACAGCCTGACTGTGCAAAGAGCTTTTATAAACCCCATTATCACAGTGAGCATCATAAAGGCTGTGTGACAGCATTATAGCTACAACAAAAGAGGCCGATGTGCACACCACTTACTGTGAAAGGAGATGAATAATGGCTTATTTTAAGTGCTTCATAATTTTTTTCCGTTTGTCCCATTTATAGTAAACATTTGCACTCTGAAAGGACAAGGAAATATGACTAAGAAAGGTCAAAAGCAATATGTTGCCTTCAACATGGAATGAAACTTTGGATTGTTTAAAAATATGGCAGCACTCCTATCACGGCAAGGCGCTGACCTTTTCCCCAACTAGATCTGCTTGTGTTAGTAAAAAACTGACTCCGCTTACTCCATCTCCTTCTTTTCTGCCTCCTCTTGTGTCAAGTCCTCCTCCACGCTGTAATCCAGCACAGAGCCCACACCAAACATTCGGTTCCGCCGGATGAGGGGCTTGATGGTTTCCTGGTCCTCTCCAGCAACAAACTGCCCGTAAAACGTCATCTTCATCAGTTTCTCAAAGAGTGGCTTCCCCAGCACTGCTCTGCTGAGCTGCATGAGCTACCCAAGAGAAAAGAGAATCGTTTATAGTAGCTTGCAGAACAAAATTCAATTACTTATTTGCCTTGGCACACCGTTGACAGCTTCAGTACTAAATTACAATACTGGGACTGAAAGGGCAAGCAACTGTTTATTATTTGAAAAACCCACTAGGCTGGGTTGTAGTGTTTCAAGGCAGGGACACAGGTTTGATCAGGCATTACACATGAGAGGCAAAATACAGCATGGGTTCATGCCAGGAGCTCGAAGAAGCCCACCACTAGCTCCCAGTAGCATGGCTGGTTGTATCTGGTGATGTCTATGGTCTAAAACAGAGTGCAGTTTTATTAGAATGCATGGATTCCGGTACCCAAAGCCATTATGTGTCACTTAACCTTTCAAGCTCAGTCCCATTGTTTTGGACCTGACGGTGGGAACAAACAATTATACCATTTTTTTTATTAAACTGCACAAAACCATTCATTCCCTCATTGCTATAATTAAAGTACAGTGCTATGCTGTTAAAATGCCGACACCGTGTTGCAATGTTCCCTTTTCCCCCCTCAAAGATGGCCAAACTGCTCTGTCACAGCAACACCTGACCACAAGCCATGGCTGTCTTGAACATCCTGATTCAGTACAATTTGATGGACAGACTATTATCTACTAAATGAGTAGGGTGCTTCAATTTTCAAATGGCATCCACTCCACTTTCTAAAGCTACTTACAGCAGCATTAAATAGATAGACAAATAAATACTTAAAGCCAGCTGTAAACTACCTGCTTTTAAGTATTTATAATGAAATAAGTAACCCAATACTTGTGTGGTTTAGCCTTTAAACAACATCTACATGCTGCAGCCTTGGTCAAATAATTGTTTTCAGTCCTGCACTAAACATTTTGATTATGCCAAAAACTGCAATATTACACAGTACAATTTAGTTTGCAATTACACCACTGTACAAGAAGCTATACAATTAAAATACAAGACCATCTGCCAAACTGAACACTCCTGCTATATGGATGATTGCAACAAACAGGTTTCCTGTCATCTACTTGAAAAATTCAAAATGGTATTTCTTACAGGCTAACTAGCTGAGTGCATATAACACAGCCTGCCTCTGCCCCTGTGTTCACTACATAGACTTCAGTTAGAAATCATATTATACTGATGCACCTTTAAATATATAGAATGTTTATAGTACATCTACCTGAAATATTTGGCCAACTCAAATTTTATACAATACCTGTCAACAGTGCATACCACTAACAGGCCATTTTACAAGTACTCGGCTAAACAAGTATTTCCATTTGATGAACTGTACTGTAGAAGAGGAGGCTCAAATAGCAGGCACAGGGTAACACTGAGAGGGACTCAACCAGCAGGTTTTCGGTTTTGTGTCTAATGTTTAATCCTATGGGTGCACCAGACTAGCTTGATTAGCCCATATGGTGTCCTTACGTTTTAAAATGTTGCTACGCTGAGGATATGTACAAAAAGTTAATTCCGATTTATGCCATTGCGTTGTGTGGCTTTATTTATAAACACAAACTATAAGGTCTAACAACGGATTTTTTTTTTTTTTTAAACAAAAGCTCCATCAATATGCAATATAAGTGATACTGTGATGATACTTAAGATATTGAAATAATCGCATAATTTTGAATCTAAAGAAAACGTTGGCATTTGGCTATAACGTGCATGCCATATCATGACATCAGTCTGCTAGTCTCAAAAGGCGGACTTGCAATTTGCACCTGAGTAGAACGTTCATAATAGGATGCAATACCTGGACAGGCTGCTTACCTCTTTGTTTCTGTCCACCACGAAGTCGAAAGTGCAAAGCTTAAAGACAAAAAGGCTACGCAGCAGCTCCAGGGTCGTCTTGCTGCGATAAGCCTCCTTGGTGTTTTCAAAATCGATCGCGACCCGGTATCTTGAAGCCGAGCAGGAGGCGAAGATGTCGTCCACCTGAACGTCCCTCTTCTTGACCACTGGTGCTTCATCATCAGTTTCGGAGGATGTCTTGTTTTGCGGAGTAGCGACGCTGGATTGACTTCTTACAGCCAAAGGAGTCAGCAGCACGCGGCTGCGGCAAATACCTGAACGGGCTCGGAAGGCACAGGACATGGCGTCTCAGAGCTCTTGTTTTTTGGATGATGCCAACACTCACGTGTAAGATGCTAGTCTAGAAGAGCGGGCGGAAGCCGCTCTGGCTATTTCAAAGAAAGACCCGCCCATGCTGGGAGGCAAACTCTTTCCACGCCCCTCTCATTTATTTTGGACACACCCATATTCCCAGTAATCTACGCCTGCACATCCCGCCCAATGTTTACGTAATATAAAAGACGCTGGCAGATAATTGGTAGATATATTAGATTGACATTTACACCTCCTATATTTTAAAAGTCTTCACGCGTGTTGACCTGCGATCATCCGTGTGGTAATACAGAAGGCGCGCGCATTATGGTCACGCCCTTTAACTACTTATCTCGCTTGAAATGACACGCCCCTCCCGAGACAGGATAGCACAGACGAGCCCCTTTCTTCTGATTGGATAAAGAGAAATGCGGCAACAAAATCAGATAAACTGAAGAACATCCAGGAAACGTGGTGGTGTACTCGTGATGCAGAATTACTGAGTGGTTGGCAACTCACACGCCAGCTTTGAACAGGCCGCAGATTAGATGACAACAACAGGTCTGTCACTTTCTGAGTCGGAGGCGATAGGATATTTTGCAAAATAAAGGCCAGCGTCTAACATGATGAAAAACAAATGAAACATAGGTGGGTTGTCCTGGGTTGCCAAGACATTAATAAAGCAATAAACAATACTTTTTAGAAGTAAAATTGTACATAACTAAAACAAACCCTTATGATTTGAAAGTTGTATGAGGAAAACAATTAAATCGTATTTATAATTTAATTATGCAGATTTTCTTGATTAAGTGTATGTTTACTGCGAATTATGTTCTTAGCTATAGCAAAATATCTTTTTTGTCAATAGCCCTTTCCTCTTCAATTTCACTGATATCTGGTTATTAGTCGTTCAAAAAATATAATGAAAAGGAAATGAGCAGATGGCAAGGTAGCTCTGACATTTTTCATAGATAAAGTGTTAAAAAATTTTTTATTCGGTGTCCTTGAAGGTTTATTCACCCAGGTCACATTACCCAACAGCAATATAAAACACAATGGTCAGAAAAATTGTTTAATAGCTAATAGTTATTTTTTATTTGCATTCATGAACACATTCACATACAAAACTGAAAAGAGATTTATTTAAAATTTAACAACTTGCATCACTTATTCATGTATACAATATAGTTGTAAATCAATTTAACATGACAATATTTAATCAGTCTAATATTTCTGAATGTAACAACAATACATATTCATTGACTTTCATATAACCTCTCTAGATTTTGTCACTTTGTTTGGTGGCCAGTCATTTTGACACTTTTCCTGGAGTGTCCCTATGAATCATCCAGTAAATAGTCTGCCATCATGCTGACATCCCAATGTCCTCTGGTACCTTCTTTCCCCTCATGAAATCTTTCATCCTGCTCTTCACTCACGGTTCCAAGCTTTTATGGAGGAATTCCAAATGTGAATCCAAAAAGTGAAATGTAAGATTCATGTTGCAGCCCAATTCAATAAATTTAGCTAATACATTATTTTTTACAATTTCTTTATAATTTGGATCTTTACTGTTGTCTAAAAACTTAGAAATTGCTTTTCAGAATGATAGCCAAGTGCATTGTCCCAAGTCAGATTTTGCATCAATATCAGTTTACTAATATCTGGTCTGACAAAAATGCAATCTTTGAATGTGGCCTCAGAAAAACCCGGAAACATTCATCATAAATACTTTAAACAGGCCCCATCTTTTGATAGAACTTTGACAAACTGCTTCACTAAACAAAGCTTAATGTATCTGGATCCACCAAGCTACACCTGATGATGTTTTTTGCACCAAGCTGTAGCCTTTTTCTAGATGGCCATTCCTCTGTGTAGCAGCCCTTGATTTAATTCAGTCGACACACAGAGAGTCTCAGACTGGTGCATTTATCTTTATTCACGTCTCAAACATTAATTGTTTATTAACGCTGTTATACTGTCATGAGCACTGTGAAAACTATAAACAAAAAATATAAACATACATTTTTTAGCATTTTACAAAGAAAAAGAATAAATGAAACAACATATAATCAATTGCTTATCTCACTTCGCTTACCAAGGGTGTAATAATTTAAAAGATTACAGTTTTAGAGATAGCGTTTGTCTTCTATTATTCCCTCACAGTTTCTTCACACTTCCATTATTCTACATCGTTACGTCCCCTGCGTACAGAATGATTTTGCAGTCATTTACACTCTGAACCCAATGGCAATTCTTGACTCCGCTGGCCCACTCACAGAGAACGTATGGGAATTATGTAAGACCTGGTGGCTGACCCAGTAAGAGACACAGAACTTTCAGTTTCCCACTTATGAACTAAAGGTGCTTATTGTAGTGAATGTTCTTGAGAAGTTTTTCAAAGCTTTACATATTGTGATCCACAGGGGGCTACAGAGCCCTAGATCCCAAACATGAATGCACAGTTTTACAAGACACAAGAGTCATAAAAAGGTTTGGGGCAGCCACCCATATAATATTTCCTGGCTACAAATGGGTAAATTGCTAGCACTGATGTGCTCAGAACAGAGTCCAAAACAGAACTGACTATGTTAATCAAATATGGTGGTTTTAAAGGCCAGAAAAGGAAGTGAAGTCATTGAGGGCGGAAGCGGAAGGGTCCTCTTCCATGGGTTCAGACCCGGACGTGACATCATCAAAAGGGCCGGAACAGGAAGTCTCTTCAGTCATGGGTTCTTCACTGGAGGTGACATCACTAGGGCCAGGTGGAATTTCCCATGAACGGTCTGCAGGAAAGTGAGAAAAGAGGTCAGTGCAGTCCACCACCCCCTGATGTGAAATTACTGTCATTTAGACCCTTTAGCTGCCTCCCATGCGTACGTGTGTGACAGCAAATAAGTCCTAGATTCAAAACAAAGGTTTTATTTTTAGAGAAATACCTCCAAACAGCAATTATCAACATTTTTCTTCTCTCCTATTCATTGCTGCTCTTCCCTGGTGAGTGTTGCCTGTCTCCTCTCTCATTTATTTGGTGTACTTGAAGGTTTGTTCACCCAGGTCACATTACCCAACAGCAATATAAAATATATTAATAGCTAATAGTTATTTTTATTTGCCTTCATCAACACAATTTAAATATAATTAGAATGGTTTCATCATATCACATTCACATGTCACGTCAGCTTTGTCCATTGTGATCCACAGGGGGAGCTACAGAGCCCCAAACCCCAAATACAAACACACAGACAAGTCCCAGGTTTGAAACAAAAGGTTTTATTTTTAGAAAAATACCTCCAGACAACAATTATCAATATTCTTCTTCTCTCCTTTTCACTGTTACTCTTCCCAGGCAAGTGTTGTTTGTGCTGAACAAGTCGTTGTGGTTTCTGTTATTGAAGACCTGGGAGTACTTCCGGTGCCAGGGCTTCATCTGCCCCAAACAGTAGGAAGTGTAACTCCCTGCAGCAACATCTAGCACATGCGTCTCGAACTCCGGTCCTGGAGGGCCGCAGTGGCTGCAGGTTTTCATTCTAACCATCTTCTTCATTAGTGACCAGTTTTTGCGGCTAATTAACTTTTTTTGCCTTAATTGTAACTAACTTGACTCAGGCCCCCTAGTTGTCTCTTTTTTCCTTAATTAGCAGCCAAATAATAATGAAACACAAAACAAGCCGCCACATGACCAGCTTATCTGTGTCCGTCACACAATATCTGAAAATAAAGAAAGGTGGTGGTCTCAGTAAGGCTGATCTCTCAGGGTACCAAACCATCTTGATGGTGTTCTTAGAAAAATCAACAGTTTTGGAAATGTCTGCTATGGCAGAATGAGAGTAGCAATAAGCCATGGAATTAAATAACGGGTTTAATTAACAGCAAGAATCAGTTTCTCATTAAGAAACTGGTTGGAGTGAAGTTGGTTGGAGTTTGAAATCCCAGTTTAGCTGGTCATCTGTTGGCTCGTTTCATGTCTCATTTCTGTTTGGCTGTCATTTAATGAAGAAAGGAATAAATTCAGAGGACTGAATCCTTAAAAATAAGGCTATTTTAATGAAAGGAAAAAGAGTTAATTAGCAGTAAAAACTGGTCACTGATTAGGAAAAGGGTTAGAATGAAAACCTGCAGCCACTGTGGCCATCCAGGCCCAGAGTTCGACAGCCCTGCTCTAGAGCCCCCCATAAACCCCAGCAGGGTTGAGCTACTGGACTACAATTCCCATTATTCCCTGTGGGTGTCCACATGTGTACTGAAACCAAGGGATGCTGCCATCTAGCGGGTTAGGGGACCATACAGCCTTGGGATAAAGCCTCCCCCGATCTCTCTGTTATATAGGCTTCCTGGCCAGTTAAGGAACTGGAGCCAATCCTGGCGGGCATGCCAGCCCATACGTGTCATCTATCACAACACATATTTGATTATTAGAAAATATGGAATTCAAACAAATTAACATTAAAAAAATGATATTTAATTAAATAAACAATAATTAACATCTAAAAATATTATGTGATGGAGAATTTGGGCACTGAATTTTTGAATTCAGTGCCCAAAACTATGTAAAAATCAGGAAGTAATCAAAACACATTTTTCAATAAATTCCTGTGATGTAATAACAGCCAGTCAGTGTCTGATGACCATTTCCAATTTGGAGTGGAGAGGATCTTCACTCCTTTTCTGCTACTGTTGCAATCACACACATCATGTGCTGTCTGTTCCATCAGCTGATTGTTTCGACTTTGTAATATTTTTTTCAGTGTTGATTCAGAATTGCAAAATGATGTTGCTGTTTGAGCTTGATTTGTTTGTATTTGCAGCCGAGAAGAGGAAGACCATTTCCGTTCTGACTCCCCTCTCTATATGGTCTCTGCACCTTGTGCGTCCAGCTGTTACTAGTTTCAATAACCATACAGCGACCACCACTGAGCATCTGTTTGGTTAGTCTTTGTCTATGTTTAACATTTAAATTAATTTGTTGAGGCACTGTGCCAGTTTAAAATCCGTTTTGTGTTCCCACCCAGAATAGGCTTTTGCTCTCCTTACTTAACCCTAAGCCACACAAGTTTTAGAAAATGGATAAAGAGATGGAAAACATTTTAAATTGCATTTTGTTAAATTTCAGTCACACAATATGTTTTGTCTGGAATTAATATTCCTTGTTATAAAATTAAATGTATAGATCAGTGGATGATTAGTCTTATTTTTATGAAAAGGATGCTTTCTTTACCTATATTAATTCCCAATGTTTGAAGTGGAAAAAAGAAGTCATGAGGTGCTACAATTTATGTGCACAATGCATTAAAATACCAACAGCTTTTTGAAACCAAAACCTCTAAAAATACCTGGCCATAATCATGGAGGTTATGTCAGAAGTATGCAAAAAGCATACAGAATCATAACCACATTCTTATAAGCAAGGGTGTCCAAGTCCGGTCCTGGTGGGCTGCAGTGGCTGCAGGTTTTCATTCTAACCCTTTTCCTAATCACTGCTAATTAACTCCTTTTCCCTTCATTTACATAGCCCTGTTTTTAAGAATTCAGTCCTCTGAATTGATTTGTTTCTTCATTAAATGGCAGCCAAACAGAAATGAGATGTGAAACAAGCCAAGAGATGACCAGCTGAATTGTAACGTCAAACTCCAGCCCATTTCACTCCAACCAGTTTCTTAATGAGAAGCCAATTCTTGCTGTTACTTAAAGATGTTATTGAATATCATGACTTGTTGCTGCTCTCATTCTGCCTCAGCAGACTGTTGATTTTTCTGTTTTTTTCTAAGATCTCTGTCAAGATGTTTTGGTGAACTGAGCAGACCAACATGACCGAGACCTTCACCTTTCTTTATATTCAGGTGAGCTGGTTATGTGGCGGCTCGTTTTGTGTCTCATTATTGTTTGGCTGCTCATTAAAGAAAAAGAAACAACTAATGGGTCTGAGTCACATTAATTAAAACTAAGGCAAAACAAGTTAATCAGCAGCAAAAATGGCTCACTAATTAAGAAGATGGTTAGAATGAAAACCTGCAGCCACTGCGGCCCACCAGGACCAGAGTTGAACACCCCTGACTTAAAGTATCAGGAATTGCAGTCTAATTTTATTTGAAATTCTTAGATTGACTTCAAAAGTCTGTACAGATTGAAAAGTGATTTCATTATCTTTTAAGAATGTTCCCCATATTTGCTGTAGTCAATTACTTACCAGAGCAAACAATAATATGAGATGCCTTAGAGCAGGGGTGTCGAACTCCAGGCCTGGAGGGCCGCAGTGGCTGCAGGTTTTCATTCTAACAATTGACCAGTTTTCACTGCTAATTAATTTATTTTCACTTTATTTTAATAGCCCTGTTTTTAAGGATTTAGTCCTATGAATTTATTCCTTTCTTCATTAAATGGCAGCCAAACAGAAATGAAATGTGAAATAAGCCAACAGATGACCAGCTAAACTGGGGCTTCAAACTCCAACCAATTTCACTCCGACTAGTTCCGTAATGAGAAGCCGATTTTTCCTGTTAATTAAGCCTGTTATTTAATTCCATGGCTTCCTGCTGCTCTCATTCTGCAGCAGCAGCCATTTCCAAAACTGTTTATTTTCTGTTTTTTCTAAGATCATCGTCAAAATACTTTGGTGAACTGAGAGGCCAACCGTACTGAGACTCCCACCTTTCTTTATGTTCAGATAATGTGGATACCTGGTCACATGGCAGCTCGTTTTGTGTCTCATTATTGTTTGGCTGCTAATTAAGGAAAAAGAAAGAACTAAGGGGTCTGAGTTGAGTTAATTAAAACTAAAGCAAAAGAAGTTAATTAGCAGCAAAACAGGTCACTAATTAAGAAGGTGGTTAGAATGAAAACCTGCAGCCATTGTGGCCCTCCAGGACTGGAGTTCGACACCGATGCCTTAGAGCTTACATTGAGGCTCTTGATGTATACTGCCATGTATTTTTTCATATTTTCTTTCAAGGCTTTTTTTGTGACCTTTTCGAATCTTTCTGTGAGTATACATATGCTCAGTATCGCTGTCTGCACTGCTACAGGGGACATTTGACAGCTAAAGTCATTGGCTCATAGATGAGCCAAGTGAGTTCAGAGACTTCGATATTCTGCAGCCCAGTTTGCCATTAGGAATCAGTTGTAAAGTTTTTTGAAATAATCAGACCTCTGGATGATCGCTTTTCTCAGATCTTTGCCGTGGCTTTCTCAATTTTCTGCGTCTATATTGTGATGAATGGAGAAGAGTGATTAGTAATCTGTAGGTTTTACAGTAATATATTTTGCAGAATTTGGGTCTGCTTCTCCCAATCTGTTTTCATTTTTCCTACTATAAAAGCTTGTTTGTGTGTGTAGAAGCTTACCATACATTTTGCTACTGAGCAGTTCCGTACTGTGAATAATTATAGTTGTGCTTGAAAGTTTGTGAACCCTTTAGAATTTCCTATATTTCTGCATAAATATGACCTGAAACATCATCAGATTTTCACTCAAGTCCTAAAAGTAGATAAAGAGAAACCAGTTAAACAAATGAGACAAAAATATTATACTTGGTCATTTATATGTTGAGGAAAATGATCGAATATTACATATTTGTGAGTGGCAAAAGCATGTGAACCTCTAGGATTAGCAGTTAGTTTGAAGGTGAAATGAGATGTCAGGTGTTTTCAAGCAATGGGATGACAATCAGGTGTGAGTGGGCACCCTGTGTTATTTAAAGAACAGGATCTATCAAAGTCTGCTCTTCACAACACATGTTTATGGAAGTGTATCATGGCACGAACAAAGGAGATTTCTGAGGACCTCAGAAAAAGAGTTGTTGATGCTCATCAGGCTGGAAAAGGTTACAAAACCATCTCTAAAGAGTTTGGACTCCACCAATCCACAGTCAGACAGATTGTGTACAAATGGAGGAAATTCAAGACCATTGTTACCCTCCCCAGGAGTGGTTGACCAACAAAGATCACTCCAAGAGCAAGGCGTGTAATAGTCGGAGAGGTCACATAGGACCCCAGGGTAACTTCTAAGCAACTGAAGGCCTCTCTCACATTGGCTAATGTTCATGTTCATGAGTCCACCATCAGGAGAACACTGAACAACAATGGTGTGCATGGCAGGGTTGCAAGGAGAAAGCCACTGCTCTCCAAAAAAAAACATTGCTGCTCGTCTGCAGTTTGCTAAAGATCACGTGGACAAACCAGAAGGCCATTAGAAGAATGTTTTATGGACGGATGAGACCAAAATAGAACTTTTTGGTTTAAATGAAAAGCGTTATGTTTGGAGAAAGGAAAACACTGCATTCCACCATATGAACCTTATCCCATCTGTGAAACATGGTGGTGGTAGTATCATGGTTTGGGCCTGTTTTGCTGCATCTGGGTCAGGACGGCTTGTTGATGGAACAATTAATTCTGAATTATATCAGAGAATTCTAAAGGAAAATGTCTGGACATCTGTCCATGAACTGAATCTCAATAGAAGGTGGGTCATGCAGCAAGACAACGACCCTAAGCACACAAGTCGTTCTACCAAAGAATGGTTAAAGAAGAATAAAGTTAATGTTTTGGAATGGCCAAGTCAAAGTCCTGACCTTAATCCAGTCGTAATGTTGTAGATGGACCTGAAGCGAGCAGTTAATGTGAGGAAACCCACCAACATCCCAGAGCTGAAGCTGCTCTGTACGGAGGAAGGGGCTAAAATTCCTCCAAGCCGGTGTGCAGGAATGATCAAAAGTTACCGGAAACGTTTAGTTGCAGTTATCGCTGCAAAGGGGGGTCACACCAGATACTGAAAGCAAAGGTTCACATACTTTTGCCACTCACAAATATGTAATATTCGATCATTTTCCTTAATAAATAAATGACCAAGTATAATATTTTTGTCTCATTTGTTTAACTGGTTTCTCTTTATCTACTTTTAGGACTTGAGTGAAAATATGATGATGTTTTAGGTCATATTTATGCAGAAATATAGAAAATTCTAAAGGGTTCACAAACTTTCAAGCACAACTGTAACTGCTCACAAATGTTAATCTAACTAATTTGAACTCCTCTGGCATCCACATTTTCAAAATCCAATCTGTGAGTGAAGGTGGTATTTAAACGTTCATTTTTTTTTCTCACATATTCTCCGTGGATTCAACACACAGGAAAACAGGAGCTGCTCATGTTAAAGCTGCAAGGTGTATGACAGCACTTGGTGGGCCATTGGGGGTTAGAAAGTAAAGAGAGGCATTTGAGAAGGGATGGAATGCTTAAATTAAAATTTTACAACTTGTAGAAGTGTGTTCCCTTCCAATCCTGTCCACCTGAAACCTTGCAAATGTTATGGTTTGGCTAGGTGTCTGTTCCCAGCTTGGATTTCTCTTCTTTTTTATTTTTTATGCATTTTTGTCATGAATCATGTTATTAATATTCTTTTGTTTATGTATTTAATATTATTGTGGTATTATTGAAGTATCTTTAATAGTCTGTCCCATTTATGTTGATCCAAGGGGGGTAGGGCCACCTGACACTGCTGCTGAGCAGTCACCCCAAGTGCTACTTAAGAGCCAGCAGCCATTATACTTTGACCTTGGGTTTATCCCCTCTTTTTTTGTCTTTCAATTTTATATTTGTGATTGGATTCCCTAGTTTATCAACTTCTAAATTTTGTTGTTTTTTGACTTGAATTTCCTTGCTTCATCCTTTTATTCTGACTGTGTTCATCTCTGTATAATTCTTGAATTCACCTTTAAATATTAAAGGAACTTGGTCTTGTTTTCAAGGGATAGATGGTTTTATGGTCTCTCTATGTTATTGATTTTAAAGCCTTTGCTCCACAATTGGGCCTGTGTAGGCCATACACCTACATCATTAGTTACGGGCTAGGCTGCTTTGTGCTTTACCAAATAGCTGGTGTGAGTGCTGTGCTTAAAACTGTTCCCGGTCGGGATGCCGTAATGGAAGGAGAACATGGAAAGAGGCATAATCTACTGAGCTGGGACTGAAGCAAAGAAATGAATTAACAGATAATGTGGGGAAGTTTTTGTATTCAGGGCAGTTCCTCCCCCAGTCTAATAGATGGCAGTGCTCCACTGGCATGATTCCAGTAGGAATGCCCACAGAGATATATGGGAGTTGTAGTCCTGAGGGACAGCCCTGACGGGGTCCTTGGGTGCTGCCACAGGGTGCCACAGGGAGAGGGATTCCCTGTTTCAGGAGGCTCCTATCTGACCTGAAAGTGCTTCCATCATAAAAACGAGTCATCCAGCCTCCTCTGGGGAGTCAGAGTCAGGAGGGAGGAACACAAAGCTCACCTGGAGGTGTAGAGGAGAAGGAAGAAACAGAGAAGAGGTATGGTGCTCATTGGACCTCACTGTAAGGGAATTAGTTGATAAATCAAGCATTTAGTTGAACCTGGAACTGTGTCTGTGTGGTGATGTCTGACATTAGGGAGGCTGCAGTGCCCCCTGCTGGTCACACCTGGAAGAGGTGTATGTAAATAAACGTGCATTGTAATGAATTGACTTTACCCCACTATAGGGTCTGTGCAGGCCATAAGCCTGCATCATAAGTTAGGTGTTAGGCTGCTTTGTGTTTTCTATAGCTAGGACAGGACAAATGTAAATTAAAATGAATTGTTATAAATTGGCTTTGCCCCAAGTATTGGGCTTGCCTGCATCTTGACTTAGGGGCTAGGCAGCTTTGTGTTTTCCCATAAGCTGGGAGAGGACAGATATACATTAAAAGAGGCCAAGTGTATTATGAATTGTTGTTTCCTCACTATTGGGCCTGTGCAGGTCATAAGTCTACAACACTGTCTAGTCAGCCTAGTCACTCTTCTCTGGACCTTTTCTAGCGCTGTTACGTCCTTATTGTAGCCTGGAGACCAAAACTGCACACAGGACTCAAGATGAGGCCTCACCAGTGAGTTATAAAGCTTGAGCAGAACCTCCTTGGACTTGTACTCCACACATCAGGGCACTACAGCATGTGACATTCTGTTAGCCTTCTTAATGGCTTCTGAACACTGTCGGGAAGTTGATAGCTTAGAGTCCACTATGACTCCTAAATCCTTCTCATAAGGTGTACTCTCGATTTTCCGACCGCCCATTGTGTATTCAAACCCAATATTTTTACTTCCTATGTGTAATACTTTACATTTACTGACATTAAATTTTATCTGCCACAAATCTGCCCAAGCCTGTATGCTATCCAAGTCCTTCTGTAATGATATAACGGATTCCAAATTATCTGCTAATCCACCTATCTTGGTATCATCTGCAAACTTAACCAGCTTGTTACTTGTATTCCTATCTAAATCATTTATATATATTAAAAATAGCAGCGGCCCTAGCACTGACCCCTGTGGAACACCACTCTTAACATCGGCCAGTTCTGATGAGGTTCCTCGCACCATCACCCTCTGCTTCCTGTGTCTGAGCCAATTCTGCACCCATCTAAAAACATCACCCTGAACTGCCACTTCTTTTAGTTCGATGCCCAACCTCTCATGTGGCACCTTATCAAATGCTTTCTGAAAGTCCAGATAAATAATATCATAAGCTCCAGTTTGATCGTATCCTTTTGTTGCCTCCTCATAGAATTCCAGCAAGTTATTAAAACACGACCTCCCTCTTCTGAACCCGTGCTGACTGTTCAGTTAAACTCCTGTCCTTGCCAGGTGTTGCTCAATCTTATTCTTAATAATTCATTCCATTAATTTTTCTGTGATGCATGTTAAGCTTACTGGCTTATAGTTGCTTGGATCTGCCCTGTCACCCTTTCTATATAATGGGATGATATTTGCCATTTTCCAGTCCTTCTGAATCTCTCCAGTGTGTAGTGACTTCCTAAAAATATGTGTCAAGGGCTTATATATGTACTCACTAGCCTCCTTAAGAACTTGAGGGTAAATATTATCTGGTCCTGGTGTGTGGGGCCAAGTGTGTTTTGCCTCACTTTTGGGCCTGTGCAGGTCATAAGCCTGCATCATAATTTAGGGGCCATGCTGCTTTGTGTTTTGCCGTAACTGTGAGAGGGCAAATGTCAATTAAAGGAGGACAAGTGTGTTTTGAATTGGGTTTTTCTTCACTATTGGGCCTGTGCAGGTCATAAGCTGAGAGAGGACACATTAAATAAAAAAGGCACCAAAAGTGTTATGAATTGGTTTCTATTTTTTACTTTTTGTTGTTTTTTTCTCGACCAATTTCAGAGATTTGAGAGTCCTTTTGGGTATATTAGGTGTCACAGATTGTGATTCTGAGGTGTATTTGTGGATTCTTAGCTTATTTTAAATTGTGTTTAGTATGTTCATGCATTCTGAGCTGCAGATAACAAGCCTGTTTCAAGGAATTCACTGTGGTCGTTAATCGAATTAACACGTTCTTCTGGTTTTGACTTTTGCCCCTGTAATTTTTCACAACGACTTTTGTCTCTGATTTTGATTTTGACACATAAATCTTTGATTTCCCAGTTGTCACCCTTTTTATGTCTAAGATAGCTGCCTCACAAATCCTCATCAGTTTATTGACATTAGTCAGGAGATAAAATGTAGTCAAAATAATGGCGCACAGTACTGTAAGCAAAACCTTTAAACAAAGTTGTAGCTAAAGTTCTTTTTAGCAGGAAGATCTACCACAAACTCTTAAGAAAGTTTTCTGAAATCTCAGATAGCAAGCAGTACATTCTGTCGAACTTTAAGCTGTTGGCCTGGTGACATCATAGGTCGTGACCTCCCAGCCTGAGTCTCTACAAACCGCTCCACCAAATGGCAACACACTAACTAAACAAAATGGCACCGAGAAATGACACAAAAACAATTGATCTATTTTAAATAAATGTTAAAATAGAAAAATATTAAAACTGAAATGCGCAAGTCTCAAAACACTAAAGGGGCATAAAAGAGATCAGAAAAATGTAAGCAAATTTAAATCAAACCAACCTGCCAACACTTTGGGAGTGAGTCAGACGTTAATGGGAGTGTAGGTCGGACTTTCATTTATGAGGCTTTTCACCTTTTTGAGATTTGTGAGCAGGCAGAATCATTCCAGGCCCACTTTCTGCGTAATTCTAGGTTTAAAGAACTCCAGGTGTATTGCTTTACTTTTACGAAACCTAAAAAACTCACTTGTCAGGTCAGGTCTGGCAAATCTGCTCTCTGTGCATTTCAGTGACCGCTATCACAAAACATTTAATAAATCGCAGATTTATGGCATCGTGATGACTATGAAAGCACCCGCCTATCCGTCTTCTGTGTCTGCTTTCTCCTTTTCAGATTCACTGGAGCCAATAGTGGGAGAGAAAGTCGTCAGATAGCAACCAGCTGTACCACAGGTCACATTCACCAGGTCAGTTCAGAGTAACTTAGGGTGCTTTCACACCAACAGCATTTGGTGCGCACCAAACGTGTTTGGTCCCTTGGTTCGGTTCGTTTGCGTTGATGTGAATGCAATTTCGGTACTTTGGTGCGCACCAAATCAATCGATCCGAGACCTGCCTGAAGGGGTGGTCTCGGACCGCTTTATCTGCTCTACTTTGGTACAGTTCGTCTGGTGTGAAAGCAACCAAACCAAATCTGACGAAATGGTATAGTTTAATGCACTTTGGGTATAAGAGATACGGGGTTGTGAGTAAAATTCTTTTCACTTCCTGTTGACTCCATTAAATTTTCAAAGCTATCGACTCGCGATGAAATCAAACCGCGGAGAAACGTGGAGTGCCGAAGAAATTAAGTGCCTCATAGATATATGGTCGGGTGAGCATATCCAAAAACAACTGTCCACGACACATAAAAACAGCTGCATTTACGCGCTGTTCAGTAAGCAGCTAAGGGAGAAAGGCTATCCTCGGACAGTTGAACAATGCCGTATTAAGACAAAAAAACTTCGGGCGAAGTATATAGAAGTGCGTGATGCACTTAGCAAGACGGGAAGTTCTGAAAAAGAGAAAGACAAGTTTCCCTGGTATGACGCTTTGGATGGAATATTTGGGACAAAACCTATCGTTGAGCCAGTGGATGTTGTGGAGAATGACAGCTCAACTCTTTCGCCACTTGAATCCATCGATGCTGTGTCTGACCTGACAGACCAACGTGACACTGATGTAGATGGTCTCACGTCTCTTCTCCCTGAAGTGGCGCGCAATGCGCCGTCGCCGAGATGAATAAACCAGGAAGCTGGTTTGGAGTCGCAGCCGCGAATCGTGTTCGAAATTAATTATCTGAAAATAATAATTTGCACGTACAATGTAGTGCGTGAGGACCAGCGCCATGAGCGCAAAGCAAAGCTGTTTCCGGTGCCGATGGGCTTCGCGGTCTATTTTGGTTCGTTTAGAACTCGGCATATGTGAAAGCAAACCATACCCACGTCTGTTTACTACATTGTAACATTTTTCTGACTGGTGCGGAATAAAGCAATCGAACTATAGGTGTGAAAGCACCCTTATACACCCAAACACATTTTGGAGAAAAACAGCACAAGACAGGATAAAGTGAACCTCAGCGACCCCAGGGTGTCAATCTTGCACCGTTAATAACAACAATAATGTTTAAATTAGCGTTTAATTGAAAAAGTGAAAGAAAATTAGAGTGTTGTTCCATGATCTTCCTATTAATGGCTTCTATGGGTTGTGTGGCTGCAGCAGATGCGGGTCTGATAACGAACAGACTTGCTAGTCACATACCATGGATTCCAAGGGGTGTGGCTTCAGGGATGGTTCGGAAGTAATGTCATTGGCCATCCGTGGGCTCCTCCTTAACTCTCGAGCTGGAAGAGGAAGAGAAGGTGGTAACTTTGCTTTGGCGTAACCCATCCCTGGTTTTCAGTCTGGCACAGAGCCCCCGACACACTCCCACATGGTGTGTACGCAGTCGACACCACCTTTGTACAGTGAGAGGAATCGTACATGAATACAGGGAGGCCATGCAAACTCCACCCAGAAGAAGTACCTGCCTGGGTAAGCAATGCCACCTGAATCTCCAGTGTGCCAACCAAACTTCAAAATGATGTTTACTTCAGTTCCGACCAATACAATAAATATGTGATGTGTCTTGTTTGGCTCTTTTTTTGACATTATAGAGTCTTGGAGGCTTTCCTGAACCGTTTTGTCTTTTTATTGTCCGTCTACTTTGAGAGTGATGCTGAGTAATCAGCTGGCATGAATTGCACTCCCGAGGGTTTTGCTTTTCTCTAGGACTCATATCATGACAGATTTTTCTTTGTTTTCTTCTGTACTGCTACAGAGAAACCTCCAGCATGTGTCATGTATTTATTTCTATTTTGCATTAGCATGTGTTGTATATTTGCATTTTAGAATAATTTGCCCCTTAGTGGTCTGCGCATTACTCGGAATATGAACAGACATAACATAACCATGTATGTAAAACGTGCCTAAGCCAACTGAGGATCATTCTAGGTCAGCAGAATCTGGCACGATGTTATGGTGAATATTGTTATTGAACTTTTCCCAACTCATTGGGCTTATATGTCAAAGTTATATATCATGTTTAAGGTTTTCATGCCGAAAGAATTCAAATGCAACATTTGTTTTTTGTTTCAAGTAAGTTTCAAGTTTTACTTTTACATCTTTCCAAACACCATTTTGTGGCTTCGAATCGGTGACCTGTGACTCACTAGCGCAGTGGTGTAACCTTTGGCACAACGCACTTGCTGGCCATCTGCGATTACAGTGAATGCGTTTTGCTGAGACTTAGTAAAATTAGTTGCTTTGTTTGACTTTATTGTGCTGATCTTGGGCTTCAATGGTTGACAATGAATGTTTGTTTCAATTTGGGCTAAGGTGATAGATAGGACGGGTGGACCTCTGGTTTAGATGTTTTGTCTCGTAACGTTCCACCTGCCATCTGGGTCTTTCTAGGTGGCAGCCCATCACAATGCCCAGTCTGACAAAACATCCACGCGCTCACTAGGCCAGTTTAGAGCCACAGCTTTATCTAACACACACTTCCTTCTGTAGGTCTGCAGAGATGGAAAGAGAGGAAGTGTTAGGTGACGGCGCCAACCCCTGGTCCAGCAGACAATAACAATTATTCAAGCCCATAAACTGTTTCAATGGTTATATATGGAACAGGCCTGCTAATGCGTTTATAGATTCCAGTGAAATTCCGACTTGTCAACATGCAACAAGGAGCCACTCTCTAGGTGCCTTGAAACTTCTGTTTCCCTTACATTAAGTAGATGCATTCCATTGAAAATATTGTCTCCCTTACCGAGAAAATCTATTATGATTTGTTGATTTTTGTTAAGTTTTATGCTCAGTGCAATCGATTCTGTGGTTATTTTGTACACTTTAGTAGAACCTCAGTAGTAAACTTTCACACAAGGACCTCATGGATGAGCTGCGTGTGAAGTAGGAACGTCGGTAACACGCATCCCATAATTATCCAAGACTAGATAAGCCTCTACCAAACGCAGCTGCAATGTGTTAATGTTCTCAGAATATGTTTTTGGCTCCAAGACTTTGGCTTGTGGTGTGTGTGGAAGCTTTGACTACAAGTGCTATCTGACTTCCTGGTTATGACTTTGGCCCGACTACACGTATCTGCCGGTCATTTCTCATAAAGAAGTTGCTGTTTCTCTCTCTCTAAGACAGCATAAGAACACACTTGTCACATACTAGCAGCATGCCAAAAAGCAGACAAATGCCTCCAAAAGTGTATGCTCGGCCTCTGGGTGTAACACATCTTATGCGTTCTCTTATATTCTGTATTAATACTTTGATAATACATTACAGAAGTTAATAACAGAGCCAAATGTGTTTCCCGTCATTCATACTTCGTTATGATTGAAAGAAAGCGAGAAAGAGCGTTCACTTGTTTTATAATTGATGGTTGTGCACACTTTGAGAAGAATTTGGTACAATAAAAATCCTTTACTTGAACCTGGGACTAAGTTGGGTGTCATTGTGTCTGAAGTTTGGGACTCGGTGGTGCCACCCTTGTGGTTACAATGTATATATATATATATAGCAAGGCAGGAGCCAACAATAAGATTGGGCTAGCAGGGCACACTTACTTACACAAGGCCAAATTAGAGCCTCCAATACACCTAACACGCATGTCCTTAGGGAGAAAAAACCACAGAGACACAGCATTGAGCAAACTGGGATTCAAACCCTGGACCTGGAACTGGGAGGCAACAGCACAAACACCTCAAAGAAACGCAGGCTGCATTTGTTAGACGGGGCAAGCAAAGTGCCAAATGGGTAACAAGGGGGTCAACAGAGGGTTAAGGTTTTCTGTCTTTGTGTTTTCTCTTATGAAAGGTGTTGCCTGCCGTGAGGCTTATGTACTCCCTTTACTAGCAGAGTTACATATTGTTGCCTAAGGCAAACCTACTGCACACACCGAGGTCCTGACAAAGTTTAAAATGGCTCACTATTTCTGGATGTCATTTTAGACTATCTTCTTAAAGCACAAGGAAATATGTTAAGGAGAAGTGGTCACTCAAACAAGCATACCTTATTACAATTAAAAAAAAAAACAGTATCATGATTTGAAGGTCCTGAAAGGCTCTAAAGGAATAATTTGAATATTTCCTGTGGTGAAAAAATTATTTGTAAACAGCTTCCATTTGTAGTCGTATACAGTATTCTTGTTGAAGGGTTTGTTTTTGGGCTTAGATAAAGGTTTAAGCCAAATAATAATCATAGTAATAATAATCATCTTCTTTTGTCTGCCCCCATTAGGGGTCACCACTGCACATCATCTTGTTCCGTATCCTCCTGTCCTCTACATCTCGCTCTCTTACACCCAGCACCTGCATGTCTCTCTAGTATATAAAAAAAAATCTTGGGACGAGACGAGACTATTGCCAAGAGATTTTTTTCAAGTCCCTCCATCCTCTCAACCATATTCAACCACGCTCATGGTCCTCTCACCTCTCATTCGTGTGAATGCTTTTGGCAGACACAGTTCCTGCTCACTTAGCTCTTATAAATTTTAAAGTTTTCCTCACTTTAAGTTCCCAATAAAAGAAGACTTATTATGTCCAAATCCTATTGAAGAATTTCATCACGAAGGGTTATCAACAGAAAAAATGAGTACACGGGCGATCCTAGCACCAAGAAATGATGAAGTCAAATGATTTAACGTGAAAATTGTCGATTGGTCACACTGCAAATTGGCTAAATGCGCATCAATAGACTATGCTGAAACAGTTGGTGGTGATCATGCAGAAGATGAAAATATCAACTCACAATATCCCGTAGAATATCTACAACCGTTAACACTGTACGGTCTTCCACTGGCCGAATTATTGCAGAAAGAAGGATGTATCCAAGAAAGGTAATGTAGTACATCTACTGCGGATAACATCAGACACCAAAGGAGATCTTGATATGCCATTCGTATTAAAACGTTAACAGTTTCTCGTTAGAATAGCTTTTGCAAAAACAATTAACAAATCACAGAGACAAACATTCAAAAAAGTTGGTTTATTTAATAGAGAGAAAGAAATGAAATTCAATCACGGGCAGTTAAACATTGCATGGTCACAATGAAAGTCCAAACACATAATCAAAATTCAATGCGATATTGATGAAACTTTAATTCAAAAAATGTTTTTTACTGAAGTTTTACAGTAAAAATGTAAGTTTAAAAAGTATTTACGTGTTAATTTCAAAGCCAAACAGAATGAAATCGTATAACGCAACGAATAACTTTAATGCAGCATTAAACATAATTTACTTTCAAATTATTACGTTTTACTATTTTTTACTATGGTATAAATTACTCGCTGTAATGTAAAATAGTTAGTTCTATTATGCATATGTAACAATTCCCATGAAAATAACAATAAATTTAAATTGTACATCTGCATCCCCATACGTGAGCAGAAGAACCGCAAAAAGGCTAACGCATAGCGCACACTGTAAAAAATGTCAGTAAATTTAACGGTACAAATACTGTAAATGGTGAAAGTAAAATACCTTTTCTGAAAAAAAAAGGAAAGTTACCTTATGTTCTACTGAAAATTACCTGTATATCTTAAACAATAAATTTAATTATTTTTTACAAGTTCTGTAAAATCAATATTTTTATCCCTTCAAAATATGCTAAATACCGTTTATTGATGCATTACAGTTATACTGAAAAAAATCTGTTAAATTTACAGTGTAAAACTGTTAAATAACGAAGCTAAACAACCGTAAAATGTAAAACGGTAAATCACTGTTTCAGTAAAACCGGTTACGATATTTGCATAAGGACACGCCCCTTTTTACAATATTGTTCCTGGTGAACCGCATACCTTCGAATAGTAGGGAAAAAAACTTAACCTAAGCTAGCAGACTTATTTTTCCCCACGTGCTGAAAGTTTTTTGAGGTTATGGAAGCTGATTTATGGTGGGTTGTATTCGATAAGTAGGACACCATACACCACAAAAGAAAACTTTACTTCCCCACCAGACAACGTGCCATAACTTCCTTAAACATTGAATTGTTTTCAATGTGTATAATTAAATGGCACACGCTTGTTATTGGTTGTTATTACTTACCTGATGCAAACTGTGTACTGGGGTTTCACCCTGCCGATACATGTTGTTTATTGATTGTCATATTTATTACACAACATGAATTTCTGGTTATGGTTAAACATTCCCTTCTGTTAGAATTAGTTGCAAAGACCAAATAGTTTTTACTACAAAATTATACTAAAAATATTCTCACCTTATTTATTACAGTAAAACTTTGGCAACCCAGCTGCCAGTATTTTACCGTAAATTTAACATTATTTTTTAAAGTGTACCGTAGACCAAAAAATATTGTTACCTTCTTTTTTAAAGTAAAATCCTGGTGACCCCAGCTGCCAGTTTTTTACCGTAAATGTAACATTATTTGTTTTACAGTGCAGGCATGGGGGTTGGCAAGCGAAGCGAGCAGGGGGAATCTTCTCTCACAACATACATAAACCTTCTCTTAGGCCTTCCTCTTTTCCTCTTGCCTAGCAACGCCATCCCTAGCATCCTTCCCCCAATATACCCAGCATCTCTTCTCTAATTAATACTAATTTTAAGGCAGCATCTAACATCTGCCTTTCTAATTTAAGGCTTTGCACTGAATATTTGGGTTCCTGTTACGTATTACTCACTCAGAACAACATGAAGGATGTCTGGAATGGACTGAGCATAATTACTGGACTCGTGCAATCAAGGGCTGAGGTAATAGAAGGAGATGTGGACAAAGCTAACACCCTGAATCAGTTCCTCAATAGATTTTCTCCCACACTGCCACCTTCTTCCAAGTTGCAGTCCACCCACACCATGGCTACTACACCAACAACTCTGACTGCTTCAACTAGAATAGCCAATGACAAGTCAACCTGAGTCCATCACTGTGGACTGTCCATAACTGTTGGGGACACCTGAGGAGGCTACACACAGGAAAAGCAACAGGCCCAGATGAAGTCATTCATCGAGTTCTTAAGACCTGTGCTGACCAACTTTGTGGTTTCCTCTGTCACCTGTTCAGCCCCTCTTCACCTCCTGACTACGGACCAGTGGCACTTGTGTCTCACATCATGAAGACCTTTGAGTGGCTGGTCCTGGACTATATGAGTGCTCTTGTGGTAGACCACCTGGACCCACTGCAGTCTGCCTATCAGACAAAGAATGGAGCGTGCAATTAACTGCTCCACAAGTTTTATTCTCACCTGGACAAAGCTGGCAGCACTGTGAGAATGATGTTTTTTGATTTCTCCAGTGCCTCCAATACCATCCATCCATCCCTGTTTAGTGGTAAATTCAGAGATATACAGGTGGGTGAGCCTGTGGTGTCCTGGATAATGGACTATCTGTCTGGATGACCACAGTTTGTGATACTCAAGGACTGTGAGAGCAACACTGGAGCACCACAAGGAACAGGCCTGTCTGCTTTTCTCAGTACATCTCAGACTATAAATATAAGAGCAGGTCAAGTTGCTTGCAGAAATTCTCAGATGATTCTGCACTCCTGGGGTGTGTCGACAAAGGTGGTGAGACAGAGGAGAGGAGTCAGGTGGAGAACTTGGTGCAAAGAGAATTGTCTACAGCTTAACATCAGCAAGACCAAGGAGCAGGTTATTGACTTTCACCGCACCAAAGAGCCTCTATGTCTGGTCACTGTTCAGGGAGTGGATATAGAGGTGGTCCATTACAACCAGTTCTTCAGGGTCCACATTAATGACAGGTTGGTCTGGTCTCTGAGCACAGTGGAGCTATATGAGAAAAGGCAGAGCAGACTCCTTTTCCTTAGAAGACTGTGTTCCTTTAATGTGGGTAACTGACATCCTTCACATCTTCTACATCTCTGTAATGGCCAATGCAATTTTCTATGTTATGGTGCACTGGGCCAGCCCATCAAGTCAACATGCTGATGAAGAATGTAGGTTCAATTAGGGGAAACACACTGAAACCCCTGGAGGTAGTGGTGGAGGTGAGAATGAAGACAAAACTGAGAGGCATCATGACTAATACTGCACATTCTCTCTCTGACACATCAACACTGAGGACTGTCAGACAATGGATCATTAAGCAGAAGTGCGTCAAGAAATGCTAAGGGGGCTCCTTTATAACAGTGACAGCCAAGTTGGAAGTTTTCTTTCTTTGTAGTTATTCTGATGTGTATATATATATATATGGTGCAGTGGTAGCGCTGCTGCCTCACAGTTAGGAGACCTGGGTTTGCTTCCCGGGTCCTCCCTGTGTGGAGTTTGCATGTTCTCCCCGTGTCTTTGTGGGTTTCCTCCGGGTGCTCTGGTTTCCTCCCACAGTCCAAAGACATGCAGGTTAGGTGGATTGGCAATTCTACATTGGCCCTAGTGTGTGCTTGGTGTGTGGGTGTGTTTGTGTGTGTCCTGTGGTGGGTTGGCACCCTGCCCGGGATTGGTTCCTTGGCTGGGATTGGCTCCAGCAGACCCCTGTGACCCTATGTTCGGATTCAGTGGGTTGGATAATGGCTGGATATATATATATATATATATATATATATATATATATATATATATATATATATATGTGTGTATTTATTTCATGAAGCTCTGTAAAAAAAAGCCCAGTTTCTCCCTGGGGACAACTAAAGCTCTATCTCTCTAAGTTTGAAAACCATCCAGCCGGGTGGGACCTCCATCCATGTTGCTCTTCCATATATGACCTCCTGGCTGGGCAAGGGCTCACCCTCTGTCTATCTTTTATGGCACTTACAATGTATGTACAGTTACATAACTATAGGAAAATATGTGTATATATGAATTTATGTATACATACATTTATCCCCATAAGTAAATTTAGCTTTTTTACAAAACCTCAAGTAATATAACAAACAATACTAATAGACACTGATTATATAGGATTTTTGCAAATCACACAAATTTATGCATACAGTACATGTAGTAGATAACTAAATTCCACACACCATACCTGCTAATTGTATCCTGTGCACAGGCCTCAGTTCCTTTCCACCTCCTACACTCCACCTCTAGTCCTGCAGTGTCACCTACAGCCTCTCTTCTCTCTCACTGAGCATGATTTTCTGTGAGAAGACGCGTGTGATTGCATTCTCACCCTATTGACAATTACTGCCCTGTCTCCCTTCAGCCGTTTTTGCCAAATACTGTACTTAAAAAGTGCATCACCTACAATAAGCTGCCACACTCTTCAGTCTGATTTACACAAAAACCATTTCAACACAAACTGCTCATTCATAAATTATCGTGGGTCTGCTCGGAATATTTCTCCGTCCTTTGTCCTTGTCCTTCTTGAACCTCATCAACTTTTGTTAATCTTTTCCCGAGTTTTCGATTTAGTTGTACTTCAAAGGGAAAGCATTTCTTTTGCTGTATGTATATTTTTTATCATTGGCCACTAGAGGGCAGCGAAGCATCGCTTATCCGCCAGCCTTGACCATGCCGTAAGAGCGACTTCTCTAATCCAGTGTAAGCGTTTAGAAAACAATATAATAAAAACACAAGCAGGGTGTGCTTATAATACTGAGGGGCATCTTTAAAACCCTGGCGCATCTTGATTTTATTCGGAATATGCGTTATCTTAAAATGTCAGGACGACAAAGCAGGAAACAAGCTTGTCCGGGCCCCAGTCCACTGCGCTGTCCACCAACGCACACAGGCCCCCATGTCGCGGTCAACGTGGACTCGTCGACTAACCTAACTTGCGAGTCTTTGAGGATATGTGGGAACAAGTGAAGTACCAGACAGAAACGAGGAACTTAACAATCTTGATGATATGGGGGAACAAGTGGAGTATCAGACAGAAAGGAGGAACTTAAATCTTCCCAACCGTCTGCAAGTAGGAATTGAACCCTTAAGAGCGCATCCGTGAGAGCTTTTACAAAGCCGTCTTTTATTTCCAATGAACGCACACAACTCAACGACGTCTTGTACGTTTTCTTTCAGGTGTTTTGTTTCTTATTTCCTGATATACGCTATATTGATAATGCTATAGCATGAAATTCTATTTGGACGTTGCATTGGCACAACGTTGGCGCTGTTCCAGAGTCCTGGGTTCAAATCTCGGGCCACTCTCCGCTTATGTGTAGTTTGCACAGCTTTTTAAAAGGCTCCTGTGTTATCCCACATTTCAAACACGATTATCTTAAGTGGCTAATCAAATCTTAGATATCCTGGTAAACGTGCGTCTGTGGTGGCATCCGCTCCACTTAAAATAATTAGGCATACTTGTGCTAGCTATTAACTGAAAAATACAGATGAGGATAATGATTAAAAGAAGGGAAGAATGGGGAAAACAGCAATTAAACTCTATCCGTACGGCCCTTAATTAAGTAGTGTTTTACTTGCAATTTATGAAAATAACACTAAAATGACTATTTTATTTAATTAAATCAATTTTATTAACTATTCAGAATAGTTAATACTGTGCATTGGCACAATGGCTAGTGCTGCTGCCTCCTGGGTTCTAAACTGCGGATAATCGCTTTTTTCGGCTACTCCTGTCTATCTCGCTCATCTTAAAGATATACTTTTAAATTAACTCGCTACTATAAATTGTCAATGTGGGTGTGGGAATAAAATTAACCTTCAAATAGCAGACACCCCGTTTGGGTACGACCCCCCTCTTTCCAGGAACTGCTGGATATGTAACAAACAAACCGGAAGGGGCGGAGTCAATTGTCATCACTGGGCGTCGTCTTGGTACTGTGGACGGAGATACAGAGGATAAGATTAGCGGCAGCGCCTCCTCTCACACTGGGGTGGAAATACATACCTCACAGGAGCCCGGAGGATGATCGACAGACATGCACACATGACAACTATGTATTTATATAGGGGTGTCTGGGGCAAAAATACCCAAAATTGGTCAATAGCTCAGCAGTAGGATGTAGTTACTGGATATGCCACTACAGTCCGGTTAATCATTCCGCCAAGTGGCGTCATGCAGAATTGACCGAGTGCATACTTCGATCATTTACTCTACAATTGTGCAAGCTACTTTTGAGATTTTTATTCTGTAAGCCTCCAGGGCAGATTTTCAAAAGGCAATGATGATTGTATTTTTTGGCATTTAAAGACTTGTTCTCTATGAACAGACTGTTAAACATGCGACATTACAGTGAAGCGCTGAGGTCTACATGGAAAAACATCAGGAACTCCAGGAGAAGTGGTGTACACAAAACTGGATTTAGCACCATGGCAGTGCACCCGCACACACTGCACTGTCACAGAGTTCTTGACCAAAAACAATGTGCTGATTACTTTGTATCCACATATGTGCCAGACGTGCCCACCGTATGGCTACCTGTGACTTCTTTTTCTTTCCCCAAAATTAAAATTGAGGCTGAAGAGAAGAAGATTTGCTACCATGAAAGAAATTCGGGAGAAAACGACACAGGCGCTCGAGTCACAAGCCTACATGATGGTGAAGGTGCCTCCCTTGAGGTGCACTGCGGCCTCTAAGTGCATTATGTGGTTTAGTCAGGGGTAGGACATTCTGTAAAGAACTGCATAGAGCGGCCGCAGGTTGGTTTATTGTTGTTTTGACACTGTTATCGCTCTTTCATGTTAATACTCAAAGTATATGGCTGGAATTAAACTTCTGAAAAAAGGAAAGGTTCAGCTGGCGACATTAAATTTAAAAAATGGCTGAATAACAAGCTGAGAACCTCCAGGAGCAGGTTTGTAAACCTCAGTATGAAACCATCAAGGTAACGTTAAATTGGTTTAAAAATACAGAAAAAAAATTACTAATTTTACTGCTTGAAATGACTATTAATTTATTTTTCATATATGAATGCACAGCCTTGTCAAACCTGATATTCTGCTCAATAAAGCAAACTCTGCAGCCCAAGTGAACAGAATGGCAGATTTCAGTAGTGCTGATGTAATTTCAGAGGTTTCTCTAATAACCAATTAGCATTTAAATGTGGCTAATTAAGCATAAGCTAACGGAGTTTACAATAAGCAAGCACACTGGAGTAACGGCTGCTGAAAACAAGCTTGTGCATTCGGTAGAAGAAACAACAGGACAAGGTTAGAGTTTTGGGGTGCCTTCCAGCCAACCCCGTATAATTCTAAGCAATAAATTGAAAGAAAATGCATGTTATGATGCAAAAAACATGTCGTCCCGACTTCCGTCTTGGGTGGAATGACTAGGATGGTGGAGCCTCTGAATTGAAGGCATTCTGGGAGGGTCCAGGTGGTGACGGTGTCAATTTATCTTTTCCGCAGAAGGGGAAGAAGAGATATCATTTGTACACAGTGCCACCTCCTGTCTTGGTGGAGCATTACCGTCACTCAGCCATCAAGCTTTTTGCCAATGGACACGCGCACGACTAGTCAGATGTGAATAATAACTTAAAAATCAGTCAATTCCAGCAGTAGCAGCCATTAGCCACACTAGGGTGTATGTGTATCAATTTATATCAAAATCATGAACATTTCTGGGTGTGTCCAAACTTTTCACTGGTAGCATGTGTATATATAATAAAAGAACAGACAGGACCATAATAAAAATGTGGGGTGCCACCCTGGTAACCCCGTATAGCTGAATAATTTAAAACACGCAACCATTGCAGAAAGGTCTTCACAGACATGAGTTCATAACAGAACTGACTCAATATGGGGGATCATCCAGTTTTAAGTCCTTCAGGCAGGAAGAGCCGGGACAAGGTGGACAGACACCGGAAGTGACCTCAGTGGTTACAATAACCAGAACCCATAAGCTGTCCCCTTTGCGTGCACACACGTGACTATATGTATATGTGTATATAGGGTGGTCCAGATCTAATTATGCAATTTTCATTACGCTATAACTTAAGTTTAAATTAAGTTTATTACATAGAAAAATCACCCGAAAAATCCCAGACCATCGAGAAGTGTGCGAACTGAAGACATGAAAAATCGTCTTCGCGCCAAACTGGAATCGTCCCCGCATAAATCAAAGTCATCCAGAGTTAGAATTAGATCTGGACCACCCTGTACTTATAGATGCAGTATATATTCTGTATACACACACACTCACACATATCACCCCAGTATAAAGACCGTCTTTAAGTCTCATCTTGTTGATAAGAGGCCAGCCTGACTCCGAGAGCTCGACTTCCAGCAGTGCTGTAATTCGCCGTTGCTGACACTGCACAGTTCACAATATTTTCAATTGATGTGGTTTCTCTGATGTTGACTTTATGGTGGCTCTACACACTTTCAGGCTTTTTTTTAAATTATTCCTTTTTAAGTCCTTCTTTATTGTCAAAATGTCAGATATTTGTGGCTGTAATTACTACAAATTGTTGCACTCAGCATTCCATAATGTCTCCATCGTAGATCTCGCATGTGTAGAACATGATATACATTTGAATAAAAAACACGTTTCTTTATTTTTTACACGTCACCAGGGGATTGGGTTTCATTTCTGGGCACTGCCTGTACAGCCTGAACATCCTCTTTTTGTGTATGTGGGGTTTACTCAAAGGTACTCCAGTTTCCCTCCATTGATCTATTTTGTAAACCCACTTATCCAGGATAAAGTGGAAAGGCAAGGATTGGGCACAAGTCTTGAACAAGAATACACACACATCAGGGCCCATTTAACACTGACAGGACACCTAAATCTGCATGTGATAGGAGGAAACCATGCAGACATGGGGAGAACACGCAAGACAAAGACTTGCTGAAAGAGAGAAGTGCTGCCACTGTGCCGTCCCCGATGTTCCTCCCTCCCTCCAGAACAATGAATGCTAGGCTAACTCACTGACGTCATGAGTGTCAACTTGGCCAAGAATGGTGGCTCATCAACGGATGTTTCTTGTCTTGCGCCTGAGACTCATGGGGTCGACTCAAACCGATACAACTCTGAACTCTCAACACGTGACCACGGTCTAGAGTCGTGATAAGCAAGAAATAAAACAGCTTACCTGGCATGCTTCTCGTCCCCTGTTTCTATACATATGGCTATACCTATAAAAGAGAAAAAAAAAATCTTTTTAAAGGCATGTGTGTCTTCCATAATGTATTATGAGGGTCACCCTAGCTGCCTGTTCCTGTCATCTCCCCCTCTAAACACACTTTTCAACCATATTATTAAGGTGTCTGTTTGTACTCTCCGACTTCCATTACATTAACACAACATCAGCCAAGTGGAAAACAGTGATATGTGACTCAAGGCTTGCACCACACTTGGAAGGTCTGTGATAAAACAGCAATGTCAGACCTTTACATTTTCTAGCCCAATCTCAGCACACATTTGAAAATACAATGCATTCCTTATGCCCGGCATATTCAGGAACACAGATCTGTAAACTGAAAATGCCTGTGTGCCTTCAAAAGAAGCTTCTTGTTTTACAAGAGTAAAGGAACGAAGTTTGCTTTTCAATTAAATTCAATGCTGCTTATCTATCTATCTATCTATCTATCTATCTATCTATCTATCTATCTATCTATCTATCTATCTATCTATCTATCTATCTATCTACTGTATATTGCTGATTATACTAAAATATCTATTTATTATATAGTGCCTTT
>JANRMT010062840.1:34366018-34392522 GCA_026402145.1 Polypterus bichir lapradei
TAATAATAATAATAATAATAATAATAATAATAATAATAATAATAATACATTTTATTTATATAGCGCCTTTCCCATGCTCAAGGCAAGATGGGGCTCTTTGGAACCAAAAATGGTTCCCTTATGGCATCGCTCTGAAGAACCGTCTTTATTTTTAGGAGTGTATTGTATATAGCGCCTTTCGGGGCTTAGCAGTCAATAAGTCAAGGGTACTTGCCATTTGACTATTTTAATGCAGCAGCTTCAGACTAAAACATGTGCCTTTAACAAAACACAGCTGTATTACATTTGAAGAGAAACAGCACTTGCGTGAATACGTACACTGCACTTACAACAAATGAATAAATAAATACAAATAAAACGTCTGAAGTCTCCCGAGTCTTCCAAGTATAGCGCAACTAGCGACCAGGTGTCTCTCCGAATGCCCCCAATCCCTCCCCCCCAACCACCCGGCCCAGGTGCAAGGCTGCTAACTTGTGGGGTCGAGGAGCCGAAATCCCCGCGAAATGCTTGGCCCAGCTGGATCCCGTTACAAGTGGCGGGCCGCGCCGCTTTTTGGGGGGTCACAGGCGGTGTCCAGATGTTGACAGCTGGACGGTCTGTCGCTCTAACCTCCACGAGGGGGCGCAATGTCACGTCGTGCCACGCCACGTCCCAAAACACGAAAAGGGAAGCGGCCCTGGCGAACGCCATCCATCCATCCACGCCATACACTCACAAATAACGGATCTGTAATTGGGTGTGCGTGGTTCATCGTTAGGGCTTTTAATTCCGGGAAGGGTCCTTTGCATATGAACTTGTTTTATGGCCTTTAATTTTCCTAATATGTGCACAAACCTGAAATCTTTCATGTCTAGAAGACTACTTGCAGGATACAACGGATAAGGAAAATTCAAACTTAACCTGTGTGATTGTATGCAGCAAGAGCCCTTTTAAAATTCTGGAGCCCATTGATATTTCAAAACATCTGTTATGATCTTTTCATGGCTATTTATGAAGCCTGATGCAAATCTAAATAAACAAAGGTTTTTCTTCTGAAACCCTCATGGCTCCCCTATCCAGTATTCAGGTTCAAGTCTCACATTTGGTCATTGTCTACACTCTAACAGCTAATGGCACTTTACTCAATGGTGTGGCTTCTTGTCGAGCCATTGACGCAATGTACTTACTGCTGGAACTCAAGAGTCAACTTCATTAAGACACCATAAGGCTCTCCGCCAGCAGCTGGCAGCTTTACATACCGCGTGTGTTATCTGGACAATGCCTGGCTGTGCGTGCGTGTGTGTGTGTGTGTGTGTGTCCAAAAATAGGAGCTCAAGGAACAATAAGGAGCAGCTGATTTGCCAAATGGAAAAAGCCAAAACAATAACTCATAGTTTTAGCAGTAACTGTGCACTGCCTTGTGGTATGTGACCTTCGTTCAGTCAACATGTGCGCAAAGTTTTGCAGTCGTTTTCAGTTTAAAGCTTTGTGGGGGAAAAATAAATAAGAATGACATACTTTTGCTAGGAATCCCACTGATACTCTATGTCAAGGTCCTCCATTAAAAAGAGTGCAGCAAACACTTGTGTGTTTTGTTCAACTTACATTATTAGTTTAAGAGTAGAACTGGGCTGATTTTATTGTTATGAAAGGTAAAGGTGCTATATAAATAAAGATTAAGACAGATTAGATATGGGTTTATAGGGCCATTATTGTCACGTGTGTTTACTTGCATGTGCTAAATAACCTGCCAACACATCGCCACTCTCTGGCGCCATATTACTCAGTGTTATGACCTTTCCTTGAAACGTCTTCTTTCATACTTGAAATAACTATCTGACATAAAGGCTTCTGTCTACTTTATCTGAAACAACTGTGTCACCTGAAAACTTTACCATACATACTGTAACTTTGCCACCTTAAAACGTATGTTCTATTTATCCACCTTAATTAAAGGATAGGGTCTGTGTATCTATGAGCAAATCTATGCGTAAATCCAGTAGCTCTGTCTCTGCCACTCAAACAGATGGCTCATCACAAACATGTGTAGTAATAAAATGCCTTGCATTTCATATTTCAACTGATGGCACATCACAAACATTAATACTGCTTTTACAAACCCCAGACCAAATGGTGTACAACAGAGACATATGCATTGTGTTTGTCATTCCAATACATGGTGCATCGCAAACGTTTGTAGCAATAAAATGCATTGCATTTGTCATTCCAACAGCTGTCACATATCAAACACTAACACTGCTTTTATGAATCCCATAGAAAATGGCATATAACAGAGACATGTCCATTGCATTTTTCATTTCAACAGATGGCACGTCACAAACATTAACACTACTATTGTGAATTCATACAAAGTGACACATAACAGAGACATCTGCATTGCATTTATCATTCCAACAGATGGTTTATCACAAACATTTGTAGTAATAAAATGCATTGCATTTTCCAATCCAACAGATGGTGCATCAAAAACATTAACACTGATTTTATGAATCCCATACCAAATGGTGTACAATAGAGACATGTGCATTGTGTTTGTCATTCCAATACATGTTGCATCTATTAGAATGACAGATGCAATGCATTTTATTACTACAAGCATTACAATATACATTCTAACAGATGGTGCCCTGCAAGCATTAATACTGAGGACCATGTTTATTACTTAGATTTCAACCCATTTTAGACATGGAGCACTGCTAGCCTTAAACCTTCTGTATTCCTTACCTTAAATAACTATCCATCCATCTATCCATTATCCAACCTGCTATATCCTAACTACAGGGTCACGGGGGTCTGCTGGAGCCAATCCCAGCCAACACAGGGCGCAAGGCAGGAAACAAACCCCGTGCAGGGCACCAGACCACCGCAGCCTTAAATAACTATGCTACCTCAAATTTTCTGCCTTCTTTATCTAAAATAACTATGCTAGATCAAAATTTCTTATTTATCCACCTTAATTAAAGGACAGTGTCTGTGTATCTATGTGTCCATCCGGTTGCTATCAGTCCAACAGACGGTGCATCGCGAACATTTGTAGTAATAAAATGCATTGCATTTGTCATTCCAACAAATGGCTCATCACAAACATTAATATTGCTTTTACTGATTCCACACCAAATTGCAGGCATTATGTTTGTCATTCCAATAGATGGTGCATCACAAACAAATGTATTATTATTATAATTATCATTTGCAGTAATGCATTTTGTTACTACAAATGTTTGTGATATGCAATCTATTGGAATGACAGTTGCAATGCAGTTTATTACTACATGCATTACAAAATACATTCCAGTAGAGGGTGCACTGTAAACGTTACCACTAAAGTCCTCATTGATTAATTAGATGTCAACCCATCTTAGACAAGTGGCACAGCTAATCTGAAACGACTATTTTATCTCAAAACCTCTGCCTTCTTTATCAGAAATAACTACACTGCCTGAAAACATCTGTCTGATTTATCCACCTTAATAAAAGGACAAGTGTCTGTTTCTGTGTACCTATGTGTCTATCTAGTGGCCATGTCTCTGTTATTCCAACAGAGGGTGCATCACAAACAGTTTTTCTATGATTACAATTGTTTGTGATGTGCCATCTGTTGGAATGACCGATGAAATGCATTTTATTGCTACATGTATTACAAAATATGTTCCAATAAATGGTGCACTGCAAACATTAACACTGAAATCCATGACGATTACTTAGATTTCAGCCAATTTTAGACAGGTTGCATAGCTAGTCTGAAATAACCATTGTGGTCTGCAGGGGGCACACTACCTCTCCAAGGCTTTTATTCAGCTGTTACTTTCCCACCTGCACATCACAGTTACAAAGCACAATAATAATGCACACAGCACTTGTTGTTCTTCTTCTTCTTCTTCTTCTTCTTGTCTCTCTCACTCTTTGTCTTTGTCTTTCCTTCCACCTCCACTCCTCCTCCAGCAAGCTTTGTCTTCCACGTCCCATCTCTATTGCTTTCATTCCGAACCTGGGAGCACTTCTGGTTGGCCATTAGGGTGGTAGCACTTCTGGATGATCCCTGCAGCACCCACGGAATCCAACAAGGCTGTGCTGATCCCATGAAGCCCTGTGGGCATCCAAAGCACCGCTGCAACCCAGGGGAGCTGCCATCTAGTGCTCCAGGGGAGATAATGCCCTGTGTTTATCGTCTCCCCTGGTCCTTCCACCATGGAGGCTTCCTGGCCGGGTAAGGGCACCAGCTGCCCACCACACCATATTACCTAAAACCTTCTGTTTTCCTTACCTTAATTAACTGCAATACCTCAAAAATACCGTCTGTCTTTTGTTAGCTTGTCACTTCTGTCTTCTATCTTCCTTAGCCAAAATATACAAATTGCTTTCTAAGCCAACTTCTCATTTACACATAAAATGGCATGGAGTTCATATTTCAGAAGACGCTGAATACAGCGCAGTTGCACAGTATGGCATCTCTTCATTTATGTATACAGTTGGAGCTTGGCATGGTTTGCTCTTATTTAGAGTGGCACTCACCAGTTGGCCCAGTAAAGAGTTGTGAAGATTGTAGAGCTTAAGTAGAGCGCCTTTAACCTTCGAAATATCTCAGAATGAATCTGTCCATAACAAACTGAAAAAGAAACTGTATATTATACATTTTAGTTATGGCGAGAAGCAATGGAAGATACAGGATTTAAGATTGGTAGAAACAAGTCAGATTATATGTGGTTTAAAGGAGAACTTTGAAAAGAGAGCATTCAGTTAGGGTCTGAGAGATTAAAAAAGGTAAATGAATTTAAACACCTTGGTTCCCTTGTGACAGCATATGGTGGATTAGATAGCGAGGTACACCACAGAACCAGGGCAGGTTGGAACAACAGGAAACAGCTGTTTGGTGTGTTGTGTCATAAAATGGCTAACTGTCACAATCAAAGGATGACGCTCTAAGACGGTAGTCAGACCAGTGTTGACCCACGCAGCTGAAACATGGCCGCTGAAGAAGGACCAAACAGAGAATGAGGATGTTGAGGTGGATGTGTGAAGTGACAAAAATGGATAAAAATGAGAGGATAAAGAAAACAGCAAAAGTTGTAGAATTCTAAAAGAAGATGCAAGAGAAATGGCTGCAATGGTATGACCATGTTATGAGAAGAAATGACGACTATGTAGGCAAGAGAGTGATGAGATTGGATCTTGAAAGAGGGAGAAGAAGGGGGAGACCGAAACAGAGGAGTATAATTAAAGATCTGAGGAAGAACGGGTTAAATGAGAACAAGTATTAAGATTGCAGAGTGAGGAGAAGTTCAGTCAAAAATAGCAACCTTCATATACTGTAAAAATGAGAAAGGCTAAAGAAGAAGAAGATGAACAAGAAGGTTATGGTGGTAAAGCTGGTAGCGCTGCTGCCGCACAACCTCCGAGTTCAAATTCCAGGCCAATACTCATAGACACAGTAGCCGTCTAGTTAAGACTGATAACTTTTAGTGTGATTGCCTTGTGGGTTATGTGGGGGGCAGTACCAATAAAGAAAGTCAAGTCAAGTGACTTTATTATCACACCATTGAACAGTGCATGCTCCCCAACCTGACCTGACCAGAAAGTTGTAAGGCACCAGCACTAACCACCTACTGCCACCCTGTATGCTAGTCAGTCAACGCTCTTCTGGATTCAACAGTTAGTGGCTGTAAACCCATTCTTCTACACATTGAATACATAAATAAGAATAGATAAGAAATCTGACAAGCGAGAGGAGACCATTCAGTCCATCAGACCTGTTTGTTTAGCTAATAGCTAAGCTGTTCCAACATCTCACCCCAATTCTTCTTAACGGTTGTCAAGGCTTCTGCTTCAACTCAATGACTTGGTAGTTATTTTCCACAGTCCCAGAACTAATTGGTGTAGTCAGTGGATTTAGAAGTCCCATCATAAGAAGATAAATCTGACAAGTGAGAGAAGACCATTCAGTCCATCAAGCCTGTTTGTTTAGCTAATAGCTAAGCTGTCCCAACATCTCTTCCAGATTCTTCATAAAGATTGTCAAGGTTTCTGCTTCAACTTCATGTCTTAACAGTTTGTTCCACAGTCCCAGGTCTCTAATTGGTGCAGCCAGTGGGTTTAGAAGTCCCACCATAAAAACATAAGAAATCTGACAAGCGAGAGGAGACCATTCAGTCCATCAGGCTCGTTTGTTTAGCTAATAGCTAAGCTGTTCCAACATCACACCCCGATTCTTCTTAAAGGCTGTCAAGGTTTCTGCTTCAACTCCATGACTTGGTAGTTATTTTCCACAGTCCCAGAACTAATTGGTGTAGTCAGTGGATTTAGAAGTCCCATCATAAGAAGATAAATCTGACAAGTGAGAGAAGACCATTCAGTCCATCAAGCCTGTTTATTTAGCTAATAGCTAAGCTGTCCCAACATCTCTTCCAGATTCTTCATAAAGATTGTCAAGGTTTCTGCTTCAACTTCATATCTTAACAGTTTGTTCCACAGTCCCAGGTCTCTAATTGGTGCAGCCAGTGGGTTTAGAAGTCCCACCATAAAAACATAAGAAATCTGACAAGCAAGAGGATACCATTCAGCCCATCAGGCTCGTTTGTTTAGCTAATAGCTAAGCTGTTCCAACATCTCGCCCCAATTCTTCATAAAGGTTGTCAAGGTTTCTGCTTCAACTTCATGTCTCAGTAGTTTGTTCCACAGTCCCAGGTCTCTAATTGGTGCAGCCAGTGGGTTTAGAAGTCCCACCATAAGAACATAAGAAATCTGACAAGCGAGAGGAGACCATTCAGTCCATCAGGCTCGTTTGTTTAGCTTATAACTAAGCTCTTCCAACATTTCATCCTGAAGGTTGTCAAGGTTTCTGCTTCAACTCCATGTCTGGGTTGTCCCAGAACTTCATGCTTCTCCAGCCACAATGCCACATGAGGAGACCATTTAACCACTACCACTATTTGCTCGGCTCGGCATTCTGGGCCCCTTGTACTTCTTTCTTTCTCTTTATTTTGAGGTGGTCCGGAGCCACCCTATATAAATGGTTTGTCCAAGATTGTGCCTGCTGGGAGGGCCCTCTTGAAATCTGAAAAGCAATAAGCGATTTTCTCCTACTTCTAATGCTAATCTGTATTTTGGTGTTTGTTTTTTTTTTAATGAGCCCTCATTTGACAAAGTGGTTTTGTTCCTGGACGGTTCCTTCACTGTTGCCTTTTGTTTTACTTGACTTTCAGTGACAGAAGGATGTAATTAAAAGCTTAGACCTGAATGGTTAGCTGCTTCCGCTTTCTCCTGGCAGTCTCTTTAGTTGTTTGTTTGTTTTCTTGTACTGGTGTTTTGGAGAAAAAAAAAAAAAGATGATGAACACATGAAAAACATCTAAAAAACAAAAAATAAAGGAAATTACCATTTAAATTAGAGGGTCCTGAATGTTTTAGCCCTCCGCAGCCCCTTTTTATTTTGGTCTGACGCTTGGATGTATTTATACTTGTCTGAGTGAGAAATGTCTCTCGGTCCTAAATCAGACTCTTCTAAGCCTGCCACCGTGACCTTTGCTCGGGCTCTGTAAATACTGACGTTAAAGAGCTGTTCTGACTCCATTTTAGACAAGCCCTGTGGGAGCCGGGGAGGCTTTCAATGAATTGCTTGTCACTCTTCTTACCTTCAGGCCACAGACGTTTTAATTCTTTAAAATGGTTCCGTGTGACTGCCTTCCCAAAGTCCTCCGCTCGACCAGAGCTGCAGTGCCTCTCCTTAAACACGTAAATCAAGCCGCCTGGATTGTTGGTGGTTCAAGAAGCTTTCATGTTTCTTAAATTCTCTTGTGTTTATTTTATTTACCCTTCCACGTCCTTCTTTTTAAACCGGTAATGGTTAAAAACTCAAAACTGAACACATCTGTGTGACATCAATCCACCTCAAGAAGGAAGAACTTGAACTAAAATGGTTCAACATTTGTTAAGATTGGAACTGAGTGCTTAATTAGAAACCAATTGCGTTCATAAGAATTGCTTTGAAATCACGTATTTGTCTGACACCTCCTGACTTAGCGGTACGAGTAAACTCCCACATATGATCCACCATTCGACTCGTCTTGATGTCTGAAGTAAAGCTCATGAAGGTTTGGGACACCGAAGTGATCCCCATACAATTGCAAGATCTTAAATCAAAGCAGAAAAAAAAACACAAGTAGTCTTCTTCAGACATGGGTCAAGAATTGACTGCCTCAAGATGGTGGAGGAGCCGGTTCTAAGAGCTGGGAGGTGGAAGAGGTGGGTTCAGGTGGCTGGACGTAAAAAGGTCTGTCAAGAAGACGGGTTATTAAGTGACAGCGCCAACCCCTGATTCGGAGTGAAATTACAGACTGTTAATCCCTGAAGTTGCCCCCCGCCAACTAATCGCACGTGTGTGACGCTAATTATGCAAGACATTAAGCTTTTCGGGGTTCCCTCCTGTTTTTGAACCTCTGTCCCCAAAAACACCTTCATCTGTACACCATTTTCTGTGCAGAAAATGACACCCTTAGGATAAAGAGAAAAACCAACTGGTGTTTTCATCAAAAATGATCTAAAGGACGTGAAGTTGTGTTTGACCCCTAATGCAATGTGAGGGGGACAAACAAACAGGAGTAACAAAAGAGTTACTCCTCTTCACAAAGTTTAAAAAACAAAATGGAATTGAATCGGAACTATAGGCGTGCAGAGTTTTGTTTTAATGCTATTTAATGGTTTCTGATCATAAGAAAGATAATATTTTTGAGCCTTTACCGGTGGTCGGACCCCCCTAAGAGCAAATTTCAAACATACACATGCGGGGTATCGTTTTAGACCATTTGAAGGTCAGCAATTGTGAATTTGAGGTTATTTTTGATTTTGGATGTTTTATGAGGGGTCTAGCCCTCTATGGACCTCTATTAGAGGATGAAAATGACAAATTTCTATTTGATTTAAATTGTAGCACACATTTTAATATTTCAAATTTGACGCAACAATTCATATTTATTATGTACTTCTAACTCATGAAGTAAATCATTACATTTCTTCTTAACACCCTGAATTAGAGCGGCTTTTGCGAATTCAGGCTTTTTCTATTTTATGATCGTTTTAGTGTTTTTATTCCGACATGTCAGGTCATTGTGATATCACAGATTTTTTCCAAGGATATCATCAGCCTGAAGCAGAGTAGTAACTCTCCATCCTTCACTTTTTTGTCTTCAGTTTCCTTCCACATATTTTATTAAAGGGCGGCATGGTGGCGCAGTGGTAGCGCTGCTGCCTCACAGTTAGGTGGCCCGGGTTCACTTCTTGGGTCCTCCCTGCGTGGAGTTTGCATGTTCTCCCCATGTCTGTGTGGGTTTCCTCCCACAGTCCAAAGACATGCAGGTTAGATGGATTGGCGATTCTAAATTGGCCCTAGTGTGTGCTTTGTGTGTGTCCTGCGGTGGGTTGGCACCCTGCCCAGGATTGGTTCCTGCCTTGTGCCCTGTGTTGGCTGGGATTGGCTCCAGCAGACCCCTGTGTTCGGTTTCAGTGGGTTGGAAAATGGATGGATATTTTATTAAACCAAATAGGTCACACTCAGTGATGTAAATGGAAACAGGTTCAATAAAGAATTGCTGGTTCCTTTGTCATTTACTAATAAGGAACCATTAAAACTGAGAATGTGGCCGTTTAAGAATAAAAGAAGCAGTGAAGGGTGGGGAATCTTAACAGGCGAGACCACTAAAACGAAGATGAAAAGGCAATAAGAGCTTTAACCCCGTTAAGAAAATGGGCTGGAACAAAACCCTGCAGTGACTAAGACCCTCCAGCACTGAGTTTGAAGACCCCTTGTCCAGATATTAACTTTATGGGTCATTATTGTCACGCTTTAAATGGTTTTATACATGCATTGTTCTATACAGGGGTAGCTTGACCTCTGCATTTGGAACTGGAGGCCATTCAAAGGCTTTTCTCTCTCCTTTCTGCATCTAGTGGAGCACATGGCCTCTACCAGCATCTTCCTCTTCCTTCTTCAATCCTTAGTAACTTGTTTGACCAGCCCTTAGGTTAGTCCTGCCTCTTTCAATTGCTGCATGTTGCTGTGTTTCCAGGTCTCTTTTGGGTATCCTTTGTCCCTTGGAGTTCCATTCAAGTGGCAGCCTGGTGATGCCCGAGTGGTCTTTTCTTGACGTATTTCCTATTCATCTCCATTTTCTTATCCTAATTTTGATCCACGTTGGTCACAGTTAAAATGGTTTCATTTGGTAAATGTGGCTGGTGGAAAGAAAGCAGTTAGAAGCGGGGAGAAATGTTGTCAGCAGCCATATCACATGCACCTCAAAACAGGTCATCCACCTGAAGCTAAGCATTTTCAGGCCCGGCCAGTACTTGGATGGGAGAGAAACCAGGAAAAGCTTTCGTTGCTGTTGGAAGAGGTGATGATGAGGCCATCAGGGGACGCTTACCCTGTGGTCTGAATGTAAACCCCAATGCCCCACTGCAGTGATGGGGACTCTGTGCTGTAAAAATGGCACTGTCCTTCGGATGAGATGTAAAACTGAGGTCCTGACTCTCTGTGGTCATTAAAGATCTCTGGGCATCCTTTGGAAAGACTAGTGTGGATCCCGATGTCCAGGCTAAATATTCATTCTGGCCCCCTAATCATCCCCTGTCATTAATTGTCTCTCTCACCACTTCACCACCTAATGGCTAATGTGGGGTGAGCGCACTGGTGCAAAAATGGCTGCCGTCACTTTATCCATGTGGGCGCAGCACATTACTCGTGGTTGAAGTGGTTTCTCACTCATTATGTAAAAGCAATTTGAGTAATGAGAAAAGTGCTATAAATCTCAAGAATAATAATTATTAGGCATACCACACTGGTAACCTTGCTCATTCGAACAATAAAATAAAAAAAACAAACTTTAAAGACACTGATGAAAGGCTTTCTCATGTTCTGCTCTCTCTTCTATAAGCATCTCTGGCTCTGAGCAGACTCAGGTCCGGGTCAGCTTATAGACGCCACCTCCCCATCCCATCGCTTTATATGACGGAGCGCCCACGAGGGGGCGGGGCTTACTCTGGATGTCACAGTCGGCCAGGAATGTGGAGAAAGGAACGGATACCATTAGTGACAGCGCCCCCTCTCACCCCAGAGTGGTATTGCTTAGTCAGGCTTGTTTGGGGACCCCCAGAATGCACATATTGAGCAACTTCAGGAGCAACATCTGTCTAACACATCTGGGTATTAGAAAGAGATTTTATGACTGAGCTGAGCAAACTGGTTAAGTCAAGTGGCTTTATTGTCATACCATACATACACCATATTGCAGCACACAGTGGCATGAAATAACACGTGCCAGGACTGTGAAATACACATAGACACAGGAAAAGTGCAAGACAGATATAAAGACATAACTATGGGAAGGAAACCAGGGCATCAGCAAGCCCAAACCCCGACATGAACACACAAGTACAGTCCCAAACCCTATCCCTAACCCTAACGCTTACCAACTCCTCTCAAATATATCACAATAAGTACAAAAACATAGGTTTTATTCTCCTCACAATAATTTTCTCATCACCACCACACTGCTCTCCTCCTTCAGTCAAGTATGGCCTCTGTACCTCCCAGCTCCGACTCTCCTGGATAAGGGAGTGTGGTCCCTTTTATAACAGACCAGGAGTACTTCTGGTGCCAGGGCGATCGCCCAATCAAAATACTTCAGGTTCACATGGAAGTCCATTACAGTAGGAAGCTTGTCTCCCTGTAGCACCCTCTTGCGGTACCCCGTGACCCCAGTAGGGCTGCCTTGCCGGACTACATTTCCCAGCATGCCCCGCTGAGTCCCCACTGGGCGCCATCTAGCGTGCTGGGGGAATAAAAAAAAACCCAGCGATATCTTTTCTTTTAAATGGGGTCTCTGTCCACCCTTTCCGGTCCTTCCTTCTAGGTCTGCTCCCTCTCCTGGTCGGGATGACCATCCAGCCCATGTGGCATCTACAACTATATTATAAATAAATATATAATGCAGGGTTCTGTATTACCTGCATTACCAGCCAAGGTTCTTGCAGACATACATCAGCCCCATCTATTTGCTTCTCTCCCAGTTGTCTTCTTCGTACCCCCAGATAAACAGAAAAGTATGGTGTTGCTAAAAAAATCACAAAATGCCAGAAATTCTGTATAAATAGGATTGTTATGAGTTATTTTCTTTTTCCTGCCTCTCTATGGTTGTTGAGCTAATATTTTTCATGGAGTCTGGGAGTTTTGAACCCCAAGGAATATGAATTTCACACTGATTTTGGAAAATGGTAAATGAGTTAAAGTTTAGTAACATGTTAATCGGGATGTTGTTTTGTTTGTTCATTGAACGTCAGCTTTTTGAGAAGCTGGCATCGGTTGTTAGCATAGCGATCTGTCCCAAGATCCCCTGGGTGTGCATGGCACGTGACGTCATTTGGAGCAGCGGTATAAAAATCTGCTAAAGATTCCATGAGCACCCTTTATTAGGATTCTCTACTTGATTACATGCAGCTATTCTCTCTCACTGACTTACTGATTTTTCTGGATTTGAGACGATCGGTTAGAGATACTTGTAGTGTTGATCTCGGCCTGTTTTCTGACCATACCATTTCTCAAATTTTCACTGTCTTGTCTTGAGTCAGCTCAAAGGTCAGCTTAGAAAAAATGGACAACGACAAAAAAATGTATCCCACATGTTCAGTGCTTGTATCTTAAGCAAGTGATACACAAGGCCACTTGTACAGTTGTCGCCACAGGCTCACTCTATCACTCTGAGCAAGTCTCAAAAGAAACCAGTGCCCACGTTTTAGATATAAGTAGACAGTAGAAGCAGTTTGGTGTGTAGCACTGCGAGCACAGGCCAGGTTGCGCAGGCGTTAAGTCTGTCTTTGTCACGCGTACATCCATCCTGTATCCCGCACTGTACGCTCAGCAGATGGCGCTGCAGTTCCTTTCCTTTCTGCCATGTCACCCTCTTGAGCAGCTTGCTGTAAAAAAAGACATGAACCACAATAACTTCGTGGAGGTTGCCACTACCCTAATTTTTAGCTTTACTAGAGTGTATCATGTTATAAAGCTTTCGATTAAGATCAGTGTTTTTATGGAGTGGATTACAATCGCTCTCAGAAGCAATTTCTTATCAGCCTGATCTAAAGGAGGTTCCTCGATCTTGGGCCAAACAGATGGTTTTTCTGAACACTGTGAAAGAAGCTCTTCCAGTTCATGTCAGCTGAAATGTATACTCACCTCTCACCATCCTGGGCAGCACTATCACACACTCCTTTCTCCACAGTGCAAATCCTACTGACTACGCCAAGTGTATTGCCATCTCACACACACCACAAGCCATCTCAGTTCACAGATTTGTAATGTGCTAACAGTGGTGGCCAACCTTGAACCTACAGCATGTGAATTACAGTCCCTCAAGCGATTTCTTATTGGCCTGAGCAAAAGGAAGCTGTCCCATCTTAAGCCAAACAGATCGTGTTTCTGAAGATGGTGAGTGGAGCACTTCCCGGTGATGTCAGCTGATGTGTTTACTCATCCCCCACCATCCTGTGCAGCACCATTCTAACACTCCATCCTCCACAGTACATATCCTACCAACTACGCCAAGTGTATTGCCATGGACTCACACCACAAGCCATCTGAATTCACAGATTTGCACTGTGGTAACAGTGGTGGCCAATCTTGAACCTACAGCATGTGGATTACTGACCCTCAAGCGATTTCTTATTGGCCTGAGCAGAAGGAGGCCCTCCCACCTTGGGACAAGCAGATAGTGTTTCTGAATGTTGTGAGTGGAGCACTTCCCGGTGATGTCAGCTGATGTGTCTACTCATCCCCCACCATCCTGTGCAGCACCATTCTAACACTCAATCCTCCACAGTACATATCCTACCAACTACGCCAAGTGTATTGCCATGGACACACACCATAAGCCATCTGAATTCACAGATTTGCAATGTGGTAACAGTGGTGCCCAATCTTGAACCTACAGCATGTGGAGTACAGAAGCAGTTTGAGCAGTCTGAGCTAAAGGAGGTTCCTCAACCTTGGGCTGAGCAGCTTGTGCTTCTGAACACTCTGAGCGGAGCTCTTCCTGGTGATGTCAGACCTCTTACTGCACAGTGCCTCTATAGGGGTCTTTGGGTCTAGAGACCCCCCCCCCCCCCCCATCACCTTGCGTGGGTCGTGCTGATATCTCTAACATTAATGGCTAATGTAGAATGGCTCTTGACTATCTTTTTTTTCTCTTTTTTTACCATTATATTAATTTTATTAAAATCAAATAACATTCCATACAAGTAGGTCAAGTTTAACATAACTGGGTTCAAAAGGCTCTTGACTATCTTTTAAAAATAATATTCACTAGTGGATGTCAAATCAAGAATCCGTTTACGGATCATTTATGTTTTGATTCCATTTATCTCATCTATCCATCCATCCATTATCCAACCCGCTATATCCTAACTACAGAGTCACAGGAGTCTGCTGGAGCCAATCCCAGCTAACACAGGGTACAAGGCAGGAAACAAACCCCGGGCAGGGCTCCAGCCCACTGCAGTTATCTCCTCTAGACAGATAATATAAAAATGTGGGTATCGAAAACAGACAAAGTGATATGTTAGGGTTGAAAAAATTACAGTTCATAAGAATTCTAATTATGTATGATATCACCTCATATATGACATTCTGCATACGTCATTACCCTTGCTTTTTCATGAATTTATGCCCCTTCGTATCTGAATAGCAATTCAAAGAGCTCAGCAGATAAATTCCCAGATCGCCTTACTTTATTTAGACAGAAGGGCTCGGAGAGACCTTGAGATAGGCCCGTGAAGGCTGCATGGAGATATTTACGGCTGTGGGACATTGTGTTGGCTGGGATCAAGTCAATGCCCACGGGACGATGAGCAAACATTAAAAGTATTCAAATTGAAAGAATGGAGAATTAAAAGGGAAAAAAGGACTAAATGAAATAAAAAAACGTCAACTTCCTGCCTGCCTTCAATCAGAAGTCCCATTGCAGGTTTGAGATCGAGTTGCAAAGATATTATCGTCCGCCTGTAGAATTTGTAAAGATAAATTTTGAGCGCAGCTGCTAATAAATCCCTATGATCCTAATGGTGGGGGATGGATGAGGTCCTTTTGGTCTGACAGGAGATACTCAAATCACACCTCTGTTCCAGAAGAGCGCTAATCCAGTGACAGATGACTTGTTCCTTCAAGAGGATTAACTGATTATTGTTATTATTACAATATCAGCTTGTGGTTAAGGGGGCAGCCTGCCTTTTTTCAATGTGCCGCATGGGCTCCATTTGTCATGTTTCCATGTAAGTTAATGAGCGCCAGAGGATACGGCCTACACTGGTCCATTTATTTCACTTTTGCCTATAATACAAACGTTAGAGTGCCTGTCAAGTCTGAAGTATTCATAGAACGTGAAGGATACGCATATTTGTTTTTTACTTTTTCTATTCTTATTCTGCATACATAGCTAAAGGAAAGGTTTATACCTTGCACCCAGTGAATCACTTTACAAAAAGTGGTGAAAAAAGTAATACATACACCTTGTACTGTAGTTTCTCAGGAGGCAACAATAAATATGGCCAGGAAGTCCCTCTATAATTTATAGATTAATAAGGGGAGAGGCTGGATATTCATTGGTCAAGAGTCCTGTCTTTAACTCAAATTCTCAGTTTTACAGGAATGTGTGCCTGTTTATGACTTTTCCAGAATTGGGAGCTTTGGGAATATGGCATACTTGGCCTAATGTTATATTCAGTCCTTGATAACTGAAGTGAAAGGTTGGCTCACATTACCGGTATTAAGTCAGACCCTCTCCCGGTGGCTGTGGAACTCTACCAGGCCTGCTCTTTGTTACTAAATCTGTTCATAATTTTTATGGACTGAATTTCTAGGCATAACCAAAGGGTTCAAGGTGTCCAGTTAGAAGGTCTCATAATCACTTCTCTGCTTTTTACACATGACATGGTCTTGTTAGTGTCATCAGGTGGTGACCCCAGAAATGGACTGGGGTGGTTTATGGCCAAGTGTGAATCAATCACAATGAGTGTGACCACCTTCAGGTCCGAGGTCATGGTTCTTAGTCAGAAAAGGGTGGAGTGTCCTGTCCAAGTTGGAGAAGAGGTGCTACCTCAGGCAAAGGAGTTTAAGTATCTTGGGATCTTGATCACCAGCGAGGGAAGAAAGGCATGTGAAATCGACAGGTGGATCAGAGCGGCCTCCACAGTTATGCCGATGTTGTATCAGTCAGTAGCGGTAAAGAAAGAACTGAGCTGAAAGGCAAAGCTTTTGACTTACCAGTTGATCTACGTTCCTACCCTCACCTATGACCTAAAGCTTTGTGTAGTGACCAAAAGAAGCATATTGTGGATGCAAGCAATGGAAGTGAGCTTCCTTCGCAGGGTGTCTAGGCTCAGCCTTAGAGATGAGAAGCACAGACTTTTAGTAGGAGATCAATGTAGAGGTGCTGCAATGGTCATTACAAATTACGTGACATAAGTAACATATAAAAACAATATAATTGTTGGGTGTGGTATTCCCCACATATGACATTCATCTAAAGCCCAAGAAATTAAAAAAAATAATTAAATAAGACAGCAAATCATAACGCTTCCTAGCCTTGCTCTTGAATGGTCAGTCATACCAAAACTACACCATCTCATAACTTTGTATGACATCATTGTCCAGGGCATGTTGTGACCTTTTGCCTGTTCTCCCCAGACTCACGCTTTGAGCGTCCCTCTATTTAAGGGTCAAGAATTTCTGCATCACTTAGCACCCTGGGGGAACCTTGGATGCTTCCACCCTTTCTACAACTCTTACATTTTCCTGTCACCTGGTAAACACACTGCGTATACAGCACCCTAGTGGACCCGGTGCTCCCACACAACAAAGTGCAGCCAGTGTGGTTCTTACTCCGAGTCCAATATCTCTGCAGCCCGAAGCCTCCATCCTGGAGCTTTAAGTTGGTGGAGTTAACTTTCACCACAGTCTTGTCATTATTTGAGTCAGATAACCCTCCCATAAGCCTAATGTTAACCATAGTTTGATGGGGTGGAGCTCTGGAAGGCTGCAGCTAGACTCTATGGGTGCATTGGTGTCAGCTCCACCCACCTAAACCACCCATTGGTGTCAACTCCAACTACCTGGACGACCCATTGGAGTCAACTACACCTACCTGAATCTCCCATTGGAGTCAACTCCACCTACCTGGACCACCCTTTGGAGTCAATTCCACCTATCTGGACCACCCTTTGAAGTCAACTATACCTACCTGAATCACCCTTTGGAATCATCTACACCTACCTGAATCTCCCATTGGAGTCAACTCCACGTACCTGGACTGCTCATTGGAGTCAACTCCACGTATCTGGACCACCCATTGGAGCCAACTACACCTACCTGGACCACCCATTGGACTCAACTACACTTACTCGGAGCTCCACGTTGGAGGCTTGGGGTTGTAGATATATATATACTGGTGGTTTTTCCCAGCTGACCTGAACCATGGCGGGGTTGCCCTTGCCCCAGCACTCCTCAATATTGCCAGCTGGGCACCCCTCCATTATATAAAGCATTTTAATGTTCTATAAAACAAAATTTGGAATGATGCTCCCTACAGAAAGATCCAGCTATATATAAAATACTGAGTTCACTTGTTTGTACCACATGGAAATTAAAGCATATTAAGCAGAATTAAAGCAGGTTGCATCCTCACACTAACCCCCAGGGATCACAAAGGGCCCTTTTCTTTTCAGTGATGTTTCAACAGTGGTGTTACAGTGTTTGCACTGCAGAACTAAAAGCTCTTTTTCTTCTTCGATCCATCTTTTGTCTGATTGGCTCCATTTATGCTAGAATGCCAACTATGTCTGATCCCTGTGTTTATCCTGGCAGCACTTCAAAATGACCAAATCAGTCACTGCGGGAAATGTTGACATCATGTTTATGCCCAACAGTGGCACACAAGCAGTTGTGTTAACAAAGGGGATAACATTACCTTTTTACTTTTAAAGATAAGGGTTCTTTTCTGGTGTTTCTTTTTTTAAAGACCAGTAGTTATGTTATATGCTATGCTATGATATGTTTTTGGAAATACCAGTAGTCTTCAAATCACTGATTTATTGCTGTAATATTCAGGTAGCTTTAACTGCACTGGCACACTCATTCTGGTCGTTTAGAAATTACACTGAACTTGTCAAGTTGGGCTTTCATTCGATGTTCACGTTAGATACGACACTAATGACCAATTAATGACGTAGCAATACACAAAAATAACATCATAATATATGAAGTATAGTTAATATGCTTACAGCCTGGGGCAATTTGTAGAAAGCAGTTAGCTGTTTCGCACATCGCTGTGAGGTAATGTGTGGTGTGACTCAAACACACAGTGCCTGAGAAATCGGAGTTGACAAGTGCAAAGACCTAACAGATGATGGACACCATACTGTACACTCCAACCCAATCACTTTCAGCTTTCACGTACCTTTAGTACTACAATGATATGATTTTTGTAACAGCCGTGGAAGGGTCATAGGCCTCTCAATCATCAGAATAGGTCTTAGTGAGTTCTTAACATTGACAGCTCATGTCTGCAAAGTTAAACAATGAAATGAACACAATGTTCACTTCTTCATAAGAGCATAAGAAATTTGACCAATGAGAGGAGACCGTTCAGTCCACCAAGCCCGTTTGTTAAGCTAATAGCTAAGCCATCCCAATAGCTCATCCAGGTGCCTCTGAAAAGTTACTGAGGTTTCTGCTTCCATGCCTCGGTAGTTTATTCTAGATTCCTGCAACTCTTTATCTTCAGCCTTTAATTTCCACAGGAGTCTGTAATTCACCATTTAGTTGAAACAATTCAGCTCAATGCATTTGGGAATTTTGAAGTCCTGGATTAGGACCCCACATCGACTCCTCTGCTTGAAGGGGACACCTGTTTTCCAAAAAAATGCATATATTGCCTTCTCACCAGTTTCAATCAGTCTGTTCTGCACTGCAAAGCAAATTTCTGATTTGGTTCTGTACACCCATATATTACAAACATCTAGCCGAGGGGTGTCTGCCATGCACAATTACATTCAGTCTTCTTGATGAGTTTGTGATTGAGTGTAATTATAGCGACGCAATTCCCTACATTTAATTTATCTCATTTGAAAAGCTTCCAACAGAGGCAGCAGACTGGAGAAGGTTCAAGCCGTTCTTTTCCATTAGCACAATTTGTGAACTTAATTAGAAAATAGCAGTTCTTCACCAGCAGTTGTCAAAGCCACAATGAAGTTAATTTTTTTTACTTTGAATCCTTCCTGTCTATTTTTTCTTTCTACTGACATGAAACACGGACAAGCACACTGTAAGCCGTCACATAGTCTCTCTTGTATCGGTGAGAATGGGAAATGCTTTGCAGTAATTTCAAAGCATTTGTCAGTCATTTTTGTACAATACAGTTTATTTTTGTATAGCCCAAAATCACTCAAGAAGTGCCGCAATGGGCTTTAACAGGTCCTGCCTCTTGACAGCCCCCCAGCCTTGACTCTCTAAGAACACAAGGAAAACCTCCCAAAAAAACACTAGTAGGGAAAAAATGGGAGAAACCTTGGGAAAGGCAATTCAAAGAGAGACCCCTTTGCAGGTAGATTGGGTGTGCAGTGGGTGTCAAAAAGAAAGGGGTCAATACAATACAATACACAGAGCAAAACACAAGTAATCCTCAATACAATATAATAATGCAATAGAAATATGACAAGTACAGATTAGAACGAAACAGTAGATGATATCACATAATACAATTTGGATTTGTTCAGAGTCCTTGAGACATCGGCCATCAAGCTGCCTCCCCCTATTGGTCATTCCACAGCTGAGTTAGTGCTGGGCCAGTCAATCCGATAAAGAACCCATCTACCCGATGATTCCTGTGATCCTCCATCAGAGATGATTTTACCTTAGGCAGGCAGAACATCTTGGCAGGTGGGCAGTGACACCAAGTGCCACATTTGAGTACCGAGAAGAGAAACAGAAAATAGGCGAGGGTTAGTAAAATTATAACTATCATGTTACTTATGTTTAAGTGCTAATGACTAACAACAGAGATGCAGTCTGTACAGTTAACCAGCAGCTCTAGTCAGGGTATGCTAAACTGAAGTAGTGAGTCTTCAGCTGAGGGCATCTCTTATCAACGCAATACACATTATCTGTCACATTAAGTGACTTGTTGCTGTGGGGTCTATCAGATGTGCTGATCGCCTTGTGACAGCATGTCAAATTGCATGACTCAGATTTGCTGCTCTGATGTGCCAATCTTCCAGCGCACTCATGCTCGCCCCTTCTTCTGACAGCCAATAGTGTGTTTCCTGTCAGAACAGCGCTTTATGAAGGGTTAACATCTGCAGCGAGATCAACAGCATCCTTTCATTCTTTTTTCATTCTGTTAGGGTATGTAAAATATGAGACATCAGATGGACGAGCTTCTCTTCTACTTCTGAAGTACAAAACACACGTGTTCCTTATTCCTTGTTGTTGCATTGTATGCATTGTACTTCCAGATGAGCTTTTGTTGGTTCATTTGGTTGTCAGCTCTTTTGTGCACACAGCCAACCCCTCCGACTAACGAGAATATCAGACCTAGTCATAGACTAGTTGGTCTCAGCCATTGGGTATGTCACATTAGGCGATCAGCTTCACGGTAGTCCCTCTAACTGGCTGAAATTATGTAAACGAAGGTCACGACTGATCACTGGAAAAGTCATCTAATGTGTCATAGGCTTTAGGCAAACATTTTTTTATCCCAGCGGCCCATGATGTTTTGCAAGGCCAGCTGACATCACAGAGTTGTATAGCAGCAAGTACAGCAGCCGATCTGCTTTATGCATGCGTGATGTCAGGACCCATTTGATGCTCTAGCTAGATTTCTATCCCATGTGTTTAAAAATGAAAACAATCAAAGTAAATAAATAACTAACTTGCAGTATTTTCATTTGAGGGGTACGTTAGCTGAGCACTGTGAGTATTGCCACTGGATATACAGTGGGTACGGAAAGTATTCAGACCCTCCTTCAATTTTTCACTCTTTGTTATATTGCAGCCATTTGCTAAAATCATTTAAATTAATTTTTTTCCTCATTAATGTACACACAGCACCCCATATTAACAGACAAAAAAAAGAATTTTTGAAATTGTTGCAGATTTATTAAAAAAGAAAAACTGAAATATCACATGGTCCTAAGTATTCAGACCCTTTGCTGTGACACTCATATATTTATATTTGTGTGGAGTTTACATGTTCATCCTTGAGATCACCTTCATTTGAGTTTAGCTGTGTTTGATTATACTGATTGGACTTGATTAGGAAAGCCACACACCTGTCTATATAAGACCTTACAGCTCACAATGCATGTCAGAGCAAATGAGAATCATGAGGTCAAAGGAACTGCCTGAAGAGCTCAGAGACAGAATTGTGGCAAGGCACAGATCTGGCCAAGGTTACAAAAAAATTTCTGCTGCACTTAAGGTTCCCAAGAGCACAGTGGCCTCCATAATCCTTAAATGGAAGACGTTTGGGACGACCAGAACCCTTCCTAGAGCTGGCCGTCCGGCCAAGCTGAGCTACCGGCGGAGAAGAGCCTTGGTGAGAGAGGTAGAGAAGAACCCAAAGATCACTTTGGCTGAGCTCCAGAGATGCAGTCAGGAGATGGGAGAAAGTTGTAGGAAGTCAACCATCACTGCAGCCCTCCACCAGTCAGGGCTTTATGGCAGAGTGGCCTGTCGGAAGCCTCTCCTCAGTGCAAGACACATGACAGCCCACATGGAGTTTGCTAAAAGACACCTGAAGATTCTCTGGTCTGATGAGACCAAGATAGAACTTTTTGGCCTTAATTCTAAGCAGTATGTGTGGAAACAACCAGGCACTGCTCATCACTTGTCCAATACAGTCCCCACAGTGAAGCATGGCGGTGGCAGCATCATGCTGTGGGGGTGTTTTTCAGCTGCAGGGACAGGACGACTGGTTGCAATCGAGGGAAAGATGAATCCGGCCAAGTACAGGGATATCCTGGACAAAAACCTTCTCCAGAGTGCTAAGGACCTCAGACTGGGCCGAAGGTTTACCTTCCAACAAGACAATAACCCTAAGCACACAGCTAAAATAACGAAGGAGTGGCTTCACAACAACTCTGTGACTGTTCTTGAATGGCCCAGCCAGAGCCCTGACTTAAATCCAATTGAGCATCTCTGGAGAGACCTAAAAATGGCTGTCCACCAACGTTTACCATCCAACCTGACAGAACTGGAGAGGATCTGCAAGGAGGAATGGCAGAGGATCCCCAAATCCAGGTGTGAAAAACTTGTTGCATCTTTCCCAAGAAGACTCATGGCTGTATTAGCTCAAAAGGGTGCTTCTACTAAATACTGAGCAAAGGGTCTGAATACTTAGGACCATGTGATATTTCAGTTTTTCTTTTTTAATAAATCTGCAACAATTTCAAAATTTTTTTTTTGTCTGTCAATATGGGGTGCTGTGTGTACATTAATGAGGAAAAAAATTAATTTAAATGATTTTAGCAAATGGCTGCAATATAACAAAGAGTGAAAAATTGAAGGGGGTCTGAATACTTTCCGTACCCACTGTATAGCACTGATCCCTGGGAGCTCCTTTGCAGCACTGCATTGCTAATTTGCATGTCATGCAATCTCAAAACAAGCCTTCCCTCTCCCCCTCCTCGAATCAGAACAAGACCCTGTGGAACAATAAGAACTATGTGCAGGGCATTTCTTTATTGTTGATGGAAGAAAAAAGTGCAAAGTATCTGCTCGGAAACAAAAAAAGACGTTCCGGCTGCGCCCAGAGCTCAATGTGGTTCATTCATGACTAATGTTTACCTAGTGCCACAGTCAATGCATGTCATGTCATTTTCTAACCCGCTTAAACCAGACCAGGGTCACGGTAGGAGGAGGGCTGAAGTCCATCCCAGCTAGCATTGGTCGCAAGGCAAGAACAAACCTTGAACACTGTGCCAGTCTGTCACAGGGAAAACAAACACGCACCCATTCACCAAACACACGCTCGTTTAGTGTCACTGATTCAGCTAACCTGCATGTCTTTGGACTGTAGGAGGAAACTCAAGCAGACACGGGGAGAACATGCAAACTCCATGCAGGAAGGGCTTAGGATGTGACCCCTGGTCTCCTTACTTACACAGCACAGGCAATGCACATCTACTCAATTCTCATATCACACAGCTTTTTATCTACTTTTAACCTAAACTCTATCTAAACCGTGAAGAGCAATGCGGTGCACATACTGTATGTAAGCGGTGTCCAGAGGCAGGCGTTTCCCCATACCACAATTGTCCTGCATATTAGACACTCCCAAAAGACCTTTGGCTCTTCTAAATGCCAAAGAACAGGCATCGGGGAAATAAACAGGAAGTGACTAACATCATGCGGCTGTCTGCTGGGCCACATCTGCTTTTAAGCTGTTCTGAGGAGCAGCCATTCTTCAGCAAGATGGGCTTCACCCGCTTTGTTTTTCAAAGACGGCCAATACACCTAGAAGACAGACACATGTGCTACAAGGAGCCCAAAGGCTCAATCCACTGCACATGCAAAATCGCAGACGGCACGTCACCTCAGTCAGCCTGGCGATGATCCCAACTCCCGAAGAGAGAGCTCACTTGGAAGGCTTCAGCTTCTTGCAGCTGTTGAAGATGCGCGGTTCGTGGAGATAAAACAGAGTTGAGGGATGTCAGCTGCTGGAAATATCTTCAAGATACTCTTATGGAGGGGGTGCAGGTTTTTTTGATGTAGATGATTCATTCCTATTAGACTCTCCCATGATTTCCTGCTGGGTTCCTAACGGCTGTAACTTTATTTCAGTTGCCTTTTCTGTTTATGATAGTATTCCTATGATACCATGCTGTGATGCCTGGGCTGATGCGTCTGTGTTTAGGTAGGTGGTGAACAGGTGCCAGTCCACCAGTGAGTCCATCATAATGTACAGGGCAGCCCCCTTGGATAATTTCATGTTTTATTGTTACACAACATTGAATCTCAGTGGATTTACTTTGACACAGATTGACAGAAAAGACCCTTTAATGTCAAAGTGAAGACAGAGATCTGCAAAGTGGTGTACATGAATCCAAATATAAAACACAAACTAACTGATGGCATTAAGTATTCAAGAGATGGCAGCCATGACAGCCTTGAGTCTGTGTGCTCAGGTCTCTCTTTCTCTATCAGCTTTTCACGTCGAAACTCCACACTTGCTGTGAATCCAATCCTGGCCCCTCACATATCCACACAATTTGTTACGAAGTGTGCAATCCAACAGTCCTTTTCAGATGTTTTCAGTTGCATTTAAAATTTGTGTCGTTACTTCACAGTTGTTTTGTTTTTGTCCTGCCTTATTCTGCATATAAAATCAGTTGTGACCTCAAACCCACTATATGTGCGCCATCTACATTATTGAAAAGGAGTCCCTAAATGTCTTCACATTTACTTAAACAACTTCATAAAGAAAGTCAAATGTTTTCAAAAAATGCACTCTTGTCCTGATATCAGACAAAACAATAACTAAATAAGCAGAGAAAAGGAATGTACAAATTCCTTGATGAAGTATGTAAGTGCAGAGGAAAAAAACATTTAAGGCAAAGACCAAAGTTAAGAAAAGAATAACAATGGTACCAAGGAAATATTGGCAAATATAGTCACAAATGTCTGGTAAGCATCAGGCACTGGAAACAATAAAGCGAAAAATAAGGATGACAGCCTAAACACTCACTAAGATGTGCAGAGCCATCTGAGTGCGGAGATCTATGCTTCCATGAAAAACACCAATTATTTCATTAAGTATGTTTATAAATGAAGACACTTGTATGCTAAGGTTTTGATTGGCCAACAGTTAATGACCACCGGAAATGTTTAGGTATGCTTGATGAACTTAACATGTACTGTCACTGCCCTGGAGGTAATGCACAGTAGAGGTGAAATTTAAATTGCATAATGTTTCTCATCACTTAATAATAAAATACCCTTGTGTAATCAATTGTTTGAGGGAAATGAGATTTGTCCCACAATCCATCCATCCGTCCATCCTCTTCCGCTTATCCGGGGTCGGGTCGCGGGGGCAGCAGCTTGAGCAGAGATACCCATTCTTCCCTCTCCCCGGCCACTTCTTCAAGCTCTTCCGGGAGAATCCCAAGGCGTTTTCAGGCCAGCCGGGAGACATAGTCCCTTCAGCGTGTCCTGGGTTTTCCCCGGGGCCTCCTCCCGGTTGGACGGGCCCCGTACACCTCACCAGGGAAGCATCCAGGAGGCATCCTGATCAGATGCCCGAGCCACCTCATCTGACTCCTCTCGATGCGGAGGAGCAGCGGCTCTACTCTGAGCCCCTCCAAGATGACTGAGCTTCTCACCCTATCTTTAAGGGAAAGCCCAGACACCCTGCGGAGGAAACTTCTTCAGCCACTTGTATTCGTGATCTCGTTCTTTCAGTCACTACCCATAGCTCATGACCATAGGTGAGGGTAGGAGCGTAGATCGACTGGTGAACTGAGAGCTTTGCCTTACAGCTCAGCTCCTTTTTCACCACAACAGACCGATGCAGAGCCCGCATCACTGCGGATGCCGCACCGATCCGCCTGTCGATCTCACGGTCCATTCTTCCCTCACTCGTGAATAAGACCCCGAGATACTTGAACTCCTCCACTTGGGGCAGGATCTCTCCCCCAACCCTGAGAGGGCACTCCACCCTTTTCCGGCTGAGGACCATGGTCTCAGATATGGAGGTGCTGATTCCCATCCTATCCACTTCACACTCAGCTGTGAACCGATCCAGAGAGAGCTGAAGATCACGGCCTGATGAAGCAAACAGGACAACATCATCTGCAAAAAGCAGTAATCCAATCCTGAGTCCACCAAACCGGACCCCCTCAACACCCTGGCTGCGCCTAGAAATTCTGTCCATAAAAGTTACGTGACAAAGTGACAAAGGGCAGCCCTGGCAGAGTCCAACTCTCACTGGAAACGGGCTCGACTTACTGCTGGCAATGCGGACCAAGCTCTGGCACTGGTGGGACCGAACAGCTCTTATCAGGGGGTCTGGTACCCCATACTCCCAGAGCACCCCCCACAGGATTCCCCGAGGGACATGGTTGAACGCCTTTTCCAAGTCTACAAAACACATGTAGACTGGTTGGGCAAACTCCCATGCACCCTCCAGGATTCTGCTAAGAGGGTAGAGCTGGTCCACTGTTCGCGACCAGGACGAAAACCACACTGTTCCTCCTGAATCCGAGGTTCGACTATCCGATGGGATAATTCCAAAACAGACAGATGCAGACACAATTTCCAGCACATCACAGGGTTTTATTCAGTTGTGGGAAACACTTACCAATAGTTTCCCACAAGTCAGCACATAGTATAAAACAAGGTACAATAATAATGAACACAGCACTTTCTTCTTCTCTTCTCTTCTCTTCTCTTCTCTTCTCTTCTCTTCTCTTCTC
>JANRMT010062840.1:34398738-34421961 GCA_026402145.1 Polypterus bichir lapradei
CACTGCATTTGTCATTCCAACAGATGGTGCATCACAAACATTTGTAGGACTGAAATATACTGCATATATCATTTCAAAAGGTGGCACATAATAAGCATTTGCAGTAATAAAATGAACTGTATTTGTTTCTTCAACAGGCAGCGCATCCCAAACATTTGTAATAATAAAATGCACAGCATTTGTCATTCCAACAGATGGTGCATCCCAAACATTTGTAGTAATAAAATGCACTGCATTTGTCATTCCAACAGATGGTGCATCACAAACATTTGTAGCAATAAAGTGCATGGCATTTTTCATTCCAACTGACATTTGGTCAGACTGGCTTTGGTCGGTTTGGCTTTGCCGACCCTACTGAAAGGGGAAGTTTGAGTTTGAGACACACAAGGAGGAGTAAAGGTGTAGGAGGCACGCTGAGAGTCTCCCTCAATGATGGGATGTATAAATGTGGACAGAAGGTGAGCAAGGCACCTGGAAATGATAGAGTTTGAGAAGCAGGCTTTACAGGGAGGCATTCGAGTGACAGAGTGCCGGTCAAGTGAAGTTCAGGTGCATGAGGATGCAGAGGAAAGGTGCTGAAGGTACACATGGGGCAAATAGTTTTAAATGTATGCTATTACCTGTAACATGGTCCTCATATAACACCATTTGTAAATCAGGTATTTATATTTTTTATCTCCTATGGGAAAAATAGCCATTGAAATAAAGAATAATAATTACTGCTCTCATCTCTGAGGGGCTTGGTGCTTAATAAAGCAACGCTTAAATCTGTAATGGGTGGGAAAAGTAAAAGACCTACTGTGCTATGCTAATGAGCTTCTCTTGAAATAAAAAAATATATACTGTATATCTCACTATGGCAGTAGTACATATTTAAAAATATTTATTAAAAGAAAACATGAGCATATGACTTTTAATGTGTGGAAAGCTTAATGCCAGAATAAAGCCATCCTCCAAGCAAAATTTATGAGAATGTGATTTTTATCAGATCTGGAATGTTTTCTTGGCACTGTGACAGTGAAGCAGTTTATGAACAAACGCTGAAACACAGAAGAAGAAATCTGTCATTGCAGTAGACGGGTCATTCATCATTCTGCAGTCCTGGTCAGTGTCAAAGTGCAAGGCAGTGAATGAGGCCAAGAGGGTTACACAGGGGAGGTCATTAATTAGCGACCCTGAAAAATGACCACGGGTTAAGAGGCAGGCTTGATCAGGTGTCATTAGAAGTCATGGATGTAAGGAATCAGAAATAAAGAACTAAGGTGAGAGACATTTTAGAGGGTTTGTAGCATATCTTCTACGCAAGGGAACAGCTGTAATATTAACAAGGGTAAAAGTGAGGGTTTGGTGTACTTGGTGGGTCTGATGAAGTATTTGCTAACAATGAGATATACGTTTGTGCTTCTGCCCCAGATGTGCATGTCAAGATTGATTTTTATTGGCCAAACACTGTCCTGACTGTTCCTGTTGTCTCTTTTCAGTTTAGCGTGTGTAACACAGTAGGTGAACCTGACTTGTAGATTTATTCAGCCTCCTCTTCCCCTGGTCTAAGATGTTTCCCAAACTGTTGTGAATACCATAGTGGATGGACAGGCCGATTCCTTTACATGGCCATGGTGGAAGTTCAGTATGGATGGAGGCGAGATGGGGCTTGGGTCCTTGTCCCAGTCAGATTGGAAGGACAATGGACAGACTCAGTCCTGTCCAGCGCAGTTCATCCCCCAGTGTGAGAGATGGCAGTATTCTCCTGGAGTGAGTTCAGCTTGGACACCCAGAGGGCTACCTGGGATATGTCATGCAAAAGGATGGCCCTGTTGGGGTCTTTGGGTGCCACCAGAGAGAGCTGTGGGAAGTGGCATAACACTATAGCACCAGGATACTTCCAGGTCCCACATAAAAGGAGCAGTTCTGCCTCCTCCAGGCGAGTCAGAGTCAGGAGATAGTGGGCAACACTCACAACAGAGGTGTGAAAGGAGATGGAGAAGGAGCATTCTACTGAATGGTAGTGATGGACTCATCTTAAAGCCTGAGAACATGTCTGTGTGTTATAAATACCTTTATTTTTAACCCTAAACTGTGTTTTGTGGAGTTGTGTCTGGTGTTTGGGGCTCAGTGGCCCCACCACGTAGTGCAAAATAAGACGAGACTGGTTTGAGCTTTACGGACTATTCAGGTTTTGTGTTATATTGTTTTCACATTTGTAATATATATTAATTTGCCAGCGGAACCTGTGCTCTTAAGTTTATGTTTTCTAAATAAAGTGCCTATCCCAGAAGCTTACAATTGCAGCCTGGGGACAATGGATTACAATGAAATAAATGGCCTAAAATGTGCCAAATGCATAGTAATGCCACCTCAGTCGGTCACGCACTGGGGGACGCCAAAGCCAAACTCTGTCCTCCCACCACCATCCTTTGGCATCCATAAGTCGACGCCCACAGCCCTTCAGCTGCTCCTGCTTCCCTGGATGCTCAGCAAGGTGTGCCTTACCACCTCCAGACCGCCACACTGACTCGCACTCCTGGTCTTCTCCTTGTCTTGCTTTTTGTCAGATTCTCTTGATCTCTCCATTATCCTCTCTGTCTTACTCAGATCTTCTACTACTGTATATATCTCTTGTGGGTTGGTGCGGGTGCTTTGCATAATGAGAGAGTGTTAATGAACAAATTGTTTGCATGTGAATGTGCGATCAGCCAGTTTCCCCATTAAACACTATAGGGCTTTACACCTCTACAGCGGCCTGCAGCAGCACCTGCTAGCATGAGCCACACTGTTTTAATTTGAAACTGCCGCAGACCCCTAACATGCTTTACCGCATCATTATCTCAGTTTCAGAGTGTGTGCCTTCTGTGCTTCTGAGTTCTGCTTACCTCACTAAAACAAAACTGGAAGTCACTTAATTTTCTTCACGGATTCTTTGCATCTTTTCGGCGGAGGTATTCATATTCACTTCTCTGTCCTCAGCAACAGGCATTCATGCAGACGGCCAGTACAGCAGAAGCTACGGTGTAAACCTGAAGTGCTGGAGTAGAATATCACAAAGGTGTCAGCAGCCACCATTCTCCCTTCTTCCAGCTGGTAAACTGTATAGGACCACTAGCACTCTGACCAGATTCAGGGACAGTTTGTATTCACGGGTTAAAAGATTGCTAAACTGTCAGATATAATGACAAAAAATCTAAGAAATGCTGAAACTTCATGGCTTTGAAAAAGTAATCAATACCACCCGAGATGAGAAGGGGCACCATCTCCGTTTACACCTGCAGTTTAGATGGCACACTTCCACATTCGCCATCGAAGCCCCGCTTCGTCTAGGGGAGCACTATAAAGATGCAGGCATTCATTACAGACCAGCGGAGCTCTAATTCAGAAGAATCTTGCTTTTGCTTACATAGTCCTCCGTATTTTTGTACCCTAATGTGTCTTTTCTTTTCAATTTATAAACAGTACCATTAATTAGGGTTATTGTAGTGGTTTCAACAACCCTTCATTCTGACTCTTAACGGTGTATGTATGTACAGTATGTACAGTATATAATGTGACAGAGCTGACAAGTTTCATCAGCTTAAGAATGACATCAACATTGACCTGACATTCCATCATTCAAATGAACAGCTTCAGCGTCGGTTGCTGGGGACCATAAAAATGACAAGCCTGTGTAGCTGGAGAACGGGCATCCTGGCTGGACTGGAGGATAGTTCATTATCCGGATGGGTCACCAGTGGGAATGGCGGAAGCGGATTGGCCAAAGAAATAATTTTATACCCGACTGGTATGATGTCATGGATGGATGGAGAAAAGCCAGTGGTCGGGAGCAGTTCCATTCCCCATACATTAATCTGCAGTGGTCCTCATATGTTAACCCAATCAGGACATCTGCAGTGGTGCTTGGGACTTGGAGCCTGTAAGGGGTCCCTAGGGATCGATAGAGGTTTGGGTCGGGGGGGACCGCCCTATTTTTTCTGTGCTTCCACAAGGACTCAGCGTGTCACTGGAGGCATTTCCGGGTCCAACTTAATTCATTTGAGTCAGTGGGCAACACTCAGCAGAGGTGGTAAGGAGGAAGAATTGCGTACTTTGTATCGTTTTGTGGCTGATTACCGGAGAGAGGATTGTGAGAAGTGTCTTTATTTTATTTTATTCTAATAATGTGTGGTGTATTGTTGTGTCTTGGGTTTGGGGCTCAGTGGCGTTCCCTTGTGGTCACACTGGCCAAAATCATACAAGTTTCTACTCAGTGCAGCAACAGAGAGGGCTCCTCCTACAGACGGCAATTTCTGAATATGTAAAGTCAAATTCTAAATAAATAGAATCAAAATCTGAATATATAAAGTCAAACTCTAAAAATATAAAGCAGTGTCTGAATATACAAAGTCAAAGTCCGAATATAGTCTATCCACATACCACTGTTCTGTAAACTCAAGAATCTGGCCAGAAGTTTCTGACTACCTAGTGTGGAATATAACCCGACCCCAGACAGACACCATAACACAAGTCCCAAAAACACACGCTTTTAATTCTCTTCTTCAGGTACAGCACAACACAGTGCACAGGTCACCCACAAATATTGCTCAGTCCCTTCTTCTTTTCCCTTTCTCTTCCTCTGTCTTTCCTTTCTTCTGCCCCCACTCCTCTCTCACAAGCTCTGTTTTCCACCTCCCAGAATGGAGTGAGGCGACCTCTTTCATATCGTACATGGAAGTATTCCAGGTGCTCTCCGATTACTTTCCAGCAGTGCTGCATGGACACCCAAAAGTACTCTAGGTGCCTTTGGACCTTCTTCTGGCAGCACTTCCAAGTGTGAGTCCAGGACTCCTCAAGTGACCAGGCACCCCCTGGTGGTAACCACGGGCCCCAACGGGGCTGAACTTCTAAACTCCAAGCCCGTGGTCCCATCATATTCTAGGGGGTTCATCCTCTCATGTTCCAGGGGAGGTGTTGTCCCCAATATATCATCTCCCCCAGTCCTTCTGTCTTTGGGATGTCCTGGTCAGGGAGCTTCCCCGGCCGTCTGTCATACTGGTTACACTTGGAAGGATGATGGGAGCGAGAGTGAGTGTTCAGGAACCACATGTCATGATCAAGAGTGGACTGTAGGAACTAAAAAGAGAGGAATAAACTCACTGCTGGGGTTATGTCACTATGCCACAACTGCACGGGCGTAGAGGTGGTCTTGCTGCCTTTCTAACAGGATTGTCTATGTCGTTCTTTTGTTTAGATCCTCAAGTCTGATATGCTGCCCTGGATGGAAACCACAAGGGGATGAGTGCATTGTGCGTAAGTATGAAAGCGGGCCTAAACGTGTGGGCAAGGAAGACTAGGTCTTACCGATCGATCGATCGATTGATTATTTGCCCACCTCTTTACCTTCTCAACAGAATAAAGTTTGATCAACAGATAGCTTCAAGCCAGAAGATGTTAGGCTGTGATTTAAATGATTTAAGTGCTTTATGCTTCTAATTGTTGGGCTTGAAAGGTGAAATGCTTCAAGAAGGTGTGCCAGATGAGTGGGCACACTTACATGCTGGTAATACAGGAGGGCTTTTATTCTTTTTAACTGGCTGCGTTGCTCAGAGGAGCAACGTATATCCTTAAATAACTGGAGAAAAATCACTCTCTGCTTGAAGGCTGTCACATTATGAGTTCCAGGCAGCAGAGAATGTAGTTTTTAGACAAATGGGACTCTGGGTTATGTATTTTGTTTTATTGTTCATTGGTAAAGGTTATAATTATGTTCTGGAATGTTTTGCGAAGGCTAATCTGAACTGTTGTATGCAGTACTGAGCTCCATTTCACATTGTTAGTGAGTCGTGATGAGCGAAACAGCCAGCTTTCGATTTGCGTACTGACACTAACATTCGCTCCTCAGGAAATTTCACAATGGCAAAACTCATTAAAGATTTGTTAGGGGGTTTAAAAAGTTTTTCAAGGTTGGAAAACAAAGACTTCTTGTTCACACTTCACGGTTTACCTCTGTCCTCTGCAGCAGCGGTGTAACACACGTAACATCTGTAAAATAAGTTATGTTTGTTACTCTTATTCGCACCATCAAACTCCCCATTTGTGATGCAAATTTTTTTAATGTAAGTTCAGTAAGCACAAAAAACGCATTTAAGAATCATTAAAAAAATGATGATATTGTAACCATAGAAAGCAAGAACAACCCCCCATGGTACCTGAATCCCCAAAGTGTCCTGTAAAAAGGGCTCCATACAGAATTAAAAACTACCGATACCTGTGCAGACCAGTGAGACTGACACGGCGAGCCCCAGCGTGGTAAAGGAATAAGAGAAGCGGAAAATTAAGGATTAAGATTAGTGGCGTGACGCGGACCCCTCACCAGCCAGCTCCGAACCAAATGCACAGCAGCTTGCAGTTCACAATACAGGGTGGTCCAGATCTAATTATGCAGATCCAGATCATCTGGATGACTTTGATTTATGCGGGGACGATTCCAGTTCGGCGCGAAGACGATTCTTCATGTCGTCAGTTCGCACACTTCTCGATGGTCTGGGGTTTTTCGGGTGATTTTCTATGTAATAAACTTAATAAGTTAAAGCGTAATGAAAACTGCATAATTAGATCTGGACCACCCTATGCTGGAGCCTGATGGTCCGCTGACCTCGCAAGTTAAAAAAGGTAAGGATGAAGAAAGAGGATTACCGAGAGTGTGATGGTGTCCAGAGAGAATAACCTCTGCTGGGTAGAAGTCAAGGTAAAAGAAGAGCGGCCCAGGAGAAGAAATACAAGAGGAAAAAGGGGAAATAACAGAATAACAGAAAAAAAATATGAGAAACATTCACCCAAAAAGCAGAAAGAGCAGTGCACTATTTACATGCTGTAAATTTGACACATACCAAAGCGCACCATCAGGCACATTACTAGGTCTTCTCCACAGGAAAACACAGTACACGGAAAGCCACCCCACTCCGTTAGCTAACTGTGGATATGCACACTTTCAGTGTTTTTTTTATTTATTTATTTTTACTAGCGGTCTTTATTTAAATATTTAATTGAGAGCTGGACACATGCTGAATTCATACGTGAAAACGCGTCCCCTGTCTTTCTTCCAGTGTGAATGGCACACATTTTGACTGTGAGCTTCTGCTGCAAATTCAATTCTGGGTGAATAATTTCCGCTCATCACTGTTAGGGGCACACCAGCTAAGCTGCTTCCTCTTCCTCTTCATCTTGTCCCACTTCTCTGTGGGGCTGATGTTTTATAGGTTTTGTGTGGTTTTTTTACAGTCGGATGCCTTCCCTGACGCCATTCCCATTTCATTTGAGGCAGTATGAGTGTTGTAATAGACAGCATTATCGTGGATATATCAAAAGTCTCTGGTGGTGCTCTGTTTAGAGATAAAGGCCATCATAGCCAAGGCCGGATTTAGATGAAAAGAGGCCCTAGGCTATTCCACTTATGAGGCCCTTTCACCTCCCATTTTTAAGTTTGTTCAAATTGCTAACAATTTGAATGTAGGCCCTCTTGATCTTGAGGCCCTAGGCTGAAGCCTAGTTAGCCTATAGGAAAATCCGGCCCTGATCATAGCAGACTAACTTACTAGGCTGCAATCAATCAGCTAAAAATACAGCAGTAGTGCTGAAAGATGGATATTATAATGGACGACTTGTTGTGAAAGGCGTGTGGTGACCCAACAGACTTGACTCATATCACCACAAAACAAGAAGATATGGCTGCAGTAGACCAATGAACATAAACACCAGATGATTAGAGGACTGGAAACACATTGCTTGACTTGATAAGACCCAGGTCCTGCTGATTTACACTGATGGTGGCAAAAACTGCATACCTTCACGGACCCATCCTGCAATGTGTGAACAATACAAACCTGTGGTGCTGCCCAAGTCAGGTGAAGTGTGGCTTTATGGCACCAACTGGGCCACTTGAAATGTAGAGAGCGACGTGTGAATGCTGTAGGGGGTCGGAGCTTATTGCCAGTGAAGTGCATACTTTTCATGCCAGCGGTGTACTCATCTGTGAATGGGGTTTTTTTTTCACCCTGTGTCACGGATGGGAAAGTCTTCCTCTTACTCACACCTGCAGATCTTCTGCTCTGGGGCTTCTTAATGACAACTGTGAAATCAGCTACCGAAGCGAACCCAAAACCCATTAGCTACGTGACAGCTCCTCTTCTGTACGGGCCAGGTTGAGCAGTTTTCCATCCTAACTCTTGAAGTGACCCACATTCAACGTCAGTGCTTTCTCACCCTGTTTGCATCCCGCTTGCATTTGCTGTGCTTGCTAACTCAATTTGAGACCACCTGAAAGTCATTATGTATTGTGTGACAGATAGGGGGCCCTATCGCTCCCTTGAACCCCTGTCCACGACTCCAGACACCAGGTAAAAGTCCAAATGATGACTTTATTAAATCGCCACAGTGCACAAAGCACCCTCTCCTCCACTATACTCATAAACAATCAATAATCAATAACAATAATCCAATCCTCCAACTCCCAGATGCGTTGCCACCCTTCCACCCAGCTCAGCTCCCCGTCTGGGAGCTCCCACAATCCTTTTATATTCCCCGGAAGTGTTCCCAATCCCCAGTCCATGTGATCTTGTATCACTTCCGGGTCAGGAAAAAAGTCCTTTTCTTCACCCCGGAAGCCCGTCGCTCTTCCTCTAACGCACTTCCGGGTTATAGGGCACAAAGGAATCTTCGGTCCTCCCTGCAGCTCCCTCTTGCAGCCCCTGTGGTATCCAGCAGGGCTGAGGATTAAAAACTACAACCTCCATACTGCAGGGAGGGCTTCATCTGGCGGCCTGGGGGTATTGGCCGGGATGATAAGCCGGCCAAAGATCACAATTGACTAAGGGTTTTCTTCCAGTGACTGGTGGTCACATGTAGAGACACGGGTGGCAGCCTTCCAAGCTCTCTCCAATACATCTTTATTGTTGCTGTCTCCAAGATTGTGATCATAACTGGCAAAGTGGGCATCATACTAACCAAACATGACAGGAAATTTTATTCTTTAATAGAAATCTTAATTTTAAGTATTAAATGACAGGGAGATGCATGTGGAATTAAAGATTATAAATGCTTCCAGACAGGACTAAACATTTCATTTTTCCTCTGTGAAACTCAATTTGTTTTGCAAAGTGAAACATGGAGTTTTGCTGCAAATTCAATCTTATACAAATTGTTTGGCTCATCACTGATTTTACAGACAATGCTCATCTTCTGGTCTGCTCTTATTTCTTCCCTTGCAGTCTGCTGTACTGGTGGTGCAGTATGTAGGAAAGGCCCACGATTTTAAGAAAACAAAGCAGTATAGTTGTCTTTACATTTCCAAATGATTATTGAAATAACTATTGGACTTGATCCTGCAATCTTATGTTGACCCAGGAGTACTACATTTGCTCTCTTTCACCATCTCACATGCAGCTACTCTAACACCATTTCTGGTGATGATACTACAGATCATCTACCAATAAAGGCTGTAAATGATAGGGAGGGAATATCGCCATTATATATAACCTGGTGACTGTTTTATTTTACAATGAATTCTTTCCCACAGAGTATCTAAGATCCTTCTAAAAAGTGTGTGGTCTGATGTTAGCCTTTTGGCCTTTCATCAGTCCAGCTCTGGGTAGAAGTGTTTGTGCTGACTGTTTTTGTACAGCTTCAGATGTGAGTCAGGAGATGGCTCTCAACGAGAAGCTAGTCCATCACAGAGCTCACTTCCACTGTCTTGGACTAACTGTCCAAGCACTGAAGAGTTCCAAAGCCCATAGTCCCAAACACTCCCAACTAGAGGGGGAATCTCACCATCAAACCCCGGCTAGAAATAAAGACAAGTACCAAATCTTTTACATAAAGGATGCCAATCACAATGAAGCACAAATAGCAAAATGGAATTGCCTGTAACAAAAGCAATACAAGCTGAATAAAGTCCCAGTACAGAATTCCAAAGGCAAGGTCAGTAAGAGAGCGGAAAGTCAAAAATTCACAATAAACACAAGTGCACTCACCTCCTCCCTAGCACATTCACAATGATTTTCTAGGAACAGTGGATTACCCTTCGGAATTATAGCAGTTCCTGCTGGTGATTAGCAGGTGGCCCTGCCTCTTGGAGGACCACCCACAAACCACATGGAACAGAAAAAAGGCATCTTATATATTGTAAAAAGGAAAGGCCAATAGACATAAAAAGATCTGGGGATGGCCACCCTGTATATTGAAGAATGCAGAGCAGAAGAAAACACATCTTTACAGAATGGAGTTCAAAACAACTGCACTAACAGAGTGAGACTGATCTCTCTCTCTCTCTCTCTCTCTATATATATATATATATATATATATATTGTGGAAGTTGACCCGGACACAGACAGGCAGACACGTTCATGTCACCCACAAACACGTTTATTTACACTATGTACAACAGTATCAACGGTCACACAGACCCAGTCACGTGCACAAACCCCAATTCACAGTCCTGGCCTCACAATGCCTTTCTTCGGGCCGCCTCCACACCGCCTCTGTGCTTTGTCCTTCCTCCTCCCGACTCCAGCCTCGAATGAATGGAGACGGCCCCTTTTATTCAGTACCCGGATGAGCACCAGGTGTTCCCGGCATTCCTCCCTTGGCCACGCCCCAGCGTGGCGGAAGTGCCGGCTGTCCTCCGGGCAGCTCTCCAGGTAACGTCCAAAGTCTTCCCCCCAGCACTTCCTGGTGTGGCGGAAGTGCTGGGGTAACAGGTCCCCAAGGTATTGGGGCACCTCCTGGCGGTGACCACGGGCCCCTACAGGGTGGAGCTTCCATGCCCTGTACCCGTGGCCCCCAAAACAACCAGGAAGGCGACCCCCACGTGATCCAGGGTGGGCACAGACCCACATCCGGTCCCTCATGGCGTCCCAGCCGGGTCATGGCCCCTGGCATCCCTGACACTATATATATATATATATATATATATATATATATACACAGTGGGATGCAAAAGTTTGGGGAATCTTGTTAATAGTCATTATTTTCCTGTATAAATCGTTGGTTGTTACGATAAAAAATATCAGTTAAATATATCATATAGGAGACACACACAGTGATATTTGAGAAGTGAAATGAAATTCATTGGATTTACAGAAAGTGTGCAATAATTGTTCAAACAAAATCAGGCAGGTGCATAAATTTGGGCACCACAAAAAAGAAATGAAATCAATATTTAGTAGATCCGCCTTTTGCAGAAATTACAGCCTCTAAACACTTCCTGTAGGTTCCAATGAGAGTCTGGATTGTGGTTGAAGGTATTTTGGACCATTCCTCTTTACAAAACATCTCTAGTTCATTCAGGTTTGATGGCTTCCGAGCATGGACAGCTCTCTTTAACTCACACCACAGATTTTCAATTATATTCAGGACTGGGGACTGAGATGGCCATTCCAGAACGTTGTACTTGTTCCTCTGCATGAATGCCTTAGTGGATTTTGAGCAGTGTTTCGGGTCGTTGTCTTGTTGAAAGATCAAGCCCCGGCGCAGCTTCAGCTTTGTCACTGATTCCTGGACATTGGTCTCCAGAATCTGCTGATACTGAGTGGAATCCATGCGTCCCTCAACTTTGACAAGATTCCCAGTCCCTGCACTGGCCACACAGCCCCACAGCATGATGGAACCACCACCATATTTTACTGTAGGTAGCAGGTGTTTTTCTTGGAATGCTGTGTTCTTTTTCCTCCATGCATAACGCCCCTTGTTATGCCCAAATAACTCAATTTTAGTTTCATCAGTCCACAGCACCTTATTCCAAAATGAAGCTGGCTTGTCCAAATGTGCTTGAGCATACCTCAAGCGGCTCTGTTTGTGCTGTGGACGGAGAAAAGGCTTCCTCTGCATCACTCTCGCATACAGCATCTCCTTGTGTAAAGTGTGCCGAATGGTTGAACGATGCACAGTGACTCCATCTGCTGCAAGATGATGTTGTAGGTCTTTGGTGCTGGTCTGTGGGTTGACTCTGACTGTTCTCATCATTCGTCACTTCTGTCTATCCAAAATCTTTCTTGGTCTGCCACTTCGAGCCTTAACTTGAACTGAGCCTGTGGTCTTCCATTTCCTCAATATGTTCCTAACTGTGGAAACAGACAGCTTAAATCTCTGGGACAGCTTTCTGTATCCTTCCCCTAAACCATGATGGTGAACAATCTTTGTCTTCAGGTCATTTGAGAGTTGTTTTGTGACCCCCATGTTGCTACTCTTCAGAGAAAATTAAAGGAGGAGGGAAACTTACAATTGACCCCCTTAAATACTCTTTCTCATTATGGGATTCACCTGTGTATGTAGGTCAGGGGTCACTGAGCTTACCAATCCAATTTGAGTTCCAATAATTAGTTCTAAAAGTTTTGGAATCAATAAAATGACAACGGTGCCCAAATTTATGCACCTGCCTGATTTTGTTTGAACAATTATTGCACTCTTTCTGTAAATCCAATAAACTTCATTTCACTTCTCAAATATCACTGTGTGTGTCTCCTATATGATATATTTAACTGACATTTTTTATCGTAACAACCAACAATTTATACAGGAAAATAATGACTATTAACAAGGTTGCCCAAACTTTTGCATCCCACTGTATATATGGCAGGAACAGGAAGGGGTGGGACCAGGGAAGCAGGAATAGGAAGTGATGTCTTCAGTAGGTGGGTTCTGGACACTGGAGGTGACATCATCGGAAGTGACGTCATCAGTGGGTGAGCCGGAGGTGATGTCATTGGGAGGCACAGTCTTCACCTGGGGCCACATGTATAAATTGTATGCACGCCCGTTTCCTCACACACTTCAAGATGTATAAAAACTGAACAATGCCCCCTACCATGCATATGCACGTTTCCGCTTGGTTTTGCAAACTGGCGGCACCCAGCATCAAAGCAGTGCTGCTGTTTATGTCATTTCCCTTCCTTTTTCAAATTTGAATACATGACGTGGGTTGTATTAAATACACCAAAATTAACTACATTATCGTTTACAAATTTAATTCACTTGATTGCAATGATTCTCTAGCAATATAATGGTGCTTGGAATGGACAAACTATTCCAACTACCATGGCTGCTTTAGTGTTGTTAGAAGACATCGCAAATGGAAGATTTAAAAGACAGCGCATATTTATACAGTAGATGATGATGACTGGCTTCTAAGTCGATTTTGATTTCCAAGTGCTATCCTACTGGAGCTGTGTACTGAAGCTGTGTGCAAGCTTTACAAAGACAGACTTTAAGGAATTGTGCTTTACCTGCTCTTTTGTAAGTTCTGTCCACTCTCAAGTTTTTAGCCACAGGAACTTTTCAATGTGAACTTGCTGACGTTCGGGTATTTCACATACAACACTGAGTCATGCCATGCCAGCTGTATAGGATGGGATTATCCGCTTATCATCCAGATAGATAAGATTTCCTTATGCTGTGGTTGAACTGGCAAACTTAAAAGTGTAATTCGCAGCAACGTGTGGTTTTCCAAATTTAATCGGAGCGGTCAGCTGCATGCACATTGCTATTTCAGTAGCGCTGGACAAGTTACATCAGCCAGGGATGAATCACCAGAAGAATGAGCTGACATTACATCATATATAGCTGGAGAACCTATGAAAATGGCAGCTCTGCACAATAACTGGTCCTTTTTCCAATTAGTGTGGCAAAATGCAAGCAAACCTTTTAAGGACAGCGAGTCACCTCAAAGTAAAGCACAGAGAATCGATCTGTTGTGGCGCTTGGTGCCATCGCTACACTATAAAGGCACCTTCAGAGAATGAATTTGCTTATGTAAATTAAAAGCAATTCCACTTTATTAGTGTGCTGCTGTATTGTGCACAGAAAGCGTGTCGCATTGTGCATCAGATAGCGTTACAAATTCATTTGAGTGTAATTAGCAGAATGTAAAAATTTTTGTAATATTTAATGTAATATTTTTTAAGCAATTAATTTGATTTGTGGTTAATATCGTATAGTACAGCCCTTATATTCTAAGTTAATTGGCCACATCTCTTACAGTATCCACTATTGCATTTCATGACTCCATAACAATGTCCCTCAGCACACAGCCAGATGGTTGCTTGGCGCTTTCCGAGGCAAGAGGTGTGTGCAGCAACACCATCAACATGTGGATTCACATCTTCAGCACGGAGGTCAGCTTTTGTAATATTGTCTGAAACAGAATAAACGTTGACTTTGATATCTGACCATTTCTTTTTTATTTCGGGCACTGTGTGACTTTCTGGATTTTAACTTTTGAGTGTCTCAGCCACGCTGTATCACTCCATCAATTTTCTTTTGTTGTTTATACCACCACTTAAGCCAACAAATAGTACTTTTTTCCTTTGCCTCCACTTCGCATTTGCTGAAATTCTTTTTTTTCCATGTACTTTTGCCATTGCCTTTTAGCAAAGCAATGAAAAAAAGGGGCTATTTACATTGATTTGTATATTAAAATATGCAAAATTCAGGGAGGAGTTGGGGTGGGGCTGTAGGTGCGTGCAAGTGCATTAAATTTCATGTTCGTTTGGACTTGTAAAGGGGAAGTGCATGGAATTTGGCATATGCACAGATCTATGCATCTGGATCGTTTTGTGCGTACGCACATGTCCACTTTTGTCCGTACGCCATGTTTTAGTTTTAATTCTATGCACGCCGTTATACATGAGGCCCCTGGGGCCTCATGCATAATGCCGTGCGTAGAATTCGCACTATAACATGACGTAAGCACAAAAGCCGAAATGTGCTTATGCACAGAAAAATCCAGATGCAGGAATCTGTGCGTACTGCAACTTCCACGTTCTTCTGCTACATAAATCCCGGTCAGCGTGAAAAGTAATGCACGTGCACACGCATGCTGTCCCACCCAAACTCCTCCCAGAATTATGCCTCTTTGAATATGCAAATCAATATAAGTAGCCCTTAAGCTCAGCGTTCTGTGAAAAGACAATGGGAAAAGCACGAGGGAAAATATAAGAATTTTAGCGAATACCAAGTGGAGGCAAAGGAAAAACATACTATTTGTTTAATTAAACCGTGGTATAATCAACAAAAGGAAGTTGATCGAGTGACATAGCATGTTGGAGAAACTTGAAAGCTCAAGTTCACAAAGTCACACAATGCCAGAAATAAAAAAGAAATCACATATCAAAGTCACCGTGAAAAGATGAGTTGTAGCCCACCGTCTGAGCTTATTAGGGTACAGACAAAAAAATAGGCACACAGTGGGAAAAAAGCACGAAATGTCAACTTTAATCTCGAAATTTCCACTTTAATCACATAGTTTATTTTGTCATTAAAGTAGAACATCATAAACTTCATCTTAAATTCATTTAATTTACTAGTTTCTCAAATCACATCGTAATTAAAGTAGCACCTTAAATGCTTTGTTTTGTATTTGATCTTCAGTGTGCTCTGTATGTGTGAATCACTACGTGCTTCCATTCTTTCTCTTTCTCCGACAGAACACAGAATTCATTACATTCGTGATATTACAGCTCTCTGAATAATTAAAATACTGAGATGTATACGTGATATCATTTTCATGATGATTGGAATGAAAGCATGTTATTAAACATGGGAATACGATGGCGCAGTGATTGTTCATGTCTCACACAAGATGCTTGCTGCGCCATGCGCGACCTTCAGTGTAATAATTTATTGTAGCAGTACTGTCTCTTTCAAACGTACTAACCCCTAATTCCTGTCCTTATTTTTCTTTCTTCAAATACCCGATCACCACACAATCAGCTCTGTAATAGACGTTAAGCCATCTGTAAGCTTACAATGACGATTCTTCAAAACTTTTAAGGAACATTGAAATATCTTCATAGTACGTGTTTAATTATTCTATCCATCTATCCTTCCAGTGTCGCGCCAGCCTCAGCAAATATGCAGCGCGAGGCAGGAACAATACGTGAACTTGCTAGCACTGCGTCACCGTGTCCTCATATGTTTAATTATTAACAATACAGATTATTTAAATGAAGTTAAAGTTTTATCTGTATAATATAATCAACATATTTTGCTGCATTTCATCTTAAAAATGATATCGTCATCATATGTAAATACGCGCTTTATAAAGTGGCACAGGTTGTGTAATATTATAACTGTAGTGCAAGTTTACAGTGAGGTAATAGTACGTACTTATAAGTACAAACAGTTCTACAAGGAGCACTTGATTGAGTGCGTTTATAGTTCTTGGGATGAAACTGTTTCTGAACTGCGAGGTCCGTACAGGAAAGGTTTTGAAACGTTTTGCCGTGGCTAAGGCAGCGTGGGCTTGAACCTGTATACCGATAATTCTCTTTCCGATCAGCTGCTGCTGTGATTCCCCACTCAGATACAGTGATATAAATACTCCGAGTGGTGCAGTGAGAGTAATATGGAAAAAGATGATCCACTGTGGCAACCCTTAAAGGGAGCAGCTGAAAGAAGAACAAGAAGGTGCAGTGAGAGTAACAACGCTAAAGCAGCTATGGTATTTGGAATACTATGGCTAGTCCCTGGGCCATTATATTGTTACAGGTAATCTACAATCAGATGCATTACACTAATAAACAATACGCGGTTAGTTTCAGTGTATTTATAAAGCCGCGTCAGGAAAATAAGGAATAACCACACTGGAACAGTAGCACTGCTTTGACGCTGGGTGCTGCCAGTCTGCAAAACCGAGCGGAGAACTTGCGAAAGACAAGGTATGAGGTACCGTGGAAAAGTGCATGGCTTTACACCAAGTGTAGGTTTTATACATCGTGATTTGAACGTGGAAACGTTTTTACGCAACATTTCTGTGCGTACGCACCGTTTATACATGAGGCCCCTGGTCTGCAGAGGGACAAAGGGAGAGAGGATCAGATGACAGATGATTGAGAAATAACACTATTTGAGCCCATAAACTGTCTGCCATGTGCACATGTATATATAGATAAAATAAAAAATAAAGAAAGATGCACATGACCAGCATAAAAAGAATCCCAAATGAAATAAGGAGACATCAAACATGAATTTGAACCCCAGCCATAGGAGAACCCTAGCTGAGACATGACATCCACATTCAATCACACTGAGCCAACTGACTGTTGTTTTTGAGCCATGGAAGGAAAAGCACAGCATGTACTGTATTTGGTGTAAGTATTTGGACCTGAGTGTTTGAATGTAAAAACCTTGAAGAGAAAATCGCAGTACCGCCTGCAACTAGAACATGTGACCAAGTTGGAGAAGGAGAAGAGCTCCTGAACAAAGAAAGAAAAGCACGCATAGACACCCTATAGGTGACCAGGACAGGAACAAAGCGTCACTTACTCCAAACCTCAAGTACACCTGCTTTGATTTCAAGAACTATTAATTGTAACTTAATACAGTAGTATTATGGTTTGATGCCACACTAACTGGAAAGTAATAAACTTTATGAAGGACAAGTCTTTAACTGTTATATGTTTCTCTCCCTAAATCCAGTAGGAAATTTAGACCAGCATCTCCCACACACACAGACTTTGTACGGCGGAGTAAACCAGTGCAGACTAGTTGGAAGCAAATCAACACTAGACATTAGAAGCTTAATAACCAGCTAAAGAACTTATCATCTTGACCACATGAATTGAACACTCAGAATTCATAAGTTAGGTGCTTTGTCACACATGTGTGCCTGGGGACCACCTTCCTGGCTCTGAAGAGGTAAGCACTTCCGCCCCAGACCGAGAGGGGTCAGAAGCACAGGACAATGCACCAACAAAGCCCCGCCCCTTCCGGTCCAGATAATAAAATAAAGGCACCTTAATCTGGAAGAAGGCATCTCATTTGGATCCTAGCCTTGGAGGAGGACAGAACTCTGACTTGTTCTGGCTAACCTTCTTTCTTTCATTGCTGGCTCTTTAAGAAGCCCCATGTGACTGTTTGCTAGTCCAACCTACTAATTTTCCTTGGTCATCTTACCCAGCTGCACTCACATCTTTTTTCTATAGGACAGAAAAAGGCCAAACTAAGCTAGTGTAAATGTATGTTTTGCGTTGTTTGCTATTGTGCTTTGCAGTAAGGAGACTGTGGAAGATTGTGGGTTCGCTTCCTGGTTCCTCCCTGTGTGGATAGCGCTTTGAATACTGAGAAATGTAAATGAATTATTATTATTATTATTGTCCTTCATCTATATAATTATATCTTGTCAGGCATGTGTGCCAGAGGGTTGCCTTCCAGGCTTACCTAAGGCACCACCACCAAGATGAGATGGGGGGGCTCTGCCGCTAACAGTCTTGTTTCTTTTCTCGCTCGAGAATAATCGCCCCTTGAGGGCAACAAAGACAAGGAAGATCCATCCCTTCCGGTTTACTTGGCATAAAATGGAGACACTCAAGAAAGTTGGTGTCTTGTTCTGGACCGGACCACGATAGTGAATGAGAGAGAGAGAGAAAAAAAAGAAAGAGAGAGAGAAGAAAGAAAGTACGACTTGGAGAGAGTACTTATTCTAAGGAATTATCCCCAACAAAGACGGGAATTATTCCTAACAAAGAACATCTACAAGCGCGTGTTTTTGTTACCTTTTTAGTTTTCTGCTAGAATTAATCAGGTATTTGCTTGGTTGCCACTCCAAGCATTTGGCTTTTGCCCTGCCTCATCATTCGTCCCACTATAATCTATATACATAAATATGCATTGTGAACGCTAGAGGTTGCTGTTGCCCCTTTAACCCCAACAGACAGGACACAAAGTAAAAGCACCAAGAAGATATTTAATTATTTTCTTCTCAAAAATAGTGCTCAAAGCACCACAGCCACAATATCACAGACAAGTGAAGTATCAAGCACCAAATAAACACAAATCTCTCCTTAACTTCCCCTCCACACCTTCCAGCAAGCTTTGTCCACCTCCACCCGACTCTGGCTCACTTGCTTGGTCTTCAGCAGTCCTTTATATAGTTCTTGACCCGGAAGTGCTTCTGTATTTCTGTCCTCATGACTCGACAGTATTTCTGGACTATAAGGGAAGCACGACTTCCCCAGTCCTTCCGTACCACCCCCTGGCAGCACCCATGACACCCAACATAGGCCGAGGTAGCAAACTCCAAGTCCCAAGATGCCCTGTGGGAATCTGGGGCACCGCTATACTCCAGGGGAGCTGCCATCTAGTGTCTTGGGGGAGGCAGTGTCTAAAAGTTCATTCTCGGGGCGTCCCGGCCATCCATCACAGCATATATCCATCTTCAATTTTCCTTATGCTATGAATAAATTGTATTATTTGGTTCACTGTAGCAAGCATGTTTAGGTTATTCGTTGAAAAATGCTCTTTTACCTCAACCGAACCACAACAGAGAAAACGAAAGTTATCTAAAGTAAAGTTTTCATAAATTGTGCAGATCTCTTCATATTTCTGGCATCCCCTGCTGGTGTTGTGATCAGAGCTGAATTTTAGGGTCTTATGGCATTTTTTTCTACTACTTGTTACGGTCGCATCCCACGTTTCAAGAGGCGTGGTCTCCGGGGTCATGACCTTGAATTCTTCAGCCCATCGGGATAAAAGGTCAGCATCTGTCCCAAGATTTATCTGATCTGTGACTAAATCCTTTAAAACTTTTAAAGAAACCCTCTCTTTGTTATTGATATTTGTGATTTTCGCCTCTCATCTGGGTTTGCGTTCACTTTGTTCATTTTGTGTCTGTTTTGTTTTGTCTTTTGCATGCATCTCAAAAAATCTGCTGTCTGTTTCCTGCTGAGCCAGGATAGCTGGAAGGTAAAACAGAGACCCCTCCCTCACACCTGCACTGAGGGGTGTTCAGAAAACAATCCCCCCGGTGTTGACTTCCGTTTTCTTTTAATGGCTCCTCTCGCAGTGTTGTTAGTTAACTTTGTTCTCTTACTGGACTTACAGTACACGTGCGATAACTTTGTTCTTTTACTGGAGTTACCTTGTGTGTCATGATGTTCTCTGAACCCGTATGTGTGTTCCATGTCGGCAGCAGCTGTTGAGATCAATAAATGATAAAGAACTCTTATTTTCACAGCCGTCTGCGAGGGGAATTTTACCTGTACGGACAACGAAGTGTGTGTGAGGCCCAACGAATGTCGCTGTCGCCATGGGTACTTTGGTGCCAACTGTGAAACCAGTAAGTGCAGAAAGATTTTCTTTTATGTTTTCGATGTGGATGATTGCAATTAAATGTTGTGATCTGAACTTTCATTCATTCATTCATTTTCACCATTTATCTAAAGTCTTAGCAGTGAGCTCCAAATGTCCTTTTGCCCAGCCACACTTGCCAAGTCATACAGTGGGATCCCAAAGTGTTCCCAGGACATCTGGGAGATATCATCCACCAAGTAAGCCCTGTGTCTTCCCCGGGGTCTTCTTCCAACTGGTTCTGCCCATAAAAACTCCACAGGGAAGCGACCATATCAGATGCCTGAACCACCTCAATTGGCTAATTAGAACCAAATGTGGTTCTTCAGAGTGATACCATAGGGGAACCATTATGTTCCATAAAGTTCCAACCACATGTAGGTTCCAGAATGAACCTTTTATTTATTTAGACCTGTAACAGATTCCATAAATATTCATGATTAGATGACAACAGATTTTTGAAATACCAGTAGACCCCTGATTTTAAAAGGACTCTTGCCTCATGCAATAGCACAAGTTAAGTTCAGGTTGTCTTGACCATTCAGTAGCCTACTAGACATGAAGGATTTCTGTTTTATCCACATATTAGGAACCTTTTCAAAGCACAAAGGATCGAACACTTCCCAGAATGAGACAGTTCTTGGTCAAGCAACGGTTCCTTGAGGATACACACAACAAGTGGAAACTTGGAAAGACAAGTTAGACACAGTCACAGTCCTGCAGACCCTGGCCAACTGGCTTCCCATTTGAATAATCTGACACTGCTGCATCTTTGACTTAAATGCTAGACCAAAGGTCCAAGATTTATCACGGACCTGGCCAGCCTCTATAGCATATGAGTCTTTTATGTGTTTGTTACTACGACATTCAGGTTTTCTTTATAACAAGCCGTTAAACCAAATAGTGACTCTAAATTTCCTTGAAGTGACTGTATGTTATTCTGTCTTTACGTGAGTGGCTTTATTTCTCCAATACCTAAACACTTGTCTGGATAGGCTCAAGGTCCATGGATTATGTGCATGTACAGAATGAATGACTGAAAAAACATTTCAGATAAACAGGTTTGATAAATTGTCTGAAACACATCTAGCTCTGAAGATTCATGCCAGTTTACAAAGCTATGTGTAAGTCAGTCCTTATTTAGACTCTTGACTTTCTATTTCTTGTCTGCAGAGTGCCCAGGTCAATTCTGGGGTCCTGACTGTAAGGAGATGTGCACTTGCCACCCCAACGGACGCTGTGAAGATGTGACAGGCAAATGCACATGCAACGCTAACCGCTGGGGCGCCAACTGTGAGCATGCCTGCCACTGCCAGCGTGGGAAATGCGACCAGGAGACAGGAAAATGCACGTGTGATACGGGCTGGTGGGGGCCGCAGTGCTCCAATGCCTGTTACTGCAGCAGCAATTCAGTGTGTGAGCAGAGCTCGGGCCGCTGCATCTGCCAGCAGGGCTGGTGGGGCCGCCGCTGCAGCAACCAATGTGCCTGCCACAACAGTCCCTGTGAACAGTTCAGCGGGCGCTGCCAGTGCCAAAAGAACCTGTGGGGGCCACGCTGTGAACGGTACTGCCAGTGCAACCATGGTACCTGCAACCCGACTGATGGCTCCTGCACCTGTGAGCCAGGATACCGGGGCAAGTTCTGCCGGGAGCCCTGTCCAGCTGGCTTCTACGGGCTAGGCTGCAGACGCAAGTAGGTGGATGAATCTTTAATAACAAACTCTTCACAAGGCCATGAAGTTGTCATGTAATAGTCACCTTCTTGATGCTGTGGCTTAATAAAGTCAGTCTGGTTGCTGTTGCTGAAAAACCTTTGCAGATATATGGGAATAAGATGCGGTAGACAGGGCATAGAGACATACAGAAACCAAAGCAAGCAAAGATCATCAGACTCATTGAGTTCTCAACTTCTGTTCTCGCTATGTTCACTTGTAATCAGTTAACGATTTGCAGAACATCCTTGTGGTTCATTTTTACCCCATCAACCTTTAATGACAGTAACTTGATTCTGCTTTTCCTATTTCAGCCAAGTAGGTTTTTTTTTCTTGTAGGGCTCCTCTATGTTGATCAGTTAGAACCAAATGTGGTTCTTCAGAATAATGCCATAGGGGGACCATTATTTCCTATAAAGGTCCATGCACATGAAGTTTCTACAATGACCCTTTTCTTTATTTACTTAGATCTGTAACAAGTTCCATGATAACGGATTTATGAAATACTAATGTTCTCCTGTCACATACAATAGCACAGGCCAGGTTCAGGTTTTCTTGACCTGTCAGTATGCTGTTAGACATTAAAGATGTCTGTTTTGTACACATTTTGCAGAACATCCATAGGCTTTATAGTTCCTCCATCAGCCTTTAATGACTTTAATTTAGTTCTGGTTTTCCTGTTTCTGCCTTTTGTCTCTGTGTTCATCAACCCTATTAAGATGTTGAATGAGGAATGATGGGTTGTTTTTATTTTTATTCTCACTCATAAGCTCCTTGGTTTTTAATTTGGTAAAAAAATGACCAATCCTTTCAAAAAGTACTCAGACCCCATCACTATTTTGACAATTTGTAATTTTGTGGCCTTATGTTAAAATTATTCCAATTAATTTTTTCTCTCATCAAATGACACTCAATACTCCAAATGATAAAGCAAAAACAAGATTTTAATATAAAGAAAAAAATATATATATATATATATATATATATATATATATATATATATATATATACATACAGTGGGTACGGAAGGTATTCAGACCCCCTTCAATTTTTCACTCTTTGTTATATTTCAGCCATTTGCTAAAATCATTTAAATTATTTTTTTTCCTCATTAATGTACACACAGCACCCCATATTGACAGACAAAAAAAAAGAATTTTTGAAATTGTTGCAGATTTATTAAAAAAGAAAAACTGAAATATCACATGGTCCTAAGTATTCAGACCCTTTGCTCAGTATTTAGTAGAAGCACCCTTTTGAGCTAATACAGCCATGAGTCTTCTTGGGAAAGATGCAACAAGTTTTTCACACCTGGATTTGGGGATCCTCTGCCATTCCTCCTTGCAGATCCTCTCCAGTTCTGTCAGGTTGGATGGTAAACGTTGGTGGACAGCCATTTTTAGGTCTCTCCAGAGATGCTCAATTG
>JANRMT010062840.1:34422361-34472365 GCA_026402145.1 Polypterus bichir lapradei
TACAGTGAAAACTATGAGGGACAGCTGGGGCCTTTACCCGGATGGGACACCTCTGTATTGGAAGGACATGGGAAGAGAGCGTGCATAGTGCTTTATCTCCCTCGGAGCACTAGATGGCAGCCCCCCTGCCATCGGTATCCCACAGGGCATCATGGGATTTGGAGTTCTGTGATTCAGCCCTTTTGGGTGCCATGGGTACCGCCAGGGGGTGCTGTGGGGACTGGGGAACCCGGAAGTGTTCCCTGGCCACATCTTCTGGACACTGGAAGTACTTCAGGGGATTTACTTAGAAGGAGCTGCCTGCCACTACTTAGTGAGCCAGAGTCGGGAGGAAGAGGGATGAAGCTTGCTCAGAGTGACCTAGCTCTGTACAGTTAGGTCCATAAATATTTGGACAGAGGCAACTTTTTTCTAATTTTGGTTCTGTACATTACCACAATGAATTTTAAATGAAACAACTCAGATGCAGATGAAGTGCAGTCTTTCAGCTTTAATTCAGTGGGTTGAACAAAACGATTGCATAAAAATGTGAGGCAACTAAAGCATTTTTTTTAACACAATCCCTTCATTTCAGGGGCTCAAAAGTAATTGGACAAATTAAATAACTGGAAATAAAATGTTCATTTCTAATACTTGGTTGAAAACCCTTTGCTGGCAATGACAGCCTGAAGTCTTGAACTCATGGACATCACCAGATGCTGGGTTTCCTCCTTTTTAATGCTCTGCCAGGCCTTTACTGCAGCGGCTTTCAGTTGCTGTTTGTTTGTGGGCCTTTCTGTCTGAAGTTTAGTCTTCAACAAGTGAAATGCATGCTCAATTGGATTAAGATCAGGTGACTGACTTGGCCATTCAAGAATTTTCCACTTCTTTGCTTTAATAAACTCCTGGGTTACTTTGGCTGTATGTTTTGGGTCATTGTCCATCTGTATCATGAAACGCTACCCAATCAATTTGACTGCATTTAGCTGGATTTGAGCAGACAGTATGTCTCTGAACTCCTCAGAATTCATTCGGCTGCTTCTGTCCTGTGTCACATCATCAATAAACACTAGTGTCCCAGTGCCACTGGCAGCCATGCACGCCCAAACCATCACACTGCCTCCACCGTGTTTTACAGATGATGTGGTATGCTTTGGATAATGAGCTGTTCCACGCCTTCTCCATACTTTTTTCTTGCCATAATTCTGGTAGAGGTTGATCTTGGTTTCATCTGTCCAAAGAATGTTTTTTCCAGAACTGTGCTGGCTTTTTTAGATGTTCTTTAGCAAAGTCCAATCTAGCCTTTCTATTCTTGAGGCTTATGAGTGGCTGGCACCTTGCAGTGCACCCTCTGTATTTACTTTCATGCAGTCTTCTCTTTATGGTAGACTTGGATATCGGTACGCCGACCCCCTGGAGAGTGGTGTTCACTTGATTGGCTGTTGTGAAGGGGTTTCTCTTCACCATGGAAATGATTCTGCGATCATCCACCACTGTTGTCTTCTGTGGACGTCCAGGTCTTTTTGCGTTGCTGAGTTCACCAGTGCTTGCTTTCTTTCTCAGGATGTACCAAACTGTAGATTTTGCCGCTCGTAATATTGTAGCAATTTCTCGGATGGGTTTTTTCTGTTTTCGCAGCTTAAGGATGGCTTCTTTCACCTGCATGGAGAGCTCCTTTGACTGCATGTTGTCTGTTCACAGCAAAATCTTCCACATGCAAGCACCACACCTCAAATCAACTCCAGGTCTTTTATCTGCTTAATTGATAATGACATAATGACGGACTTGAACACACCTGCCCATTAAATAGCCTTTGAGTCAATTGTCCAATTACTTTTGAGCCCCTGAAATGAAGGGATTGTGTTAAAAAAAATGCTTTATTTGCCTCACATTTTTTTGCAATTTTTTTGTTTAACCCACTGAATTAAAGCTGAAAGTCTGCACTTCAACTGCATCTGAGTTGTTTCATTTAAAATTCATTGTGGTAATGTACAGAACCAAAATTAGAAAAAAGTTGTCTCTGTCCAAATATTTACGGACCTAACTGTATGTAGAAGCCATGCCAGTCTGGGACTAGGGGCTAGTGATATGTGAAATGATTTGAGTAATAACTGAATCGGCAGTAAATGTCAGTGTTTCACTTCACAAAAGATTTTGTGCTATAAATTATATTTCCCTTCCATAGAAATTTGTGGCATTAACACAAGAAGTAAAGCATTTAGTTCCTTACCGGAAGCCTTTCATGTATTAATTCCCATGTGTCTGTCTGGTATTTAGTATTTAAATAAAGATCTCTAGCAAAAGAAGAAATAAATCAATGAACATGTGCATATCCTCAACTAGGATGAGGCAGTCAGTGGGTGGCTTCCTATGTAGTGAGATTTCCCTGTGGAGAAAACACAATAAATGTCAACAGTGGTCCAGAATACTTGCAGAAGAGAACAAAGATAAACACAGAAGTGTGAACGAGGCTCGAGGGAATGGAATTCCTTGTTTTCCAGCCCCCCCAAAAAATTTTTTTAACACTCCCAAAAATTTGTCAGTGAACTCTGTGCTTTGCAATTGAGGAGTATCTATGAGAATGGGATTAAAAAATATTATGTGCATGTCTTGCTTGGACTGTGTAGCTTCAATCAGGATGTGGCCCTTGTGTTACCATTTCAGGCCAACTTGGTGCAGGTGACAACGTTTTTGAATTCAAATCAAATACCATTTGTAGCTGCCATATAGGTGTGCATTTCTAAACCTGTTAGTTACTAAAACGTGACAAATGGAGCTGCAGGACTCTTGATTATTAAAACACCGGAGATTTGCATTCTGAGGATAACAGTAGTGCGACTACGATTCCAGCAAAATATAGCCAACATCTCGACTCCAATTCCAACTCCACAGCAGCGGTCTATACTGAAACACATTGGGACTGTGTCACAAAAATACATCTGGCTTTCTTACATCGCTTAATGTATTGAAAAGTATAAAAATGATCTGTGAATTGTGGAGGCAGCTAGAGTCTAAATTAAAATGCATGGATAATCGTATCCTTATCAGCCTGCTGTATCCAATTATTGAACACCTCTGTCCTCCACGCATTCTTGTCCTTTTGTTTCACTTAAACCGCTCCTGTTCTGTCAGGTTGGCTCTCATTATGCAAACATTTATTTTTTAGGTGTGAGAAGAAATGTCCCAATGGTACATATGGTGAAAACTGCGGAAATGTCTGTAAAGACTGTTTTGATGGGGAATGCCATTTTGTCACTGGGGAATGTCACTGCAATCCTGGCTCTCATGGGACTCAGTAAGTATGGTTAACTAAGGGTGAACCACATACTCGAGGACATGAGTGGAAATTAGGGGGGCATGCATTTAAAAGTGAAGCCACTACTTAATGCAAAGAGTTGTGGGGCTCTGGAAGCAACTGGCCAAAACATGCAGTTGAAGTAGAAACCTCAATAACCTTTAAGGAGAATCTGGATGAGCTAGATGGACAACTTAGCCATTAGCTAAACAAACAAGCTTAATGAACTGAATGGTCTCCTCTCATTTGTCAAATTTCTTATATTCTAGCTGGGAATAGATAGTAGAAAGAGATATTTTTCATGTGATTAAATAAAACATCTGCAAATCCAACTTTTGAAGGTGAGGGAATGACATCTAACCACGCTTCTGTGCCCAAGACACATTTCTCAGTTTCTCTTAAGCTGTCCCTTTTGCACAACTTGAATTAGATTTGCCAATAAATGTGCCTTTTTAACCACTAAAAATGTCTGTTTGAATCACACAGTGTGTTTTCTTTTACACTCTTGCAGCTGTAATATGAGTTGTCCAGCTGGTCAATATGGCGTCAACTGTGCCTTTTTTTGCTCTTGCCATGAGGATAACTGCGATCCTACCACGGGGACTTGTTACATGGGTAAGCCCTTTTCATTGCTATTATTTCTGAGAGGTACACGCTTATAGTGGGAAATTTCATGTGCGTGATCTTCAGATGGTAACTCCCAGTGAGATGATTCATATAAAACAATGCTACCCAAATTTGTGAGTGGTGACTTTTCAGTTTTTTCAGTGTAATAACTACAGTAGGTCAGCCAGAAATAGCATTTTTTGTGGTCAGATTCTTCTCGTATTCAGCCATTTACGTATTCATCTTCCTTCCTTTTACTTGTTTTGAGAGTTTTGACACTCCATTTGGGAGTTTTTAAGGTTGCAGATAGTGTGTCTTTCATTAGTTCTTTGCTCCGACTCGGCAGGAAAACAGCTAACTTAATTTCGTGAGTAAACCAAAGTGACCACAACTCAGACGAGAGTCAAAAATCAAGGTCAAAGAACAGGCAATGAGTCGAAACCAAGGCGAGACAAGAAGAGTAAACACACAATAAGTCAAAATGGAAAAAGTAAAAATAAATACATTATAAAAAATAAGTAAAATAAAAAAAGAATTAGTAAAAAGTAATATGTAAAAAATTATAAAAGATAAATAATAAGAGATAAATAAGTAATAAAAATAATAAGTAACAATAATAATAATAATAAAGTAATAAGTAAAAAATTATAAAAGATAAGTAATAAGAGATAATAAGTAATAAAAATAATAAGTAATAATAATTAAAATAATGTAATAAGTAATAAAATTATAAAATTTAAAGTAATAAGTAAAAAATTATAAAAAAAATAAATAAAAATAAATACATTATAAAAAATAGGTAAAATAAAAAAAATTAGTAAAAAGTAATAAGTAAAAAATTTTAAAAGATAAATAATAAGAGATAAATAAGTAATAAAAATAATAAGTAATAATAATAATAAAGTAACAAGTAATAAATTACAAAATCATAAGTAAAAAGTAAAAAATTATAAAAAATAAATAAAAATAAGTAAAAATAAATAAATAAATTTTATCCACAGATCGGATAACACTCAGAGCTTTTATGCTGATTAAGTCAAGGTCACGGCCCCTGAGACCACACCCTTAGAAACACGGGAAGTAACCATGACAACAGTACACAATATGACTTGTCTAGCTACAAAACGTCAATATTCAGCTTAAACCTTGACAGTTTTCACATATAGAGCTTATTTCCATCCATCCATCCATTATCCAACCCGCTGAATCCTAACTACAGGGTCACGGGGGTCTGCAGGAACCAATCCCAGCCAACACAGGGCGCAAGGCAGGAAACAAACCCCGGGCTGGGCACCAGCCCACTGCAGGGCTAGAGCTTATTTAATTTGGCAAATTTCTTTCTACTGTCATCGCCACCGTACGGTCAGCACTGCCTTTTGCTCATGTACGTGCGGTCGTTCCTGTGTCAGGAGCGGGCTTTTGGAGGTTGTTATCTTTGATTAATTACTAGCAAGGTTTAGAGTTGCTCAGAAGTTCATTTCCTGTCGAGCTGACGGTTTCCGAAACCCTTTCTCGTTTTACAGTTTCTTTTTCTGATTTTTCTGGTTTCTCAACTCACGTTAGTATTTTTGACTTTATTTCTCTTCACACAATTTGTCGTTGGTTACGGTGCATCTGATCTTCTGGTTAATATGACTCTTTTTGGCTTTTGACTTTGTCATTACCACTGGTTACTTTTTCAACTACTTTTATTAGATTTTCACGTAGGACAACAGCATTCATATCGCATTTGTTTGCTTTCTGTTTTCACAAAAAAAAAAACAGTGAATCTTAGTTTTAAAATAATTTCTGTGCGGTTCAAGTGCTATATCAACAACATCCTTACATTTCAGACAGGAAATTCAAATTAGTATAACAAATTCAGATGGTAGTGGTATCTCAAAGCATAGGTCGCAGTAAGACAAAAGCAGTTTTCTGTGCATTCCAAAATGCTTTGGATGGCACCAAAAAATTTCGATACTTATTCAATCTTGCGAAAGTGACGATTGAATTCATTTTACAATTGCAAAACGTGAAACACACTAAAAAGAATTTTTTTGGAGGTGATGAAGGGGAGGAAAACAGGGAGTAGTGCTTCCAAATGTCTCATTCAATCAGTCAGTCATCGTCCAACCCACTACTGTATATCCTAACACAGGGTCACAGGGGTCTGCTGGAGCCAATCCCAGCCAGCCAAGGGCACAAAGCAAGAACAAACCCTGGGCAGGGCGCCAGCCCACTGCAGTGTCTCATTCACCCTTACGTATTTACCTGTGTTCATCTTCGCAGAAGCAACCCAGTCAAATTAATTTATGCCTCTCATTCACCTTAAAGTGGAAAAGCGCAGTGCTTTTTGTAAAATATTTTCCACGTAACGAAACACCAAAATGCACCAGTGTGTGCATTACCCAGTTTTGTCCACAGGAGAAATTCACTTCACAAGAAGCACCATCACCAACACCACCACTGTAACCTAGCAGCCACCCTTGATTCATCCAGACATGCATTTTCCAAGTGCCACGGAGCTTTAAGTTTCTTTTATGCCTTTGGTACATCTTTAGGATTATGATGGCCAAGATTATCATCATAAATGGCAAAGTGGTGATCGTACTACTGGAACACATTTGGCAGCTCAACAAAATGTCTAAACCTGACAGAAAATAATTTAGGTGACTTTTCTTGTCGCTAAACATCTTTGTTTCAATGCTAAGTGATAGGCAGATGGAAGCAGGATTACTGCCTGTAAACGTTTCCAGATAGGAACTAAATGGTGTCACGCACGCCCATCTGGGGACCACCTTCCTGACACTGGGGAGGTAAACAGTTTTATCCCATGAAGAGAAGGCGTATTGGTGCGAATATCTTCTCCTTCATCCTCGAGCCAAGAAAAGATGCCCAAGAAAGAAGCCTGACCCCAACCCCACCACCCAAAGAAAACCCTGCCCTTCCATTGTCAACCCTAGTAAGGTGACGTCAGATAACCAACTGACACTCGTGAAGAACAAAGTTGCCCTTTTGACTCACGCTTTGTCGTCATTTCAGCAGGTTTCACTCCCTCTGCCCAATGAAATCTTACTACAGCGCCTTGTTAACCAATGGTGCGATCTCACAGTGGATCATCCATGTTCATTTGATTTTGGCTTCAACTAGACTAATGACAGAGCGATGTGCTGTACATGTTTGACCTACACATATGCCATCGTGAATGTGGTGCATTTTGTCAGCTGCTGTCTGTTGAGGGTACCGCGTTATTTTCAAATTTCCTTTACCTCTTGATTCATCCTCGTAATTCTTTGTGTGTTTTGGGGGGAATTGTTATTACATTTACTTATATTATCCATCCATCCATCCAGTATCCAACCCGCTATATCCTAACTATATTGTCACGGGGTCTGCTGGAGCCAATCCCAGCCAACACAGGGCGCAAGGCAGGAAACAAACCTTGGGCAGGGCGCCAGCCCACCACATACTTATACTTATTAAATATCCATCTTGCAACAAATAAATTACTATCTATCTATCTATCTATCTATCTATCTATCTATCTATCTATCTATCTATCTATCTATCTATCTATCTATCTATCTATCAAGATTTGCAGACCTATTCCTCGAAATCGTCTTCTCTGGTTCCTTTATTACTGAATGTTATTCATGATCTTTTCTGCCGAACAGTTGTAGCTGATGGGGTGACTTTTTCTGTCTAGTCAAACTCATGTTGTCATTTCGCTTGACTTTTGTTTCACATTTACAAGCAGTCCACTTTTCTCTTTTGCAGAAGCTAACCAGAGGATGGGTGTGATAGCAGCTGGAGCACTGGTGGCTTTCCTTCTCCTCCTCCTCCTCTCTCTGTTGTGCTGTTGCTGTGTCTGCCGCAATAAAGACAAAAACGAGTAAGTCTAACGGACGTCATTTGGGCTACAGGGTATCGATTCAGCTCTATGAAGTGAGCCTCAGGCCAAGACCACACTAATATGGATAATTTTGGAAACACATCTTTTTTTGTTCATTTTGACCTTCCAGTCCCACTGGAATGACATTTCTGACCACAGAAAAAGAATTTTTTTAAAACTTATGTAAATTTGAACACACCGGGTCTCACTCAGTAGTGTGGCAGGGGAAATTGTAGCTTTTAGAAAGCCCTACCGTATAATTGTCATGTGATCAGGCAGTAGTTTCAATCTTTATATACTATGTATATAAAATTTACAATTATATCTACTGTATATAAAATATACTATTTATATGCTAACTGACGGCTTTGTGATCTCATCAGTAATTCAGGATTGCTCTGTCCTTACATCTCCGCAGTAGCTAACACCTAGAAACAACTGAAAATTTCCCAAATATTTATATTTGCAGGAAAAAACACACACACACACTCTGGACGATATTTTCCAAGAAATTAGTAATTATACACTCAGTTGCAAAGTTTAAAAGCAGTTGCACTCCATTATCTGTCCAGACAAAGAAGTCCATTGTTTGTTTCTTCCTCATTCTTTCTGCGTTTCACTTTACTAAGGGTTTACTTCATAAACAAATGATGCACATGGCTGATAAAAGATTGACATGTTTTTGATGTTTCACTGTCAGAAAATGATTGAAAAAATGATAGGGTGAACGGAAAACTTCTAAATGAAAATATCATTACAAATGTTAGTGTGGCCTAAGCCCCAGAGTGATGAGGTTATAGCGGACTTAATGTCATAAGAATATCGATTAAGACACTCAAGAACACGTGATGGAGGTCGTACTCCGTCATAATCAATAGGTAAAGGAGAGTGGGGCACACAGGGTTCTTTGCCATTTTATGTCGTGCTTGTATATAATAAATAAAAGAGCCGTGATTTGTCTTTCACAACTCAGCGAGACATTAACAAATGAGTTGTCAGCGTGAACCAGGTGTTGCTGAAAGGTAGAAGTACATTATTAGGGATTTGTTAAATCCTTAATAAATGTTTAAAAACACAATCCCCTGCCACTACCTACCGACTGCCTTATCCTAGTAGAGGATGCCGGTGATTTTTATTTTTCTCCTCCACAGATCTTCACTTAAACACTAAACTTCAGACAGGCACATGTGGAATTAATGCATGAAAAAACAGGGAGAATCTAATGGGCGGGGCTCCGAGTTATGATGTGTTACTCACGTAATAATGAAACAAAATAAATGCAGTGTATACTTCGATAGATGTGTAAATGATCCAATCACATTTGGTGTTGGAAATGGTCGCCTTCTTCTTGCAAACACGGATCGACACACAGCGCTCCATATAGGCAAAGGTATCCGCAAGCATTGTAGGGGTGATGGCAGCAATTACCTGTTCAGTGTTTCGCTGTAATTGTTCCAGTGTACGTGGCTTGTTCTTGTACACTTTTCCTTTCAGCACTCCCCAGATGAACAGATCTGGACCGGGGAAGGAGGTGGCTGTTGTCCATTTGAAATGACTCCATTGCTAAAAAAGATTCAATTTGTGCCATACTGTGAGCTGACATGTGACAGGTTGCCCCATCTTCCTGGAAATAACCTTCACTGATCTCACGGTCATCCGGTTCATTCACAAATAAGTCTGAACACTTATCCAGGAGTACTGTGATCTTTATTTAATTAGCATCAACCTTTTTGCTCATCGCTACACATGAATTATCATTTATAACATGATCTGTCAATCTATCAAGTCTTGTAGAATGTGTTTTTTGTTGCCAAGCAGGAGTAAGGATCATGTCCAAACTAAATGCTGGGATACCCGCTAGGTATTAAATCCAGCAAACAAATTGCAAACAAATTGCAAACAAAACAAACGTGCGATGGCATTAAACAGCAGAAGTTGCGGGTCTGGCACTGTGGAGCTCTTTCTTCCATTCTGGATCAAAACCAAAGTGAGACACCTCTTTCCGGGAATGCCCAGCTATATAGGACCGGGTTGGGGTCAGTTGCCTTTCCTGGGTGTATTCTCAGAGGAAGAAGGAGGTGATAATGTTGGTGACAACACCCACTCTCGATGAGCCTGGGAGGTGATCCTCCGACACGCCTGCGTGACACTATTAGTGACTAATTAATGGAAGTTTTTATAAATTTTTTGCTCTTTACTCAGCTCTTTTAATCCTTTCAGGTTAAATGGTATATGGCCACCTGCAGCTTCTCAGGGATGTGGTATCCAACAGCTGTCAGGCTGTTTGCTTATTCCATAAAAACATCTGCATCGGATATCCATGTGTTGTCAATGTTCATTTTTTTTTCTATTTATTTTGCACTGCAGCTCAGACAATGACAGCTCTGGAAAAGGAAAGACCACTCGAAGACGATTTTGTGGCCGATTTAGCCGAATTAGCACCAAATTACCCAGAATTCCACTGAGGCGGCAAAAACTTCCAAAAGTTGTGGGTAAGTCTAGTCCTCTTTGATATCATTTATGTGTATTCATTAAAGTCATTCTCTCAACTACTTATTCTTTTTTGACACATTTAATGTCGGAGCACTGGCTCCAGTGCCTATCCCAGAATTCTGGATGGCAACCAACATTTGACAGCAATGAAAAAATGATTAAACATAAATAGCAGAAGACTGAGGCAGAGAAATGAGATTCACATTTAAATATAAATACAAACATATTTTCCAACAAGCAGAACATGCAGTGCTAATGTCTCAATATAAACAGCAGTTTGTCATCGGTAGCCATATCAGCTGTCTCACGTGGATGCCACTTTTATGTAAAAGCTCGCAAGCTCAGAGGCATCTTGTAAAATTTGAAACCTGTAAAGATCAAAGCTTTATTAAAAAAAAAAAAATTATAGCAGATCTTATTCAGTGTGCACCTGGAGGTCTTCCTTCCAGTTCTATCATAAATTGACCAAGCAAGAGATTTACCAGACCCTTTTCATTTTGCAAGCATGCGGTGCAGTTCCCACCTCCTTAGATTATATGGACCACCACTACTTCAAAAGTCTGACGACTTAGAGAAGCCCTGTCTTATTCTGCCGAGATTATTTGGAAGCCACTGTTGTCTCCTCTCCAAAATGTAAAGTAAGTTCTTTGTCCTGCCACTTTGTTGTCCAGATGTTTGTTAGTCACTTGCACTTAAAGGAGTGACCAGAAATTGAGGAAACTTAGAGATCACACACATATCAAAATAATTCTTCACTATCCTCTACTTTTGCATAACTACTCAGTAACGGCTTTTTTGTAATTTGCAGAGAGAGAGGCCTCTCCAACTTTACTTGCACTAAACCAGCCAGTGTACTTCAAGTGAAACAGTCCAGCATATAAAGAGTGATCAAAACGTTTCGAGTCTGGTCCATAAAAGAGTCGTCTATGCTGTTGATTTTATGAGTTCTGTAAAGATTAGCATCTGTCGGCTAAAATATGAGGGTAACGCAAAAAGAAAAAGCAATTTGAAAGTTATGCAGTAACTGCATTGGGAAAAAAGCTGAGGTAATACAACAAATTTGCAATGGCTTATGGGTAGTTCATACACACACACAGCACAGCACTGCCATTTTTCTGGTTGAAGCCAAGGTCAAATGAACATGGACGCTCTGCCATAAAATGGCACCATGGTTGAATAATGCACCGTAGTGAGATTTCTTTGGGTAGAGGGAGGGAGTGAGGCCTGCTGAAATTCCATACTGGTCCAGGATGGTGAAGCAGAGGAGGAGTTTAAAGTCAAAACGCTTGATTTACCAATCAATCTACACCCCTGTCCTCACCTATGGTCATGACCTATGGGTAATGACTGACAGAACGAGATTGAGAGTACAAATGGCAATAATGAGGTGTCTTCAAAGGGCCACTGTGCTGACACTCCATGACAGGGTGAGAAGCTCAGTGAATATGTCATAAATATTCCCCCTAATGCTTCTCTCAGCATGTCCCATTGGGTGGAGTCCCTGCAGCAGACTCAGGACAACACTAGAGGGTTTTAATCTCTTGGCTGGCTTGGTAATATCTGAGAAGAACTCGAATCTGAGGTTGAGCTGAGGACGGGGAAGTTTGGGCGGACCTTCTTGGCCTGCTGCCACCACAACTCTCACCTGGAAAAGTGATCTCAGAAAATTAGATGGGATGAGATGAGATGAAATGAGATGTAGAAACCTGTTAAATTATTTTGTGAAAGAATTTGTTTTATTTATGGCTCTGGCTCACAACAAAGAGTCATCTCTTTCTCTCCTGTACTTAATTAAATACTAGCTACGTTACACGTCAAAGATAGATAATACAAAAAATCAAAAAGTATTCGATATCCCCTCATGTACCCTCTATGTTTCGTCTACACTTCCCTTCGGTATCCTCTAGTGTGCCTGTTCCCCTCTCAATTGTGCTTCTGTAAAGCCTGCTTCTCAGACTTTGTCAGGTGTGCTGCTCACCTGCTTTCTGCTTTTGGCCTACCACCAATGGTAGACGGGTCCGCACTGTAAAAACATCATTTGTAGTCCTGCAAATGCTTCCCATCTATAAAGGCAACTCTCAGCGTTCCTCTTACACCTTTTCTCAGTATCGTCATTTTTCTCAAACTCTCTTGCCCATCATTTCCATTTTCCTTGATTGTGTTCCTGTAAAGCCTGCTTCTCAGACTCTGTCACTTCAAGATGCCTTGCTTATCTCCTTTCTGCTTTTGAACTACCACCAATGGTAGATGGACCCCCATTACCCACTGTGAAAACATCATTTGTATTCTTCTTGTCTTTGAATGCAACTCGCAGTGTTCCTTCTACGCCTTTCCTCTGTACCTTTGTGTGTCTCAACCTCTGATTCCCGGCACTTCTTCTCTCTATCATGTTCCTATAAAGTTCATATCAGACTCTGTCATTTGATGGACCTTGCTCACCTCCTTTCTGCTTTTGGACTACCAGCAATGGTAGATGGGTCCCAATTCCCCATTGTGAATACCTCATTTGTATTCCTGCAAATACCTTCCATCTTAAAAGACGGCTCTCAGCATTCATGAGTGCAGGGCACTTCTCTTGATCTTTTTCCCATAAAGCCTACTTCTCAGACGCACATTTCGAGGTGTGTTGCTCACCTCCTTTCTGCTTTTGGACTACCACCAGTGGTAGATGGGTCCCCACTGTGAAAACATCATTTGTGTTCTTACAAATACGTCCTGTCTTTGAAGATGACTCTCAGCATTCCTCCTACATGTATCCTCGTGTGTCTCAACCTCTTTGCCAGCCACTTCTCTCGATTGCATTCCCATAAAAGCTGCTTCTCAGACTCTGTCATTTCAAGAGGCGATGCTCACCTCCTTCCTGCTCTTGGACTATCACCCGTGGTAGACAGGTCCCCGCTGTGAAAGCATCATTTGTATTCTTGTGACTACTTCCTATCTTTGAAAGTGACCTTCAGCATTCTTCTTCTGACTTTCCTTGGTATCCTTGTTTGTGTCAACCTCTCAAGCTCAACATTTCAACTCTCTCCATCATGTCTGATGGAACAACCAATCAGATTGCTCAGAGGGACCAGACAAAGACACAGACAGTAACATCTCATTATATAGTAGATAAGATTAGAACAAATGGACACAAGCTGGTTTTTCTAGCTTGGATGCAGAGCAAATGTTAACACACCTTTGTCCCTGGTTCTCCACTGGAATATCCTCCTCATGCTTAGTTTCCTCTTCTTTCTGCATGGATCAAGTGTCTTTAGTGCCCAGATGGTACAGTAAGCCATAGCATTAACTGAACAGTTATAGAAACAATATGAAAATGCAATAAATTGGAATATACCTCCACCCACTTGCTGCTCATACATGAACCATTTAACATTCCCGTGCAGTCAACAGGTATCAAAGAAAGAAAACAAGCCAGACTTACCAGCACAAGACTAGCCTGGAGGCCTGTGGGAACTCTCTGAGGACCCGAGAGGAGACGGGGGTGTGAGACCTGCGCTTATCCAAAGAGTAAGCTCATTAGAGGTAGCCAGGAGAACAATGGAGGTCCTGTGTTTCATGGCGGGTCATTAAAGAGATGTCGGTTTTAGACCCCATTTGCAAGGCACTTTCAGTAAAGTAATTTTTCCAGCGTAGAGCGAGCTAAAAGAAGTGTGTTTTTATTGCCAAAGGGGTATGTTATTCAATCTGAAAGGAATGCTCTGGTCCTTTGCCTTATTTGTCTTGGCAGTTGGTGTGTGCCATGTGTTCATATTATTATAGGCTTCAACTGTTCTTTCTAAAGCGGCTTTGAAGCCAAGGTGCAGTTATTAGGCAGCTGGGGTGCTGGTGACCGGATGAGCCTCGGAGAAGCACTCAGCCAGGAGAGACCTCTGCATCAATAGGAGCTTCAAGTAACCTTCAACCTGAAGTAAAAACGACAGACAGACAGACTCAAGGAAACCCCTGTGCCAGCTGTCACTTCCAAAGCGGTGCTGTGGCCCAGAATCTATTTCTACAAAGCTGTTTTTGAGCAAATGCCAGTATTTTCTGATATGATGCAGAGGCTCAACACCCTAAGGCCGCTAGCAAAAACCTTTCTTTGTCCCCTAGATTGAGGGCAGAGGTTGAACCTACGAAATGCCAGCCTTCTTTGCAATGTGAGGAGAGCCACGTCTATCTGTTGTTCTTTTTCTCTCCGACATCTCTGATTTCCTCATTGCTCGCAGAACGTGGCTTGCTGTTGTGTGAAACCCTATCCCATCAGGGAACCCAAACCCAACACATTCCACACGGGGGCCTCTGGGCCTCCCATAGGAAGTGGCCAAATTTATCCCAGCCATTTCAGCTCAGTGATTTATCTGAAGCGAGGCCAACAAAGCAACAGATGTTAAGAGACAAAAGGAAGAAGTCGAAAGGAAATCGTGTGCTCCTCGGTGACTATCTCCGATTCCTTAGAATACACAGGACAGAGAAATGCGAAATTTCATCTTTACTTGTTTTTGCTATAATTAGCTTTCCAATTTGGAAAAGAGCAAGCTATGATCAGCATACCAGAAGAGTAGAAGTAATAACTCTGGAGAAAATGAACATTTCTTCTAATGGGAAGAGCATTTGGGCTTATCACCTCTGCTGGTACGCAGGAGAAAATGCACTAAAGTTGTTGCCCTTTGATCTAAATTCCATTTCCAATATTATTGTGAACATCTCCACGATTGAGTTTGAGTCATTCTGTTTAGTGCAAAATATTATAAGATGGCCTTTCCTTTGATAATCTTCTTGATCAGTTTATAATGAGGAGCTATTTTATAATGTGCAATGGCCATCCGGATTTTAGGATGCTAATTGAAATTAGCAGACTTATGTATAGTTTTCACGAGAACTTTAATAACACCATCTATCTTTAAAGGCTTATGAGGGATAGTGTGTGAAGTCTCCTTATATCAGACAAAGACTGAAGGATAAGATGCCATTACCTACATGATGATGTCACCAGAACCTTCAACACCATCCACATCCCTGTGAAGGGGTAGTAAGTTCAGAGATATGCAGGCTGATGAGCCTGTGGTGTCCTGGATAACGGACCATCTGTTCAGAAGACCACAGTTTGTGAGGCTCAAGGACCATGAGAGCAACACTGGAGCACCACAAGGAACAAGCCTGTCTGTTTTTTTCTGTACACCTCAGACTATAAATATAACAACAGGTCAAGCAACTTGCAGAAATTCTCAGGTGATTATGCATTTATGGGGTGTTTTCGACACATGGGATGAGACAGAGGAGGGGAGTCAGGTGGAGAACTTAGTGCAAAGAGAATTGTCTACAGCTTAACATCAGCAAGACCAAGGAGTTGGTAGTTACATTTCCCCACACCAAAGAGCCTCTATGTCTGGTCACTGTTCAGGGAGTGGAAGTAGAGTTGGTCCACTCCTACCAGTTCGTCAGGGTCCATATTAATGGCAGATTGGAGAACTTTGAGAATTGCCTGCCAGTTAACATCAGCAAAACCCAGCAACTTTCACAACAAAGAGCTTCTATATCCAGTCCCAATTCAGGGAGTGGATGTGGAAGGGGTGCACTGCTACAAGTACTTGGGGGTCTGCATCAATGACAGATTGGACTGGTCTTATAACACAGAGAAACTGTAAGAGCAGAGCATGCTCTCTTTTATTGGGAGACCGCATTCCTTTAATGACGTGTTTCAAATGTTCTACAACTTCATGTTGGGCAGTTGTAGCATTACTACCTTGGGAAGAACTCCATTTCCCAGCAGCCCAAGGGGGATTACCCACCTAGGATGACTGAAACAGAAGGAGGGGCTGCAGAGGACGAAAGAGGCCAGTGGGAAAGCTGAAAAGGGGGGCCTGGCAGAGCAACAGGAGATCGGTGTTTTTGTGTATCCTGTCCAACGTGTCGTCTGAAAAGTCATTTGTGCCCTGGATCGTTTCCTGTTAAGATGAATGGATTGCCTCATGCCTGCCTGTCATGTGCAAAATGGTGGATTAATTGTTGTGCGTCTTGAAAAGAAGCGTTCCTGTAAATCTCACTCCTCGCCGCTCAGGACTACCAGTAGGACTGTTTCACTCATTTTCTACGGAAGCTGTTCTTGGGATTGTCAACTTCACACCAAACCATTTCATCTGCTTTTATTGTATTAGACTGTATAAGGCCATTGTCGTGAATGTTTATTATTGTGGTTCATTGTTATGTTACAACTGTGTCGCCATAGGGGAAAGGGGATGTTTGTCTGATTGTTGTTGTTTTGTATTGGGTTTTCATTTAATATATTTATTCACTCGTTGGTTTTGTGTTTCTGCTTGTGAGTGTGTGCGGGTCAGGCCAAGGCTGGGTGCATCCCTGGAATTTCCACCAAAAAAAAAATAAATCACTGTCTTATAGACGGTGTGAATCTTAGCACTACACTGTAACATCACTTAACTCTTTCAAGGAGAATGTCAAATTTTTGTCAAAAGGAGGGGTTGATGGCAGTAATCAACTGTAAATGACGACAAAACCCAAGTTATGTTTTAGTTGGACTCTCCTCACTAGAAGGAAAGTTAGCTTCATTAGTTTGACCGAGATACCATGCGCTCAAATGAGTAGCGAGGAGCAAACAACAGCAAAAACGGCATCAACGTTGCACTGTTGATCGAAGTGACTGCGTAAAGCGAAATACTCTGTGGATGACATTTTGCATATTGTCACTGAATTAGACTCTCTGACTTGTCGGACTCTGATTTTGATCGAAGTGATTGAAAACGAATGTGAATGTGAGGTAGTAGTATCAGTTGATCGGTCCCCAGCTATCGTGGTGCTAGACAGGTTTGTATAGCTGACACACCTATGGCAATATTTGCCTGGTAGGACCACCACTTACAATGACAAGAGGTCCAAGCCAGATATGGATGCACTGTGGTCATGACCACCGCTACCATCCCAGCTCCCTGCCATGCAAAGACAGACCGGCTGCCAGCCTGCCACACATTTCTGGCAAACTGGCAGCCACAGCATGCAGAAAGCTTATTAAGAAGGCAGTCTCAATTATGGGACGCTTTCTGGACCTGCTGGAGGTAGTGGTGGAGGACAGAACTGATGGCCATCATGAACAATGCTAATATGCTATGCCTCTGATGAGTCTGGAAGGTGCTCCTCCTACACACATGCATGACACGTTAATGTAGATTTTATCAATATCCAGAAACTAATATTGAGGATTTACATTTAACAAAATGTCTGTCGATAATTGTTGAAATAATGTATTTATCTTGTATGGGGTGTAATAAAATCCACTGGAGCTCACCCTGCCTGTCTAGCTTGAGTAGTTAGACCGCAGGACGAGTGAGGTGCTTACTGAAAATCAGAGAAGGAATACACCATTGTTTGAACAATTGAGTTAATTGGGGCCTACGTGTTTCGGTAGCTACCTACTTGAACTACTTTATGTGAGTTAAAGGGATTTCATTGGGACAACTGCATTCATTCCAGGTAAAAGATAAACACACAGTATACTGCATGTGTTGTGCACAATATATTTGGAAATTTGTTTGTTACAATCAAATAAGTGAGATATATATTTCGTTATTCTTCATTTCAGGTATAATCTTAAAATATATATATTTGAATTGTATATATTTGCATTATATGGAAAGATATGTGCAAGTACTTATTGGGCACACTGCAATATAATTCGTTTCTGCAGGGGCAGGCTGGTTACAAATGAGACGAGCTTCCACATATTGGAGCATCTGCAGTGCCTTGACGGCACGTGCAGGTACCGCTACCAGCAAAGAGTTGGCGTAATCAAGGCATGGCGTGACCAGTGCCGGGATGAGATGTCAAGTTGTACACTCTGTCAGATATGATCTGATCTTTAGAAAGTTATAGAAGGAAGTTTATGACAAGTTTCAGTCTCGGAGCTTTGTTCTCGTTATGTAAGGCACTTTATGAAACACAAATGATGGTTTTGTTGATGATAGTGACTAATGAGCAGCATCCTTCCTTGCAGCAAAGATTTCAGAGTCCTGGGTGCTCCCTGCTGTCATTTTTCAGCTTCTAATTCATGTTTTTTGATTCTTTCGTTCATTCTTGATTCTTTTATTTATGTTGATTATGTGAATTATTCTTTGTTTTTGGCTTTGTCTATGTATATAAGCTGCTTTGGTTATATAACATGTGTTTTGTGGGTGGTACTGCAAGAGGCGGGGCCACCTGCCAATCACTGCCAGGGAAATCCCAAGGGTCTCCCACAGTTCCTGGTGGTTCATTGTGAGTTAGTTGTGTTTTTGCTGTGCTTGTGCCGTTCATATTTTGTGAAGACTAAATCTTGTATTTTATAAAGGTTGTAGAAGATCCTTTTTGTGTCTTGCCAGTGTTTTTGTTGGGATTTCTCTCTCTAGTGGGTATTCTCTGAAGTGCTTTTGGACTCCTAGTTCATGACACTTGTGTGGAGTTTGCATGTTCTCCCTGTGTCTGGGTGCGGTTCCAATCTCCTCACACAGTCCAAAGACATGCAAGTTAGTTGGAACGATGATGCTAAACTGGCAAGTGTGTGTTTGCCTTGCAATGGATCGGCATCCTGCTCCTGCCTTGCTCCTGTTGCTTGCTGGGAATGGATCCCCCTTCCCCACAACTATGCCCTGGATAAGTGAGTTAAGCAAATGGATGGATGGTAACAAGATGTCTTTTTTTTTTTTCACTTGCAGTTGCACACCATGACCCTGAAAATACATTTAACTGCAGCTTCATTGAACCTCCCTCCGTGGCGGAGCAGCCATCCCCCTCCTGGTCATCCCAGGGTTCTTTCTCTTCATTTGAAACCACTGATGATGGGCCTGTGTACTGTGTACCTCATGAAGGTAGAGTCTTGGTCTTTATTTTTGTTTTGTATTTTGGAAAACATGACTAGATTAGTGCCACCACTCCACGCTGCTTCTTTACTTGAGTTTAAAAACCACAAGCAAGCTGATCCAAGAGGAAGGGTGTGTGTAACACAACAGAGCACAATTACGACGAGGAATGGTTGGACTGGCAGTGCAGTGCAAAATGACAAAGCCAGAAAAAGCTTAGGTCACCAACTGGCACCACTAACACCCAGCAACTAGGGAAGATTCTTTTGAGTATCAAACACACAAATAAAACACTTAGTGACTGGACACACTGAGATTTTTAACTAACATCATCCAACATTTTTAGCTTCTAACACACCTCAACCTTATTATTTGTTGAATTGAAATATTTGAAATCTAAGAAGTTTCATCATCTTGCATTTTTTTTTGAGTTCTTGCTCCTTCCTTGGCTTTGATTCTGCTTTACTTCATCGTATGTGTTTTTCCACTCACTTTCTTTCTTTTAGAGTGTGAGTTGTGGCTCTAAGGCTAAGGATACGAATTTAAATCCCATTACTGCCAGAAGGGATGCTACTCCGTTGGGCCCTTCAGCAAAACCCTTAACCTGAAAATTGCCCCAGCGTGCTTGTACAATGGCTGACCCTGTGCTGTGACCCCCAACAGTTATCCATTTCCCCTTGGGATTATATAGTCTAACAAAAAAAAAAAAAAATATATATATATATATATATGGGTCATCACTTTAGATCACCATCACAGTTCCTCAATTCCAACCATGTGCAGCTACAAGTGTCCAACAGAAGGCATCTTTCAGGAAGAAGTTGGCAGATGATTCCAGCCCAATAGGTGATCACAGCAGCACTTGTGGACATTCAGCAATGTGTCAGCCAAGAAGATGAGTTGCTGGAGCAAAACACCACAGTAGGCGACTGGAGAGAGTGGTGCGTGTTGCCCGTTTCTCTTTGCAGATGTTTGCGTTTTCTCATGTAAAAGTATTACTTTAACACGATTCTTACTTGGGATCAAAAATAAATGAATTAATTGAAACAGGTTGAATTCAGTTCAGAGAAAACCCGTCGGGGACTTCATTTTCTCAGATGTACCTCGCATTTCTCCATCAGACAAGTGTGCAGTGGAGTCCGCCACCTGCTCGGCTCAAGAGTGGTGAGGGTGACAAAGAATATTTTGGGAACCCAGCTGCCTTCTACACAACACTTGCTGCTTTATAAAGGCAAACAGAGCAGATCTTCCAAGTGTGTGTCTCTCAGCACTCCCTTCTGGGAAACGCTACAGCACTCCCACCAGACGATTGTGAGTTTCTATCCACCGTTCATAAGGTTCATGATCAGCCAAGTATAGTAACACATACTATATTGTAGAATAAGGTGGTCCACCAACCAATGCAAAGAGTTGATTTTTGTAGGGTCATCTCTCCCCAAGGTTTGTCCATTAGGGCTAGCCTACTTATTACCTTGCTTACTGTCGAACAGAGTGGTCCATTGATGTTTGTAGAATGACCTCTCCACAGGCATTGTCCATTAGGGATAGCTTGCTTACCTGTGAATTTTCAGCCTGATTGTTAAACGTTTAGAGGTCACTCCATTCTGAACATTTCATCTGTATTGTTATCACTATGCATGGGCTTCTTAACTGACTAAGTGATTAGTTATCAACAAAAAAAAGAGGAAAATGAGAACATTCTAGTCCTAAGGTGGAGTTTCCAGAACATTGTAGTAGTGAGCAAGGTTGCCAGATCCTGGAAATATTTCCAGTCCAATGACAGCTGAAACCCCAGCTAGCCAGCACAAAGAATGATGCTGTTGATGACCCGGAGGAGTTTTGGTGCTGTGAACATCTGAGTTGGGTCCTCCTTGGACTACCATCAACATCCATTCCCCTTGGAGTTTATAAGGTGTACCCTTAGAAAATGACAAAAAGATCTGACTTTTTCCCTGCACAACATTTTCAAAAATAGCCAAATTTAGTGTGAAATGTGCACATCTGGAAACGCTGGTAGCAAGAGGAAGTTTCCAGAACATTCTAGTGTTAAGTAGGAGTTTGTAGTGAGTAGGTGTTTCGACCTCTAGTTCATTCACAGTCTATACAGAATTTTTTAGAAGTATCTGGTAATGACGGTCGTCTATATAAAGTGTTGAAAACCTCACGACTGATAAGTTCTAACAGTCGTAACGGTGTGTAACTTTAATAGAGGAGTAATTGAGCTAAAATGGCTTCATCTGGATTAAGAGCTGATCCAGAGGATTGGTTGCTTTGAAAGCCAGCAGGGCCATCTTATCATGTGGACACAACGGGCACTTGCCAGGGGCCACCATTTGGAGCAAAAGCTCAGTACTACAAGGAAACAAAAAAAAATCAACATGGATACTTCTTCAATGCTTTCTGTCATGTATGGTCCATTCTCCTCTTCTTTAACAGATTAAAGTGATTTGTCATGTAGCGGGACGAGGGATCACTCCAGGCGAGACCAAAAATAATTGGAGTGCCAACTGGGCAAAACCCCATTTAATAAGTCGTCGCCAAAGGAGTGCACAATGGCGCAAAAAATGATCGGCAAGTTGCCATCACGCAAAAAGGCTTTGAGGCGTCAGTGTAACCTTCCTCATCAGGTCTGAATTAAGAGGAGCATCCCTCCTTTGTACTGGCAAGAGCGGAAGGTGCCTTTGCTTCTTTGGCCCCATTGCCCTCAAGGGCCGGTTCCTCGAAGGCTGTGAGGGAATAAGAAGACAAGACTGTTAACAATTGCATCCCCCTCTCATCTCATACCTTATGTGATCCCAGAAGGAGATCCTCTAATACGCATACATGACAGTCATCAAAATTCAAGGTGAGCTTGTGAAGTCACTTTGGAAGAAGATGTAATTGACTTAAGAGCTCAGCAGGATGGTCTGGTTTCCATGCACATCTTACTTTAATCCTATTCTATTTTCTATTAAGGCTTTGCTGCTGTGCCTGCTAGAAAAGCAAGACTGATAGATCTTCCTGGCACTGAAACCTAAACTGTACTTTCTTATTTTGGAGGATGATAAAGATAAAATTTGAGACAGTGAGTTCCTGAATAAATAAAAATGTCTGTTACTTAACCAATGAGCATCTTGGAGCAGAGCTTTGTGTACACACAGAGCCCACTGACATGGCCAGCCTCTGCACTCCACTGATTAATTAAACTAACACAAACAGGAAGTGTGATGGAGGGCAAATGCGGTCTGCGGCGGCGTTCCAAAGTATGACTCACAAATCTGAGACTGATAGAGACTGAAAGAAATAAACTGCAGGAATTTCAATCTATCCACTCCAGCTCACATGTACAGCTCTGACAGACTGTCCACCCTGCATTTAGAAGTTTCTGTGCATATACAGTCCATTCGCAACGTATTCAGACCCCTTCGTTCCCTGCACAATTTAGTGTGTTGTAGGTTCCATTCTAAATAGGTAAATTTGCCCATCAGTCTGCACTCAATATCCCATAATGACAATATGAAGACTTTCAGAAAAGTTTGCAGATTTATTAAATATCAAAAACTGAAATCTCTAATTTCTAGAAGTATTCAGACCCTTTGCTTTGGTACTCTAAATTGTGGTTAGATTCACCCTGCTTATCCTAACCCTAACCCTAATTCTAAAATTTCCCATTGGATTAATAGTTTATCTAATCTAATCTAAATTCTTCTTCAGTTCTGTCTAGAACTTGATTGGAGTCCACCTGTGGCAAACTCAACTGATTACAAATTATTTAGAAAGGCACACGTGAAGTCCAAGGAGCTCTCTGTAGAACCTCCACGATCAAATCTTGGTGAGGCATAGATCAGGGCAAGATGATAAAACCACTTTAATGTTCTTAGTGGCTTCTAAATTGTGACATGGAAGAAGTTTGGAACCACCAGGACTCTTCTTATAGTTGGCCAACTGGCCAAAGTGAGCATCCAGACATGAACAGCCTTTGGACAAGTAGATGAGCAGGAACCCAAAGGTTACTCTAATATATCTACCAAGATCCTCTGTTGAGATAGAAGAATCTGTTGGAAGGACAACCTTCCCAGCAGCACTCCATGTTTTTAGGTGTTTATGGTAGACAGAAGCCACTCTTAACTAAAAGACATAGGACAGCATTTAAAGGACTCTGATAACATGAGGAAAACGATTAACTTGTCTGACGTGGCAAAAATTGAACACTTTGGGCAGAATTTTAAGCACTATGTCTGGAAAGACCAGGCACTGCTCATTCCCTTCCTAATACCATTCCTATGTTGAAGCATGGTGGTGATAGCATCTTACCATGGGGTGCTTCTCAGCAATGGGGAAACTAAAACTGATCAAATGCAGAACCAAACACAGAGATGTCCTGGGGTGATGGTTCACCTTTCAGCAAGACAATGACCTGAATCATACAGCCAAGATAATGCTGGAGTGACTTTGAGACAAGTTTCTGAGTGTCCTTGAGTGGCCTAACCAAAGCCCATGCTAAAACCCCACAGAATATCTGTGGAGAGACCTGAAGATGACAGTTTATGAATACTTCCCATCCTAATGGAGCTTCAGAAGGATCTGCTATGAAGAATGTAATGAGCTATTCCAATCCAGGTGTGCAAAACCTTGTAGATACTTACCAAGAAGACTCAATGTTGGAATTGCTGCTAAAGGGGCTATGAATGAGAGATTCCAGTCTTTGATTTTTTTTTATAAACTTGTAGCCTTTCTGAAAACATGTCTTCAATTTGTCATTATGGGTTATTGAGTGTAGATTGATGTCCAAAATTGCAAGTTTATGCATTAGAAGATCTTCTGAATACATTCTGAATCCCCTGTATGTAGGTGAATATTGTCACAGGTACAGAGTATGGTGGAATTCTTACTTATACTCATGATTACTGAGTATATTGTTACTACCATACCATACGTTTCTGATTTTGGTGCCAGAGCATGGTGACTTGTAGCATGTTCATTAGCACACGCCAGTTAGAATGTCACTGGATTCTGTACATGTGACAATGACGATCCTATAAACCATAAACCTACTAACCTACAAATAAAACATCATTTGGAAATAAGTCAGTGCTCATCAGTAAACCAAATATGTATTAACCTTCTGCTTTAATGTTTGTAGCACAAGATAGATGAAAATTATTTAACTTTAAGGTCATTGTAAGTCTAAGGATTAAGCAGATCTCCAGCACATAGGGGCCTTCCAGATAGGCAAAAGGTGGAAAGATCAGAAAATATAAAAACTTCACAACCCTACACTGACACTTGGTTCGGTATATGTGATATCTGACCCATGCGTGCCATAATTGTACCAGAATTAAATTCAGAGTTGCACAAATCAGAGTTTAGGAGAAGGTCCTTACTGCAGCCATCAGATTGATGGGTGAATGGATGGAATATTCTGTTTATACAATAGACAGAAGAAAAAAATGAAAAACCTGGAGGTGTGTAAATAATTAATCCATTCCTCAATTTTCTAAGCCTACATAAGCTCTGTTCAGTGCAAAAAGTGCAACTATGGAATTCCCCCCTCAAGCACACAAAGATATATTTAAAGTGACAAATCAAACTAACATTATGTCTTTGATAAGAAAACAACTGTGCGTCCACAGTATTACCTATTTACTCGTTTGTAAACCAGCTTAATCCCTTTCAGGGTCATAAGAACATATAACCAGGTCCAGTTACATTTACTTATTTGGCTGACGCCTTTACCCAAGGCAGCTTACACCATTTATGATACAATTGGTTACATTTCTTTGCATTTTCCAATTGGAGCATAGGCAAGTCAAGTGACAGTGTCAGTAGTGGGAGCTGAACTAATAGCCTCAGGGTTTGAAGTCCAAACCACTACACCATTACATCAACCTAGGGGTAGGAGAGAAACCTAGAAGGCCTTTCTGGTCATTGCATCACACATTCACACAGATGCCCACACTTGTCCACCCAGTGCCAGTACAGAGATGTCTTTTAATGCAAAACACATCTCTGAAAAGTAGCAGGAAAAGCAGAGGATCTCCAAAGGGAAGCTCACGCAACAAAGACATTTAATTCTGGAGAATATTTTTATATAAGATATGACACTCAAAATATTTTACAAGAAAAATAAAATTACAAGGGATAATTAACTGTAATACATTTTAAATAACACATAGCAGGTGAATGTATGATGTCTGCACAGACAGTGGTGAGGCCAGAGTCATGGAGCTGTGAAGCTACACTGTGATCACTGTGCAATGGTGATGCTCACCCATGATTGTGCATACTCTAAATTCTACATATTTATATATCTGTTTCTGAAATGTTTCCAAGATTAGTCAAAATAACACTTTACACAAGTGTAATAGTGCTGTGAAAATCTTCTGTTAAAGTCATGGGATCAGTAGTGCTAGAGAAAAGAATCAGGGATGAAGTGGAAGTTAGCAACATTTGTGCCTGCATAGAGAACAACAGATGAGATCTTTGCTATCAGATGTATGCAAGAAAAGACTCAGGTGAAAGAGAAAGAAGCCGTGTGTATGTATTTGTAGATCTGAAGAAGACGTTCCATGAGATGTGGTGAGGTGAGCAATGAGAAAGTAAGGCACAGCCAAATGGTTGTATTGATATCAATGTATGGGAAGACACGAATGGTGGTCAGGACAGAAGATGGGGTTAATGAATGCTTTGGGGTGACAGCAGGGCTGCACTAGGAAATCCGTTACAATCCATTGCTTTTTGTGATAGTGGAGTGAGGAAAGGATTGTCATGGGAGCCTTTGTACACCAATGACTTTATGTTAATGGCAAAAAGTAAAGCAGAACTGAAGGAAAAGATACTGAAATGGAGAGCTAGTTTGGGAGGTAAATGTGTGAGCAATGATAGCTGGCTGTAAAGGGACAGAAGGCATGGAAGAGGCTCGTGATGTGGGTGGATAAAAACACGATCCATTGCTTGGGTTGCTGAAAGTGGGTGTGCAAAAGGTGTAGAGAACTTTAGGACAATCTAGATGAGAAAAAAGCCATTTGGCCCAACAAAGCTCACCAGTCCTATCCACTCAATTCTTCTGAAAAACATCAAATTGAGTTCTGAAAGTCCCTAAAGTCTTACTGTCTACCACACTACAACAACAACATCAACAGTATTTATTTATATAGCATGTTTTCATACAAATGATGTAGCCTCTTGGTAGCTTACTCCACGTGTGAAGGTTAGTCCACAGTGCGACCTTTGTTTCTAGAAAGTCTGTGAGAAGATTGCAGAATGTTGATAGCTGTAGTAAATGTACATTTTGATATTGACAACGGATTTTTGGAGAAAGTAGGGATGTTGTTCTATTTAAATGACATGTTGAGTGGAGACAGGGCACAGCAGAGACAGGCAGGTTGAGAAGTACATGGAAGTCCCACCTTGTGACTTCTAAAGGAGTCTCTCTGACTTTAAAGGATAGAAGTTTGCGAAAGCGGTGGGAAGAATAGTGTAGTCTATGAGAGTTAGACATGGTAGATAAAGGAAGAACATGAAGGAAAGCGGGATAGAACAGAGTTTAGATGAATACATGGAGGGTTACTGAACTGAGTGCTGGGTTAAGACAAAAGCTTTGTGTTGAGGTGATAAGAGTTGTGCTGAGGAGAAAGAGACTAGGCAGGTTTGGACAAGTGGAAGGAAAGTCAGAGGATGAGTGGGTAAAGTGGTGTAACAAGATGGAGGTGAAGGGGATGAGGTCCTTAAGGAGGCCAAAAATGATGTGGTTGGAGGTGGTTTTGGATGATATGAAAAGAACAGGCCTCACCCCAAAAGGATGTTAAGGACTGCAGAGAGAAGAAGAGGAGGAAGACTTAAGGGTCAATCAGCTAACCCAGGAAAATCTAGGAAATGGTCATGAAGTAATGTTGAGAATGAAGAGAGATAAAAGCCTCCCATGCTACATATATCTTTGTTTAGGTCTCTGTTTGTTGATGTTTCCACTTTTGTGGAAAATTCAATCCTATAGTAGGCAGTTAAACTTGTTGTGCTCATCCAAACGTACACTTGTTTCAGAAGTTCAGTCCTGTTTTCTGATGATACAAGAACTTACAACATACAATATCTTAGTATATCATCTTAATATATCTAAATGTGTATCCTTCTCTTTTCAGAATCCATAACTGAGAATAAAGACAAAGGAAGCCAAAATGTCCTAGAAAAGGTCGCTCCACCAATCAGCGAGGAAGATGCTGGTGAATACACTTCCCTAAAAGAAACTAGCTCACCCAAAGCTTCTCCCTGGGACAACACTAGTGAAGTGCCTGTGTTGAAATCATCAGACAGTGATGGCTCCAGCAGTGGATCAGAATCCATAAGTGGTGCTCTCTATGCACGGATTGCCAGATTGTCCAAACAGTCCAAAGAGGAAGATGATAGCATCATCAGTGATATCAAGGGCAACGGGAAGCCTCCATCACCAGAAAGAGCTAAGCCTCGTCCACCCGACCCTTCCACCAAACCCAAAATCTCATGGATTCATAGCAAGTTTGATACCAGCCAGTCATCTGAGACAAGTCAAATGTCTCCTTCTAGCAAGGATAAGAAACAAAGTGAAACTTCCGACAAAAGCAGGGAGAAGCACAGTAGCCGGACAAAGGAGAAGTCTGCAAAGCTTAGCAAGGAACAAAGCTCCCCAGACTCCAGTCAATCGCCAGACAAGCATCGATCTCGAAAGGCCAAGTCTGGTCATGAGCAAATGGAGCATATCAATGGTGCAGTTCAGAATGCTTTGAAAAAAATTGGCAACTTCCCCAGGGAGAGGAAAACCAGTGAAAGCAAAGAGGGGCCCAAAAGTCCAAGTAAATCTCGATCGGAAGTTGTTCACCCACACCTGAGCTCAGAGGCAGCTACTCTTTTAGCTGCCCAGCTAAAAGAGAAGACCCAGACCATTAACCGGAATGAAGGCTCCACTAAGCAGAATGGGGTGGCGTCCCCCCAAGCCCAGAGGGAGAAGCCCACTCCTCCTCAGAAAGCCAAACGTTCCATATCCAGCACCAACCAGAGCCCCAGCAAACCTCTGCTGCCCACTTCTAACAATCTGCAGAAGATGGTGGCCCCCGTGTCAGAAACCTTGGCGTTGGAGGCCAAGAAGAGCCTTGAGAAACAGGACTCGAATAACATCAAACAGGAAACAGAGGACTCAACACCCAAGAAGACGCCAATCAAAAAGCCCCCAAGGAAGAAGGGCAGGGAAGGAACTTTGGACTCTGAATTTAAATCCCACCCCAAAACTGCAATAATGCCCCCTCAGATTGTAAAGTAAGAGACTTTGACACCTGGGGTGTTCAAAACATCTTTGAATAAACTCCGAAAGAGTTTTTTTTTTTTTTTAAACAAAGCAATGTTTCGGAGAACTAAACTTTTAGGATTGTCCTAAGGCTGGATGTGACTATTTTCTATTTTTTTTTGTACACATTTTGTATTGAATCCAAAGTTTCTGTACATTCTGGAATCCCATTATGGGGAAGAAAAAGGCAAGCGCTTTCATATTTTGTTTTGTTTTTTATAAGTAGCACAACAAACATTCGACAACTTTGCTTAAAATTCGGAGAACAAGGAATGACAATTCCATAGAAGTCTTTGAGAAGATCTCCAAAAACATAGACACAGATAGACAGATTGTTCTCCCCTGCCCTGAAGACTCATGAAGTGTCTGCGTTGTTACAGCGTGTGAGATTTTTGACAGCAATTAACAGCTCAGACATGTGTGTGGCTGCCGAAATTCTGCTGGTACTAAGTACGTTCAGTAATGTGATAGCTCTTCATCCAAAAGCTTGATTACCATATCAATGATCAAAGTGACTGCCATGCAGAAAGGGTAGGTTCCTCTGCTACAGCCATATCCAAAGTGTCATTTTTGAAGATCCCGCCGAAGTACAAATGTTGCAAACAAGCACCAGTAAAGAAATTTAGATGAATTCCAGATAAACATGTACTCAGCTCCTTATATTCATCTCTTGACCATAACCTGAAACATTTGGCAGATCAATGAGGAGAGATGGATGGTGCACACTGGTCATGCTTACGTCTGACCACCTCAGAATGCTAAGCCCATTTTGGTACTTGGATGATTCATATGTCATAAAATATTTGAGTATACTTTCTGAGAATTTGTCCCTTTAAATGAAATACCTGTGACAGCCTATGGGAGAGGACAGCTTGGCACTTCTCAGACATTGCTGCTAAATGTTAAGATGGCAGTTGTCTACACCTTAAGGGTCACGGCCACAGCTTTTGCGATCTAGTGACTCTAACATCTACCTCTTAGCGGGTTGTGATGAATTGTAGCCATTGCTTATCGACATTTGGCTTTGTTGGAAGTTGCCGTGCCATTGTGCTTAAGAGAAGTCGAGTCCAAACTGCAATGGTGCCATTCATCCACTTCACAGAGGATGACAGTCTAGATGGTTTGATTATGTTATAGAAAATACATTTATAACCATAAAGTGTCATTTGGGGTAAATGAACACCACCGAAACTCCATGGATAGTCCTGAGGTGCACTTTGGTGTTTAACAAGGAACCAGAAAACATTCAGATGGGGCCAACATTTTAATCAGACCAGCCAACAGTCTCACTGCCTACCCCCGGATTGCCGTTCCTATGTCAACACCTACCCTGCATTTGCCATTTTTCTGTCATTGTGATGCAAATGAAACTGTCGAGTAAATAAACTTTCAAAATAAATCTGGAAATAGTTCAGATATTTGGACCCTAGGAAAGCCAATCTACAGGTCATCTGTTTTTCCTTGCATCCTGGACTGTCAATGATTGGGAGCAAAAGTGAAAAAGGAGCTACATTCAGGGTACGGTTCACTGGACTGTAAGTGCCAATAAAGGGAGACTTGTGCCTTGAGCTCTTCTATCAGTATTGAAGCGGGGGAGGTGGGGCGGCATCGTGCCCACCAAGCTGTTTTTTTTTTTTTTTTTTCTGCGCACCAAGAGAGAGCATGGAAGGTACAGCCGTTCTCCAGGCTATGTGCTCTCCTTGTGCCTGCATTCGAAGACTTGACGTGTGTTTTGACAGTATTATTGTTAAAGGGTTATAAGCTGTGCTTATTAATATAAATCCATTGCTACTTCTGTTTTATACTAGTGTCAATAAACTGGCTTTTATATTTCATTCAAGACTTTATTAGCATGCATGTGATTCATTCTGCCATTGAAAGAGGATGAAGGATTTCATTTTGGGATTCTTTTGTGTTTAACGGTGAATTTACTCCGGTCACATTCCATGATGTTTCCTTCACTGTTTTTCTTTCACTGCTTTCAGTCATTTATATCATTTTAGAGAGTCGGGGCAGTCAGGGTGAGCTCCTGTGTCCTCCAGTTGTGTAGCCTGACATATCCAGCAGCTCGATTCAACAAGTATGTGCTTCGTCCCGACAAAATTGAACAGGTTTAATTTTGCCTTGAGTCATAGGGCATAACTCTCTGTATGTGAGAGCTGATCACCAAGTATCACCCACCTGAAAGTACAATGCATATAATGTGGCTACAGACACTAAGTAACATGGTTGTTTTGGACCTGACAAACACAACAGAGATTATCTTCTTATATAATACGCTACTGTGGCTGTCTGTTTGTCTGTCCAGGATTTTAAATCACCTGTAGCTTGAAAACCGTTTGACCTATTGACCTGAAATTTGGTATACATATACTACGTGACGTCTACTGTCCGCGTTTGGGGTGACGATTGACCTCCAAGGTGATTGCTCTTTTTATTTTTATTTTATTTTATTGTAAAATCAACTCTCAGCAGTGGGCAGCAGGACGGCCGTGCAGCGCATGTGTACGGGTGCCATTCTCATCCCTACCACCTTCGCCATCACTTCCCCTACCTCTTCATATCTTAAATCATTCTTGAGGCAGATTGAAGACTTAAGTGCCTGCTTAAGTGAAAAATTAAGAAAAACATACTAAGTAATTGCAACACAAACACTGAATTAATCAGTTTTAACGTGAAAACATGCTGACGAAAGAAGAGAGGAAGCGGGCCGCTAGGGTGGAGAAAACAAGAGCTGCTCAGGAAGCAGCAAGTGCATCAACTTCTGAGCAAACGAATGCTAAACATACAGAGATAGAGGATGAGAACTAGGAATGCTCAAGTCATGTGGATTCACGGCACGTTATCGTGTAGTGCGCCGTTACTGGTCTGCCTGATATTGTGTGTTTTATATACCAGAACAGAATGTTATAAAAGAAAGAAAAGGGTTGAGATTGCAATTGAGCTCACCGTACCTGTAAAGCCTTTGCACAGACACTGGCTCAGTCATGGAGCACATAATTGGGTGTCAGAAAATGGGGTGAGCTTGTGATTCTCTGGAATTGTGCAACCGTGCTTGAAAGTTGTCATGCAGTCCTCCGGACATGCCCTGCCATTTCTAGTTGTGCTGTTTGACATCCGACCCAGCAAGAGCGCCGTTTAGGGGTGGCAAGTGGCACGACCTCCCCAGGCTCTATGCCTAAGGGGGCCCACTTTTGAGGTCTGCGTGTCATATTTGTCAAGTTATATTCTCCAGTTTATGCAGTCCACATATATCGGTAACAGCGTCTGACGTAACCGGCCCCGCATGGGGTTGGTCAGCCCTAGGCCCCACACAACCCTAAGGCCACCTCTGCGTCCCAGAGTGAGACAGTACATTTTTTAATGTAGTGCACCAGGAAATACAACACGTATTCAAAAGGCAAGCTAACGTCTTTCAAGCAAACTGGAGATGTAAAAAACCAGTAGTAAGAAACGAGAAGAAGAGAGGTTTGAGCATAAGTATTATGTTTGGAGCCACCTTTGAGCTGTCACTCCAGTAATATAGAAGAGCAGATTTAAGAGGCGAGCGGCTTACGAATTCTCATCATAGGATCTCAGGACAGATTTTTGCGATTTTGATTTGTCTAACGAGACATTTTACAGACTGTGTCTCAGATGAGAAAAGTGCAAAATCATTGTAAGTCATCCTCTAAACAAAAAAAAAAAAAAACACCAGTAAAAAGTAGCTTCCTGGAACTCGTGTTGAGGTTCTCCTCCCTTTTTGAAACCTCAAGCCATGGGCTTCATATTTGAAGATGTTTTGTGACAGCATTGGGTCTTAACAGCTTCCTACTGATCTCTGCCAGTCAAGTTATAAAAAAAAAAAAAAAGGGAGCAAGTCATCTGCTCTTAAAATAATTGCTGTTTTACAGCTCCCAACCCACTGCTGGCTGACCCTTTGGAAACAAGACCATCCATTTAACCGGGGGCGCTTTGCTGCAGTCACATCAAACGAGTGCAGAAACTGGAGCCGGGGACTTGCTGCTGGGCTGCACCGGAGGATAAGAGGCCCATTCATGGTTGAACAGTCAGTGCAGTGTGTGTGGAGGGCCAGTCGGCGCACATCATGTGCCTCTGCATTTTGGGGCTGGAGGGGTTGGGAGGACCGGGCATGTTAACCTGAAAACTGAGAAGCTGCATCATGTGGCTTCTAATTGAATCCAGATCTTGCAAAGCCCACTCTCCTGACGTGAAACTTGGAGGGCTGCTGTTTGCCGGACAGACTAAACAAATCGTGCGACCTGCTCTGTTGTGGGTTGCATGTTTTATATGGCAAAGCCCCATTTGGTTTTGTCTGGCATCTCCAGTTATCCGCTGAGAGTTCTACACACCGTTGCTGAAGCGTGCTTCTATTTGGATTGATGGTAGTCACTTCAAGGTGGCACGGTGCTGAAGATGAATCTCTGTTTGGCTTGTGTCATTATGGCTAACACCCATCAAGTCAGTGGTGATCGATGACCAGCCATTCTTCAGTGATCGTGTTGCTAATGTCTGTCATTCTTGCAGATTCACCCAGCAAGATCAGACCAAGTATGCAGCACAACTCCTGGTCCTGGCTTTCATACTCCTGGCAGGTGTCACCAAGTCACTGCAGATGATTCAAAATGCATCTACATGTCTGGTGTTCAAGCACATGTCAATCCTCTCTTCAGATCACCACATTGGCTCCCTGTGGTAGCACCTACTGAGTTCAAATCCTTGATGCTTGAGTAGAGAGTAGTCAGTAGGTCAGTGATGTGAGGTCCTATGCTCCTTCTCACCCACTGAGGTCTGCTGATGAATGGCATCTGGTGATGCTACCTCTGCATGGTATTAAATCTCAGCCCAGAATCTTTTCATGTGTAGCTCCTAGCTGGTGGAAGGAGCTGCCCACCTCTGTTTGGAATTCAGACTCCCTCAATGTGTTTTTGAAGTGTTTGAAGACTCTCTTGCTTGGTCAATTTCTAACTGGTAGGTTTTGTAACCTAGTAATTGTAACTCACGTGGTCTGAGATTCTTTACTTGGGGTCTGGCCTCCCAAATAGACCCTTCCAGACTGATGTTTACTTGATTTTTGTAAGACACTCTGCTAGGTGAATAAATGAAAAAGGCTCCGCCTAAGCAGATCACCTCATTTGCATATCCCTCAGCTCTTTTCTCCACACGTCTTTGGCAAATTGGCTCCGCCTAAGCAGATCACCTCATTTGCATATCCCTCAGCTCTGTTCTCCCCTTATCTTTGGCAGATTGGCTCCGCCTAAGCAGATCACCTCATTTGCATATCCCTCCACTCTCTTCCTCATAAGTCTTTGGCATTGGACACTTGTGCACAGACGACATAGCACTGTTGTGTCCTTTTCCGGCATCACAGTTACCAACGTTTCAGCAGAAAGGGGTCAGAAAAGACAAAACCAAAATGTCTTCTCTTGCTGCCAAGCTAAACGTATCCTGGAATCTGGCTTGTAACCAAGTCCCAGGCTTCAGGAGGAGCTGCTAGGCCAGAGCAAAGCCTGTCTAGAAGCCAGATGCCTAATGAGCGGCTGGTCACCATGGCGACGAGTCGGAGCTCAAGATTCACATCTGGTAGCGATTTTGACTCTGAAAAGAAAATGCAAAGAAATTTATGACTGGAGAGAAAAAAAGGCACATATTTTCTGCAGAGCATAGCACAATCAATGCCAGGGCCGTCCAACGCTTCGAAATGTGAAGGAGTTTGCTTCTTCTTAAAAAATAAAGTTGTTTTTTCTATAAATCAGGAAATGTGGCACTTCCTATCAGAGATTACTGTCTGCTTTGTGGCTAATCAACAATCCAGATATTCATGGTTGAACTACCATAGATTGGAGACACAAGGCACTATAGACCACCACATGTACCTCCTCTCAGGAGGCAGTGCCCATATATAGCAAGAAATGATTTGGTCTCCAAATCTCATCTTTGAGATAGCTCAGATCCAAACTAGGCAGGACAGGCTCCTCTCCTCACTTTTCACCTTTACCCCATCAGTTCAAAGGAAACACCACCCCAACTCCTCAAGACAACACTCTTAAGAAAAACGGATTAAGCGAAAACCAGGTAGACCTCCTGAGGAGATACACATTCCACCAATGAATAAAGCAGGTTGACTTCAAGCCAGTATGACCCAAGAACCCTCAATTAGAAGACATCTACCACCTTCAAACATGGATAGCAGGCACCTCTCCTCAAGAGACAGCAGGTTAACTCCAAGCAAATAGAACCCAAGAACCATCAATCAGAAGAAAACACGGTTCCCATCTACTACCTTGAAACAAGACATCTTGGGTAGCAAGCACCTCTCTCTTCAAGAGACAGCGGTCTCCGTGACAAATCATATCAGTACAGCATAACTGAGAACTTTCCTGCTGTGAACACTCAAGGAGGACTGCCATGAAGTTACATGACCTGGGTGAAGATGTTCCCAATGTGCACATGTGTGATGCTAGCCATAAGTTCACATGATCTGAAATGAGCTTTCTGACCTTTATGGTGATGTCAATAATGTCAGAAGCCTGCAATTCCCATTCTTTCTACGTAATTTTATCACAGTGACCCTAAATAAAATGTCACCGCAATGGGGACAACTAAAATAAGCAATCATGATGTTGTGGTAAGATATGAATAATTGTTAATGATTGTAGGAAATGAATGGAGCACACAACGCCCAGTTGTCACTATTCACAAGACATGATTCCATATGAACTAAATGCAACTCATTTAGTATTTTACCATAACAATTATGATAAGAGCAACTCCAAAGCAAGCTGGCATGAGAAAGGCCGGGCTGATCTTCTCAAATAATCTAGACACTAAGAAAGCGAGTGAGATCGAGGGAGGTGCGGGCAGGTGACATCCCAAACGTGACAAAATCCTGTCCGTCTTTATTTATAGAGTTCATTTCATAGTTAACACAGACAAGAAGGCTAAAGGTGACCACAATGTCCTCTTAGAAGACCACCCCAGCTCAAGCTCAGCCATGTTGGAGGAACAATGCGAAGAGGTGTATGCTTCATTTGCCACTTTTCTCCTGCAGTTTGCTGTCTAAAACAAAAACTCGTCACCTAAATATTTGTAAAAGCAGCCTGCATTTATTCAACTTTGGCAGAGCTCAGTAGGACTTGTGTTAATTCCCACCCTGGATCTGAGCTGAAGACATCTGGACTGGCAGAACAGGCGAAGAGCGAGACAGGAAGTCCCAGGGCTTCCTGAATGCTGAACTTTTCCTATGAAATTACTCTCCGTGACAAAGATGTGAAAACAAATCGCCGTCTGGTAGTGAAACCTGAGACGGCAGTGACATCACATCCCCGGGAAAGCATGCTGACATGCGTGCCCCCTGCTCACCGGCTTCACCTACAGTGCTGGCGTAAGCAAGGATCCGAGCAGCTCTGATGACCAGACACAAGAAATGCTTTCAATAAACCGGGCAGTGCACGCTGTTTCCTGCAGTCATTAAATGAAAAGAAAAACACGGCTTGTGGAGGCACGGCCCCTTTGAAAGCTGTTCCATTGATGGTCTTCACCTCAGTGGCATCCGCTTCACATTGCACAGAGATCTACTGGACATTCAAGTGCTTGATGTTTTCACACTGTGCTGGCTGCTTCTGAATATTCTGTCCTCTGTCTCTTCCTCTTTGCAACTTTAGCCAATCCATAAGTGATGCCCCCCACCCCTTTGAGCTGCCCTGGAAACAAATGGCACTTCCACTTTATCAGATGTCATAAATGCACATGTGCAGCCATGACGTAACACTGTAAATATACAGTATACTGTAAAACATAACATTGTGGAACCCACCTAATCCTGTGCAGGGTCACCGAGAGCCACAAGGCAAGGCAAGAAGCAGCCCTGGACAGGAAGCCAATCCATCGCAGGGTCCACACACCCACATGAGCCACTTTGGTACTTTATAACTGATTAACATAAATGGTGCCCAGCACTATCTGTCCATTAATTAAATGTTGAACTATGGCCAGTTGACAATGGAGGAGAGAGAAACAAAAACTCCAGTCAGCAACATCCCTGGAATTTAAAAACCTATGGGGCTCCACGGACAAAGTCACAGTCCTGGAGATCTGAGCGCATCCAACTCCTACGCATTTCATAGTAGAGTCTCTGCTGGGCCATCTAATATTTCCATGTGTTGAATCCAAGGGCTCCCAGTATCTCAGGTGTCTTTTCCATGGGCAGGAAACTAAATGTCATCCTTCAATCTGCTCATCTACTTTGAGATCCTCTTAATATTAATCCAGTTCAAGGGAGAACTCTTGCAAGGCAATACAAACCGAGGGTCAGTATTGAAAACATGCCTTCATGGGGACCGAATGGGAAAACAGCAAGTCACATGAGCCATATGAACAACCCAGTGGAGCGGCAGTTGGGCAACAGACACCTGAGGAGATCGGCTTATACTGTCACTATTGTCACATTTACAGGGTGCAGTGGCATTCCTACTAGTATATATATATATATATATATATATATATATATATATATATATATATATATATACTGTATATATATGGCCTTTGACTAATTTGTCTTGGTGTCCATGTTTGTATCCAACTCTCTTGCCTGTCGCTTCTCTCTGAGAAAGCACCACCAAGCTGACCAATCAGACCAAAGCTAAACTGACCCATCAGATTGCTCTGAGGGACCAAACAAACACAGAGAACTTAGAGTTGTGTTATATACAGGTAAGTAGATAATCAAAAGAAAATCATGGATCTTGCATATAAAACATATTCTTTTAATCTTTTAAATATCTATCTATCTATCTATCTATCTATCTATCTATCTATCTATCTATCTATCTATCTATCTGTTATATAGTGCCTTTCACATCTATCTATCTATCTATCTATCTATCTATCTATCTATCTGTTATATAGTGCCTTTCACATCTATCTATCTATCTATCTATCTATCTATCTATCTATCTATCTGTTATATAGTGCCTTTCACATCTATCTATCTATCTATCTATCTATCTATCTATCTATCTATCTATCTATCTATCTATCTATCTATCTATCTATCTATCTGTTATATAGTAGGGTGTGCACACATCATTACTACATTCATTATTTTCTTTAAATTCCTGTCTTTTTGCTTGTTTTTTTTTTTTTTTTTTTTCTTAATTTGCATAGATTGATCCTTAAGGTATTACTTTTTTTTTCATTTTTCCATTATTTTTAAATTTTGGTAAATATATTTGGGTATTTTATTGTAGGTCTTCACTCTGTCAATTGATTTGAATGAGATAGTTAATACCAATAGTAATTGTGCTAATGTAGAAAAATGCATTTTAGTGTATTTAATACAATTTACTTTTCTTCTTCAAAATTTGTAGATTAAGTGTTTGACTTAATTTTTGCTCTCTTTTTTTCCCGCTTGTACCTTATCGTTGTATCTTTATATAGTAGATTTCCTGTCAATCCATCTGGTCCATCTATCTGGGTGCTTTGACTAACATTCAGCCTAATAGTATGATGCTTTCTTATTGTTCACAATGAACGGCGCCATATAAAGGTGGTATAAAGTCAAGTTCAAGACCCACATGACAGGAGCAGCTTGTTTGTGTTATTCTGCGCGGTCTTCTTGGACCGTGAGGTTTCTTTTCTGCTTCTTGCTGGACAGCTCCTCCTCCTCCTCCTCCTCCTCCTTCTCTTGTGGTCCACAAATGCAGGTCCAGCCTGAACAATTCAGACACTCTCGTCTAAATTATACACGCAACATCCTTTCTTTCTTTCTTTCTTTCTTTCTTTCTTTCTTTCTTTCTTTCTTTCACTGCTGCGCCGTTCTCCAGCCCCTGTTTCCCAACCGAATTGTTAATTTTTTCGGACCCACTCTGCTAAACCAACCCGCCGCCTCCAAACCCCAAGTCAGTCCTTCCATCTGTAAGAATTCAACTCAAATTCCTGAGAGATTGCACTTTCTGTTTCCCTCTCGTCAGCACTCTTTGCCGATGTTTTAATAAAGACGATCTCGGTTTAATGAAAAACAGGCTGATCCGCTCGCTCTTTCTCTCCCTCTCTTTACTGCAGAGGAAATGCTGCGGTTCTAGCAAACGGGGCACGATGATGCAATCTTCTCGCAGCAGGGGGGCGCGCTCTAGAGGGGCCCACAAGTGGATGTCTGGTGCTCCTTTTTTAACGAATGCCATGGCTCCCCCCACCCCCGGCCCATCTACTTGACCCACTTCTTAACTCGTCTCCCGAGCTCTTATTAATGTACCGATCCTGCTCTCACAGGGTTGCTTTGTCGGTTGCTTTTGCAAAGAGTGAGCACTCATGCCCTCTGCTGGCGGCCGCACGCAACGCACTGAACGGTCATCGAGCTGATGCAGTGGCTCCTATTTGGCATTCTGCGTCCTTTTGAACTTAAACGTCAATTCAACTCCCTAAGTGGGACATTTAATTTGTCAGCATGTGACAATCAAAACACATCAACAGGGAACGCAGCCATCAAACATAACTAAATGCAGTAGTGAGGATAATACTTAGGGCAGGAGTCCCCAACTCCTGTCCTGGAGCGCTACTGTGGTTGCTGGTATTCATTCTAACCCTTTTCTTAATAAGTGATCAATTTGTTCTGTTGTTTTCCCTTCGTTTTAAATTACTTTTTATTTTTAAGATTCAGTCCTCTAAATTGCTTCATTTTTTCCTTATGCAAACAGGCGCCTCGCATCTGTTCATAAAAAAGATGAAGCAAACTGACAAACGCATCTTCTGTTCTCTTATTACTCCGATAGACAAATTGAAGTGGATTTAATAAAACCTGCGTTTTCTATGTCGGTTTTTACTTTGTAAGTTTGTCAAATGATTTAATAACCAATGATGTCAGAGCCACTCTTCTGAAGTCATTTAAGGTTTTGGGGGTTTTGTTTTTAGCTACTGGAATAACACCAGCCTGTTACCGCAGCTTTGGAGCCTTCTGCTTTGTTAATGACAACCTAACAAGAGGTCAATGTCATGCCATTTTCTAACTTGCTAAATCCAGACCAGGATCCTGGGGGCTGCTGGATCCCATCCCAGCCAGCATAGGGCACAAGGCAGGAACAAAACCAAAGAATGGCACCAGTCCATCACAGCACGAGCACACACTTGGACACAGCAAACACACACACACACAGGTCAACTTAGTGTCGCGTGTCTTTGGACTGTGAGAGGAAACCCATGCAGGCACAGGGATAACATGGAAACTCCACCCAGGGAGGAACTGGGACTGTGAGGCAGCAGCGCTACCACTGTGCCAACTGTGCTGCCCACCATAAGAACAGAGCAAAAAACAAAATAATAAGAATAATAATAATGGAGCTGAGCTGCTCTGCACAAGAATTCAAGAGTCTTCCACTAAGGTCTGGTCCAGGACTTTTCATTTATATTTAAATTTCTAAAAACGTTCTCTACATCCATTTAAACAAATTATATCTCTGTCTTATTTTAAACCTTCTGCTTCAGGTGCTGCAGTTGCACAGTAAAATCAAACTGCTCAGATCTCCTGTAGTATTCTATAAATCCAATGCTTGACCATAGAGCTCAAATTTTGTTTGTACAATGACTGTTCAATTTTATTTTTATAGTGAAGTTTAACTTTGTTAATGTCAAAGTTTAAATTGCCTCTGTGCATCACATGTCTCATTAGTATTAATTTCTCTTAAATCAAGCTTCTTTTTAGAATATAACTACCATATGCAAATGAGGTGATCTGCTTAGGCGGAGCCAATTTGCCAAAGACTTGTGGAGAACAGAGCTGAGAGACATGCAAATGAAGAGGTCTGCTCGGGACGAAGCCTTTTTCATTTATTCGCTTAGCAGAGTCACTTACAAAAAATCAAGTAAACATCAACCTGGGAGGATCTGTTTGGGTGGCCAGACCACAAGATGGATTCAAATCCAAGCAATCAACTTAGACCTCAGCATTAACACCTGCAGTACACCACATGTTTTATAATGATTGTCATTCCAACAGTTGATTCATCACAAGCATTTGCAGTAACAAAATATATTACTGCAAATGTTTGTGTTAGAATGACAAATGCAATGCAAATGTCTCTGTTATATTTCATTTGGTATGGGATTCATTAAAGCAGTATTAATGTTTGTGAGATGCCATCTGTTGGAATGACAAATGCAATGCATTTTATTACTACAAATATTTGTGATGCTCCATCTGTTGGAAGGATGAATGCAATGTATGTCTCTGTTATATGCCGGTTGGTATGGGATTGGTAAAAGCAGTGTTAATGTTTGTGAAATGCCATCTGTTGGAATGACAAATGCAATGCATTTTATTACTACAAATATTTGTGATGCTCCATCTGTTGGAAGGATGAATGCAATGCATGTCTCTGTTATATGCCGGTTGGTATGGGATTGGTAAAAGCAGCGTTAATATTTGTGGTGCAACACTTGTTGGAATGAAAAATGCAATGCATTTTATTACTACAAATGTTTGCAATGTGCTATCTGTTAGAATGTCAAATGCAAAGCATATGTATTTCTTATTTGCTATTTGGTATGGGATTTGTAAAAGCAGTGTAAATGTTTGTGATACTCCATCTGTTGGAATTACAAATGCAATGTATATGTATTTGTTATATGCTGTTTGGTATGGGATTTGATCAAACTGTTATGGTGACAATTGAATTGCATGTCTGTTATATGCCATTAGGTATTAGATTAATAAAAGCAGTTTAAATGTTTGTGATACGCCACCTGTTGGAATGACAAATGCAATGTATTTTATTATTATAAACAGGTCTAAGATGGAGACCCTCTGCAGTAAACAATACTTAAATTGCTAGAGAAGTAAGGAAGTGCACAGACTTAAAGAGACCTCTGTAGAATTATGAAGTGCCAGAATCATACTAACATTAAAACGTCTTCAAGGGACAGCGCTCCTACTCTTACACGCCGGCTGGGAATTCATCCAAACGGAAATCATTCTGACTTTTGTTCCGGTGAGGCAGTGCTGATGAGTTTGGCAGAAGTGCCGGCAGTGCAAATGAACATCTGTGTGGAATAACAAGGCCGACACCATGTGCACGTGTGTTCACCGTGCTTCCGGAGGTCACTGCCTCTTCTGTTCCTTCCTGATCCTGGGAATGTGGTGTGAATAACCTACTGCTAGGGAAAAAGCTGATGTCTCCATTGCAGGTCCATTGACTTGGATTTCTTCTGGGGCAAGGATTTGTCATGAACATGGTGGTATTAAAAATTATAGGTTAGAATATACAAGCAGATAATAATCCAGCAATAACAATAGTTTTTCTCAGTAGCCTAGACCGTTTAATCAAGTGCAGATTGGTGCAGATGATCAGTTCTAGACATCATTTTAGTAAAACAGCAGACATCTCAACACAACATTTGACTATTGATTCGAAGATGCACAATTTGGCATGGAAATGGGCAATCATTGCAAATCTGTTGTTACACAAACCAGCATACATGCACTGTGAAAGGGGTCAGTGATTGTGTATCTTTATTTGAGGGGAAGAGTTAGGTACAAGAGGCAACAGAGGGGTCTCCAATGATATAGAGGTTGGCTTAGCTAGGCTACAATAATGTTTTCTTTGTTGTGTTTTGCATATCTTCTTAATAGTTTTGTAATTTTATGTTTCCTCTTGTAAACCACTTTGAGCTAGATCATTTGTATGAAAACACGCTATAGAAATAAATGTTATTGTTAAATATTTTGCTTTTCCGTATTATGCTTTTTTTTTTTGGTATCTACCCATTCTTAAACTAAGGAACCCCCTGCAACAGGGGCACTCATTTCCTCAGTGGCCATCATGTCACATTCTCCACATGTCCACCTCTAAGAGCTGCTTGTTCATCTCATCGTCGTACCTTCCTGTTGCATATTTTGCTCATTTTTATCTCTCCAGTTCTGTTCTCCGTCCTGTTCTTTCCTCTTTGATCTTTTGGATGTCCTCATCAGCTCAAACAAATACAGTACGTTGTATCCCCATCTTTACAGGCGGACATGTTGCCGATTTAAAATGATAGAAATCCTGAACGAGAACGTGCCTGCACGAAGTAGATTTTTCAAAACGAAAATGGCGTGTGCTGTGTGGTATAGCGGGTCTGCAGCTTCCAATAAAAAAGGGTCAGTTTTAAATCCGTATAAGCGCGCGGGGATGTGTGTGTGTATATATATATATATACGGGTCGACACCAGACCAGAGAAAGAAAGAAAGAAAGAAAGATAGATGGAGGTGGCTGAAGAAAGCAGGACGGAGGAGAGATAGAGAAAAAAATGGAAGGATCGGGAAATAAATGGTGAAGAAAAAGGAGGTTAGAAGACGTGAAGAGCCGTCTTAGCAGCTACGATCTGGCCGCCTGTAAGGATGAAAAAGCACGAGCTGGGGCCTCGCGAAGGAGCGTTAGTTGGTGGCGCTCTAGAGGCTAGTTCGCCCCACTGAAAGTTTGAGTGAGTGGGGTGAGCAGAACAGGTCCATCCGTAGGATCTGAGGAGCGACTGGGGGAGCGCGAAAGATGAAGGGAGGAGAGCCGACCTCGGACGGTCTGGCAGTGATGTCCGTAAGGAGGCCAAGACAGAGGTTGGCTGAAGGAGTCTGTGGCTGTGGGGTCTCCGCCGGCTGAAGGAGCAATGGGTGAGCTGGGGAGAAAGAGAGACGGAGGTGGGTCGGAGAGTAAAGGGAGAGACTGCATTTTAACTTCTGCATTTTTAACCTCGAGTTTTAAAGGATTTATTTATTGATTATATCCTCACTGGACACTCGTTATATGGATTTATTGAAAACTGATGCACTGCACTATTGACTTTTGTTTGTACACTGTTTGATTTTAATAAAAGCACTTTAGCATTGTTGGAAATATCCCCTGGCTTCATTTGAGAACTGTCCTCACTTGTCAGCTCATCTCGGTGACATTACTGACGGTGTTGGGTTTAGATCTCCCATAGGGACGTTGGGAGCATGGAGCGAATCCGCATCGTCACATGCTGCATTCACAAAAAGAGCTACAGGAAACAAAGTGAGGTGCAAGACCCTGCTTTCTTTTCAATTGACCACATCTCATAAAGAGTTTGATTTCTTATTTATTTTTTTTTGTCACGCATGTGCGCGTGGGGACCACCTTCATGGCTCTGATGAGGTAGGCAATACCAGTCCAGGACGAAAGGGGGCGCTGGATGCTAACTGTATCTTCTCTTTCCACCGCATGAAGACCAACACTGATGCCTAACTCCACCCACTGAGTTGGCCCCGCCCCTTCCACATCAGACACCATTAACAGTGAACTTTCATTTTGGCCCTGAATCATCAGTGAGGACAGAACTGCCACTGACAGATCTTTTTGTTGCAAGGCTGAATCAAGCTCCCCCCTTCTTTGTGTACGGGGCACCTTTTTGTTGTTTTTTTGGTTTAATGGCTAAGTAAATAATAATTTAATATTTTAATAATAATTATTATCAGTATTAATTAACAATTAATATTTTTTAATATTAATAATATTTGTTTTTGTTGCCTTCAGTCACACTTTCTAAACCAACATTGATACTCTGTTTCATAATATTTGTGCAGTCTCAAAGACAGTGGTTAACACCTAATAACATTCTTGCCTTAAAAATGGATGCCCTTTTTTTATGTTTGGACCCACTAGCCCCATTGCAAGCTGCAAGTATTTTTAATATTAAAAAAAAAAAAAACCTTCACTTTAGAACATAATTTTATTTGACAAATTCATTTATATACCATAAAATATGAATAAATCACTTTGACTTATCCTGTAGAGTTGATGCCAAGGAGGCGGGGCCACGTAATAATGCAGGCCATGTGACACCTCACGCCTTATCATACACTATTGATGGGCTTTACAGACCACTCTCTGTGTCCGTGGAGGAGCAGAATCCCACCCTCAATGACCCACATTATGTAATCATATGGGACATACAGTATGCCATGGATTCAGGCTCAGCCAAACATATCGGTGAAATTTCTTCCATCATATTCCCCATTCCTCCATTCTGGGCATGAATGCTACGACTGAGGTTTGCCAGGTGTTCACTCTGTTAGGGCTGATTTAGATCTTCCGTGAGATATTTCAACCAACTGCAACGTTAGGTAGCATACTCAGTGTGAGGTTGATGAAACTATGCAACTCAACACCAGGGATGAAATAGATGAAAGGTTGCCATTATTGTGCTATTCTGCTATTATACATCGTGATCAGTGGACAGATTGTGAGGGAGCTAAGAAAATGGCAGAACTAATAGTAATAATTTGCAGGCATCTGGACACAGGAGTAAACAGAAAAGAAAAGATCGCTCAATATTTGAGCTCAAAAGTTTTAGGCAATCAAGTCATTAATGATGGCACAAAAGATAAAGGGTCCCATCAGCAGGAGCTCCATCTCCATTGGTAGTGGTTCCAGAATAAGCGGCCATCTTCCGAGGACTGCCCATTTTTTATCATGTCCCACCCAGAAGGGACTGAAGGCCAACGCTCCGTGTCTTCTACCTCTCAAAACTGATGGTGAAAAAGAAAAAAACAATGTTAACGACTGGTGGCACAGTGGCGCAGTGGTAGCACAGTTAGGAGACCTGGGTTTGCTTCCTGGGTCCTCCCTGCATGGAGTCTGCATGTTCTCCCCGTGTCTGCGTGGGTTTCCTCCGGGCGCTCCGGTTTCCTCCCACAGTCCAAAGACATGCAGGTTAGGTGCATTGGTGATTCTAAATTGTCCCTAGTGTGTGCTTGGTGTGTGTGTGTGTGTGTGTCCTGCGGTGGGCTGGCACCCTGCCTGGGGTTTGTTTCCTGCCTTGCGCCCTGTATTGGCTGGGATTGGCTCCAGCAGACCCCCGTGACCCTGCAGTTAGGATATACCAGGTTGGATAATGGGTGGATAGATGTTAATGACAGCGCCCCCTCTTGTCACAGGAAGGTCACCCCCAAGTGAACATCTGTAACACTCACGCGTGACATTTTTATGAAGGTGTCAGGAGTTTTCTACGCTTGACTTGCTTTTGCAGGAAGAACCTGTTAAATGTCCTTTGGTATAATAAAACAGCATTTATTTGAACTCTTGACTGTGGCAGTGCACTTGTGTCTGGAGCCTTGGGGCTCAGGGTGGCGGGGGGGGTGCCCCTTTGAGCCACCACCAGTTTCCCCGCTAGCAAGGCAGGAAGCAAGTCACAGGCGTACCACCAATATAAAATGAAACTGATTTAATAATGAAAATAAATCACTCCTCTGACCACTCAAGAGTCAAATATCCATGAGCGTGCTGCTCCTCTTTACTTTAAACTTACACATGACATGAAAACACCTTGGGTTCTCCTGTTTCCCATGATGCTTTCAAAGTCGCACTTTACGTTAGTTTGGAGTAGTTACTGAGACAGGGAGGTGACGTCTCTAGGCTAGGCTGCTAAATTTGGGATATCGTGTTGGGCGAGTGCTTGGCTAGTGTGTCATGTGAACCCGGCACTTCCCTTCTGTGTACTTTCCCTAATTGGCCAGACCGTGCCCCCCATGATTATGGCTTGTCTTGTGACTGTTTTAGAACAGATGTGAGAGATTTGGGGTTGGAGAGCGGATCTAAACTGAGGCTTGCTTCAAACTAAATGGCATAGTTGTTGCCACTGTCTCCAGACTTGTTTCTCGCGTTGGGTTACACAGTCTGAACAGTGCCCTTTCATCTGCTTGTGGTGGGTATTCATGTGATTTTCTATTTCTTTTTTTCTTTCTTGGAGTAAAGAGAATTACGTTAAGGGGATTGCTCCCTTCTAATAGGAAGAAAGGGGGAGAGAAGTGCTCCGGCACCAGCTGTAAAAGCCCAGTTGGCATTGAGTTCATCTGCTATAAAGCAACTGAATACCGAGTTCCTGCACTTCTTGGCACTGCATGGCATTTAAACAGACTGCATGGTGCTGACATGAAACTTTTATTTTCTGTATTCTCATAGCCCAACACTGGGGGAACCAACACCTATTAACCCTTGAACCACTGTAACTGGCTATGATCAGTTCCCAGTACAATTTGCCAGCCCACTGGAACCAAGAATATTTGGCGACATTAATTAGTTGAACACCGCAACCGGCAATAGTTGGTTCATATTTCAATTTGACAGCACGCCGGAGCTGATCAGTCTGTGCCAGACATTCGTTGAGCAGCCAGCTCATGACCCCTGCCACCCCCTAGAGAATCAGCATCACTGTCCCTGGGATTCAGCCACTGCACCAGACTAACCTGCAAGCATCAGCATTGACCTCTGTGTGCTTGTGTGCAGCCAGTTCATGTGCAGTTGGCTCGGTGATTTACTGAATTTCATCAATGGTGTCAGTTGCACCTTCTACATATAATAAGAGATTGTTGCAGTAGTTTTGACAGTTCATTGGCATTGTGTGAAATGATCAGTGCTGCAGTAATTATGATGCTCTTTGCATGAAAAAAATATGTATTCCATTAAAATTTTTGATTTGTGACGTTTCCTTAAAAAGTGCAGCAAAAAAGTATTTGGCGTCCGGGGGGAGCATTAATCCCCCAAGTATGTGGCAGTCTAAGGGTTAAGAACACTTAAGATTCCAACACCCTTAAAATAGTTACATCGCTATATATCACCTTTACTTAAATACAGTGGTGTGGCGGACGGCCGGGGCCCCTTTGACACTTGGTCCAGGGAAACAGCCTTGGGCGAAATACTACTTCCTCCGGAATGCTTGGTTGCAGCCCCCCTGGGCTGCATCGGAGTCACAGACATGAGACTTTGGAGCTCAGCCCTGTTGGGCTCCGTGGCTGCCACCAGGGGGAGCTGCACGGCTTCCTAAGCCCATGTGAACCCCACCGTTACGTACCATATGATTGTGAACACCGTCGGAGCCAACCAACTGGACATCATTCTTCACGAGAGCAGCAAGAGGCCATGTGTGCTCTTCAACACAGCCATTCCAGATGACATGAACATCTCAGTGAAAGAGGCTGAAAACTCAGACAATACAAAGACCTTGAGATTGAAACTTTGCACATCTGGAATACACAGTGTCACAAAAACCAGAGACAGGAGTCATAAAAGGTTTGGAGCAGCCACCCGTAGAAGGTTCACTGGTTGCAAAAAGGGGAAGTTAAGAGCACTGATGTGCATAGATCGGAGTCCAAAACAGAACTGATCAGGTGACTCGAATATGGCGGCTTTAAAGCTCTGAAAAGGAAGTGAAGTCATCAAGGGTGGAGGTGGAAGGGTCGGACCCAAACGTGATGTCATCAAAAGGGCCGGAACCAGAAGTCTTTTCGTTCATGGGTTCTCCACTGGAAGTGACGTCATTCAGGTCAGAACTGAGAGTGACGTCATCGAGGTCAGAACTGGAAGTGACATCATCAGGGCCAGGTGGAATTTCCTGTGAACGCTCTGCAGGAAAGTAAGAAACAAGGTCAGTGCACTCCTCCGCCACCCCCTGGTCTGGAGTGGAATTACTCCTATTTAGACCCTTTAGCTGCCTCCCACTCAGCTAGTTCTCCTAAAATATTTTGAAGATCTGCCCTCCTTGGAACTGCTCACATACTTGGTGAAGTCCTTACCATCGGACCAAAGGAACCCTGTGGATTCCCAGTCAAAGAGGTTGTAAATTCAGCAAATGCAAAGACCTTGAGTTTGAGATTATGTGCATGTGGAATACAAAGGCTTGTGTGATTCCGGTTGTAATCAGAGCACTTGGAACTTTTTGATCAGGTCTTGCCACACAGAGGCAGAAGATCACCCTCCTCAAAACTGTCTACATACTTCATAAAGTCCTTACCATCGGATAATAAGAAGTCCTTACCATTCGACAATAAGACCAAAGGAACCTACTGGACTCCCAGTCAAAGAGCTAGAAAATTTAACAAATGCAAAAACCTTAGCATTGAGATTTCGCACATCTGGAACACAAAGGCTCATGTGAGAGAGGTCATCATCGGAGCACTTAGAACTTCTCAACTAGTTCTCCAAAAATATCTTGATAAACTGCCGGGTAAAGTGAGTGCCACCCAGAAGCAGAAGATCTTCCTCCTTGAAACAGCCCAAACACTTCATAAAGTACTTACCATTGGATAATAAAAAGTCCTTACCATCGGACAATAAGGCCAAAGGAACCCAGTGGACTCCCAGCCAAAGTGGTAGAAAAGTCAACAAATACAAAGACCTCAAGTTTGAGAGTTCACGCATGTGGAACACAAAGGCACATGCCAGTGAGGTCCTAATCGGAGCACTTAGAACTTCTCAATCGGGTCTCCAAAAATATCTTGATGAGCTGCCAAGTAAAGTGAGAGCCACCCAGGAGAAGCAGTTCACGCTGTTTGGAACTGCCCACATACCTGGTAAAGTCCTTCAAAGCCACACACTGAACCACTTTTAATCCCACAAGTACATCAATAGGAACGCAAAGACAGGCAAAATGGATTCAAATAAAAAATCCACAGACATCTACCCAGATGGTAATTGTACCTGTGGCACAGTAGCACTAGCTTTTCATCTAGTGACAATTCCATAATATCAGAAAGGTGTCTTGCCATTAGTGACAGCGACCACTGAGGTCTGATTTATTATCCACCAGTCCTTTAACCTGTCAGCACTTTGATCCAATGTTACATCACAGGGCGTGGTGTTATAACCAGCTTTGAAAGGAGTGCCAGGCCACCATGGGTCACAGTTACGCACATACTCCCATATATTTAAAGACCTGGCAGATGTGTTGTAGGGATATGGAAGGAAGCCAAAGTATCAGGAGAAAGACAAAAGGAAACATGCAAATTCCACACAGGCGTTGAGCCCAGGACTCTAGTGTAGTAAAGGCAACAGTACTAAACTCTGCACCACCACACTACACCTTTAAATGAAGAGTATGTCACTTGTGTCACTAAGGGAGGTTTTAAATGTGTTCTGAAGAAGAAATGCTTAGTGGTTTTTAGGGTGTTGAGAGAGCTCATCTTTTTTGGTACAGCAGTAGCACATCTGACAGCCATTTAGAGTTTCCTGTGGCACAGGGACGGGAGGGACAGCCCTGCTCTCTGCCGCCAACAGGAGATATTTATAAGACATCTAAAAAAGAGGCTAGCCGATTTGGCGGTCCAAAAAGAAAAAAATACAAAAAAAGAATGGAGGCATTCTAAACTAGGAGCTAAATGGATCAAAGCTGGGGATCTGAGGACTGGTGAGCCCAGGAATTGCGTCTCATCGTGAGACTCATCAGGAGGTGTCAGCTTGCTGCTCCCTCTAAAATCATCCCACAGACTGCATTGCTGTCTCCTGCTTTTTGTTCCTTTCTTCACTCAATCTCTGTTTTCCCAGTTTGGATGTGTGATGTGGCCAGTGTTTGGGGTGGCAGCCAAAAACGATTATACCCAGAATTCTCCTCCACTGCTTCATTTTGTGTACCCAGCAGGAAATAAAAAACTGCCAAAGCGAGCAAGTTTGCCTTTTATTTACTTACCATTGCTGTGCTACGAAAACCATCTGCTGCCAGCTAACACATGTGCCAGGCTGGACTTGGAACCCAGAGGGCTTCTTCTTCTCTTCACTTTACTGCAGCTTTGCAGGTTGGGACCACATGAAATTTCTGGAGACTGAACATGTTAAAGAAAGAAAGAAAGAAAGAAAGAAAGAAAGAAAGAAAGAAAGAAAGAAAGAA
>JANRMT010062840.1:34477956-34513654 GCA_026402145.1 Polypterus bichir lapradei
CATCCATCCATCCATCCATCCATCCATCCATCCATCCATCCATCCATCTATCCATTGATTTTCTTATCCTGTTTATCCAGGGGAGGGTCATAGGGATAAAATGGCTATTTGACATTTAAACAGGATATCTGACATATAAGTGACATGCTTGCCATATAAAATGAATATCCATCCTTCTATGTCTTAACCTGCTTATCTGGGGCTGGCGAGAAATCCAAAGGGGTAAAACTGATATTTGGCTTTTAATCTGAACAGTTGACATAGAAGTAAGACATTTGCCATATTATGGATATGTGACATTTAAATGTGATATTTAACATATGAGAAAGGCATTTGCCCCATAAACGATATTTAATATATATATATCAAAAGAAAGTTGCCATCTCAAATGGAAATCCATCCATCCATCTTCTTAACCCACTTATCCAACAAGGGTTACAGGGATAAAATGGACATTTGACAATGAATCTGGATATTTACCACCTAAAATGGATAACTGACATTTAAGTGAGACGCTTGCCATGTAAAAGGGATTTTTGACATTTAAATTTGACATTTGGAATATATGGAAAAGTGTTTAAACTAAATATTTGAGATGTAAGAAAGACATTTGCCATGTAAAATGGGAAGCTTGTCAGTTAAGCTGGATATCTGACATATACAGTAAATAAAACTTTTCCCATATAAAATGAATGTTTAACATATAAGTGAGCCATTTGTCATAGGTTATTTGACAAAAAAGATATTTCATATATAAGCTGAATATTTCATATATAAATAATACATATGCCTTTAAAATCAGTTTTTAATGCTTAAGTCAAATATTTGCCATATAAAATAGATATTAGATCTCTCAATATCCATAAAATGACAAACTGCCTGGCATCCTTCCGTGGCCGGGTGTAATGTTGTCTGGTGTCCACAAGAGGGCTAGATTGTCCAAATGACAACAACAGCAACAAGACACGTGATGAAAGAGGGACGCAAGGGCTAGCGGATTTCTAAATTCACAGTGTGAGCGAGACAGATAGCTTACGCTCTGTTAGTTCAAGTTAGATGTATATCCAGCATAAAAGTCAGACATTTGCCTAGCAGGATGGATATTTGACATTTTTACTTGCTATTTGACAAATGAGAAATGCATTTGCCATATAAACTGGATATTTGAAACATAAAAAAAGACATTTGGTGTATAAACTGGGTATTAGACATTTAAGCCTGACATTTGACATATAAAGCAGCATTTATCACATATATGTGAGACACCTGCCATGTAACTAGGATAGCTGATATATGACAGATATTTAACATATAAACCAGTGGTTCTCAATCTGTGGGGCGGGCACCCCTAGGGGGGCACGAGGTAACAAAAAGGGGGGCGCAAAGATGTGAAAAAAAGAAAACAAGAATTGAAAATATGAATACATCTATTGAAACCAAAACAAATTAACTTAAACTACATTCTAGAGTTAGATAAATGTCGATAAAAGTTAAGTAGGTATAATAAAATATGCATCTATGATATATCATTAATTAAAAAAAGAACAAATTGGTATTAGTGGGCTCCTTTCAAAAAAACGTTAGGGGGTGCGATTAAAACTGTTATGAAAACTCGGATCGCAAATACTTACAGGTTGAGAAATGCTGATATAAACTGAATTTTTGGTCAATAAATAAGACATAAGACTTTTAAACTAAATATTTGGCATGCAATTGTAACTTATGTCACGTAAAACTAATATTGGACATTTAAGATCCATTGCTATCTGCCATAATCATCAGACATTTGCCATTTACAGCATGAAAAATACTTGATATTTAAGGTGGATTTCTGGCATATAAACAAGACATTTACCATATAAACTGGATATTTGTAGGTCATTTGCTATGTATGCTGGATATTTGACATTTGTAATTCATATAAGCTGGATATTTGACATATAGATGAGGCATTTTTCATATGAAAATGGATATTTAAGCTATATGTTTAACATATAAGGAAGGCATTTGCTATACAAAGTGGATATTTAACATATAAGTGAGACATTTGTCATATAAGTAGATATTGGATATTTAAGATACTTCACATTTGAGCTAAGCTTTTTAAACTGAATATCCATCCATCCATTATCCAACCTGCTATATCCTAGCTACCAGGTCACGGGGGTCTGCTGGAGCCAATCCCAGCCAACACAGGGCGCAAGGCAGGAAACAAACCCCAGGCAGGGTGCCAGCCCAGCGCAGGGGGCACACACACACACACACATTAGGGACAATTTAGAATCGCCAATGCACCTAACCTGCATGTCTTTGGACTGTGGGAGGAAACCCGCACAGACACAGGGAGAACATGCAAACTCCACACAGGGAGGACCCAGGAAGCGAACCCAGGTCTCCTTACTGCGAGGCAGCAGCGCTACCCACTGTGCCACCGTGCCACCCTTTTTAAACTGAATATTTGATACATAAATAAAACATTTTCCTTATAAACTAGATATTGGATATTTAAGATGGTTATCTGGCATAAAAATCAGGATTGGGACTAGGTAAGGGTCCGTTCCAAATGCACAATGTTTTATTGTGTACTGCATCTAGGAACAATTATTATAACACTAGCTGTGTAGCCCATGCTGTAAAAAGCTCAGGCTCCTAGAAACTATTGAAATCGTCAGAAAAAAAAAAAACTGAACTGCAGAGTCAGCGGTTTCGTTTTGAATATCAGCGGCCAAGTGTCTTTACTCAGCGTTTTGACTTTGGCGACGGAGTTGCTTTCTTTCGGCTTCATGCTGTAGCCTCGTACCTCTTTCTTCTTCCGACTCGTTAACTTGGGGATGCCTTCCCGGCTCTTTGAACTTCATGCTGCAGCCTTGCACTTCCAGGCTGAACAGACAGACACACACACTTCCGCACATAGACATTTATATATCAGATATGCCGAAAATTATGAAAGTTGCAGTCCTTTCTTTTGCTAATGGTTGAAAGTAACTGATCGGTATTCTTCTGAGTTGTTTAAGCCATACATGTCATGAACCTTTCAGTAGGATCCTCCTGGACAATTACTGATAAGCCCTAATAACACCCATTTAAATAAAGAGTAGCTGTTACAATCTCTGATAAATTTGTGAGCTGCAGTTCCTCCTTCATCTTATCGTCCTTTCATCTTTCCTCATGGGTTCTCCTAATTCCTGGAGACTTAGGAAACTTAGGAAAATTGATAAAATGCTTTTACTCCTAAGAGTAGGGCCGAAATTCCATTACTCTGAGAGCTATGAGCCAGTTTGGACTGGTTGTCCTATCTTGGACCTCATTTGGTAGTAACTAGCCACTACATACCAGGAGTAGCCCACAAGACCTCCCATTTTGGAGATGCTTTGACCCAGTCATCTAGCCACCACAATTCGGCCCTTGTCAAAGTCGCTCAGATGCTTTGCTTGTCCATTTTCCCAGCTTCAAACTCATCAGGTTTAAGAACTGATTGTTCACTTGCTTCCTAATATACCCAACCACTTGAAAGCTGTCATTGTAACAAGATAATCCATGTTATTAGCTTCACTAGTCATTGGTCTTAATGTTGTGGCTGATCTGCGTATATATGGATGGATGGATAGATGAATATGCATATTAGCAGTTCTCCATTTCTTCTGTCTTTAGGCCGTCAGCATAAAGAATATGAAAGCTGATGAGATCAGCGCCCTCCTTGACTCCTTTGGATTTTACAAACGCTCACAGAAAGGCGAAGTCGTTCCTCAAGAGTTTCAGCATCTGCCTCTTCGAGTGCCACGAGATGAACTGTGAGAGACAGCGCCACCCAGTGGGATGCATGAATGACGTCAGGGACCAAAAGGTCAAGCCAGGACAAAGTTTCTGACTGAGCAACCACGCTTCTCATGGGAGGTTATTTGTCATTAAAAAAAATTTAAAAATAAAAGCCCCTCGTGTCTTTTCTTGTGTTCTTTCAGACTCATATTGATGCCCTTTGGAAGAGAATAGGTGAACTGGATCGATGAGCTTGATGGGGCTGAATGGCATGTTCTTGTCAATATTGTCATAATGTGTTTGTCTGCCCAAACGCTCTTGCTTTTTTAGTCCATTCATCCATTCAGGGAGGCAACCAGCAAACTCTCTTAACCAAATGTAATCAACTTTTACAGATGACTTACAATCTGTGATGGACTGGTTCCCCCACTAAGAACATTTCTTGCCTTGTCCCTAATGTTGTTGAGAAAAGCTCCACCTCCCTGCACCTTGTTATGTTATGGCGTAACAGACAAGATGGCAGCGTAGTCGGCAGGAGATTTTCTAGATAGTGAATGAATTATGGACAGATATGGATAGCCTGAGTTATTTGTTAGTTAGCTTTTAAGAGAGAGATTTTTTAGGAATGTAATTTTGGTCTGAGGAGCAGAGTGGTGTTCTGGTTAGACTGACAACTCCAAGGATCTGGATTTGTATTCCACCCTGTTTTCTGTATGGAGTTTGCATGTTCATGTGAGGTGTGTTCAGTTACTCCACTCACATGTCAAGCACATTGGGTTGCTAGGAGTACGTTAACAAACAATCCGAGTGATTGGACTGGCACTGCGTGTTGTCCAAAATGCTGTTAGAATAGGCTTCATCTCCTTGTACGTGAAAATTGGGCTTAATTAGTAGATAGACGGATATATTATACTGGTATATATAATTATTAATTTTGAATATAGTCACATCTACCACCCCTGTGACCTAGTGTTAAAATAAGGTCACCATCACTCTTGCATGTCCTACAAGTAGGCTGGTGTCCTCTTTCAGGGCGGGTGCCAGCCAACCTGAGGGAACCCAAAAAACAGATGTTAAACCAGCAGTGAGACAGAGTAATTACCCTCTCTCTGCCTGTTATCAGACCTGCTTAATGGAGTTCGGGGCCAAGGAGACTGGAGGCTGGAGTCTGTCAGGTGCAAGGCTGGAACCAAATGTAGACTGACCATCATATGGCAACACCATCACACCCGCCCCCAGTTATGCCTTTCAGATGTGGGAGGAAAGTGGATTATGTGAAGCAAAATCCACCCAGACCCGTGGAGAATGTGTGTGTGTGTGTGGGGGGGTCCTCACTATGGGATATGGGATGGAGGTGGAGTTGGATGTCTGAGTGACACCATTTTAGTGTTCGCACAAGACCTTAACCTTGACTTCAGTCCTAAAACTGCACTGACTTCATGACGGTATATATGACGTTACTGGATTGTGGTGTAGTTGGGGATGGTATTTGTTTTGTCTTGGTAGAGCTCTGTATTACTAGACTTTCACCTTTTGTATCCTTTATTGTGTAGCCCAGCGTTTCTCAACCTTTAAGTATTTGCGACCCGAGTTTTCATAATCGCACCCCCTAATGTTTTTTTGAAAGGAGCGCACTAATACCAATTCGTTCTTTTTTAATTAATGATATATCATAGATGCCTATTTCATTATACCTACTTAACTTTTATCGACATTTACCTAACTCTATATTTATTTTTCTAGTATCAGAATGTAGTTTAAGTTCATTTGTTTTGGTTTCAATAGATGTATTTTTCATATTTTCGATTCTTGTTTTCTTTTTTTCACATCTTCGCGGCCCCCTTTTTGCTACCTCGTGCCCCCCTAGGGGGGCCCACCCCACTGATTGAGAACCACTGCTGTAGCCTTTTGTCTGAATGTCTCAGATTTGGCACTGTTTATCAGCTATTGTACTTTATAACTTCTTCCCACCTTCCCTTTCTACATCTATAACCTCAGGCAGTTACATAGAGTAAAAGACAAGTGAGAGTTAAGTTACAACTTTAAATAATGTATTATTGGTAATACTCATAAAATAATAACAAAAAGCAAGGTGCATGTGAATACTGGCAATCATACAACCTGATAAATGCTGATGTGTAGTTGCAGGTGGCACACAGACTTGTTAGTTGTTTAAAATGTCTCTAGTTAAATCATCATTTTGGTCAGCTTTCTTCAAAACAGGCCACATGCCTGTCTCAATATGGCTGCTGAGCTGTGCTTCTCAGTGTGGTCTTCTTTTTGGTCCATGGTGTGTGAGATGCTCCTTCATCATGATAGTGTGAGAGAGAGAGAGAAAGGGAGGGGTAAAGCAACCACATTTATACATTCTTTGTCCACATCTTTACACCAATAGGGTGTCATTCTACAGAATGGCCTCTGATTCAAACCAATCCCAAACAGCCATGCCTCAGACCAATAGGGGCCTACAATACCTTCACACCTGACCCCAAAGCCATTTGTTGAGCCGATGCTTGCCAGCTAGGCAGTCTGGCATTCCAGTGAGGGTTGATTGAGAGAGTCCTGCAGAGAATCACTTGCCAAACTGGTTTAGGCACTTCCCCTCACTCGGTCATTAAATTATTCACTATCCTGACCCAGTCTTAAAAGGGTGGAGAGGCAGTTAAACATCAAACTATTGCTGTTCTTATCAATGATTAGCCGTCCCCTGCGGCCCAATTCATGTAGTAGTAAAACAGGACAGCGAGGAGGGCCCTTCCCGGCTCCCTACTCCTGACGTCACGCTTCCTCCTCTCCTCAGCCCGCAGCCTCTGCCTCGGATTAGCGCAAATAAATCACTCCTGTAAGCGAACTATGATTCTTAGTGAGGTCATAGTGCAAATGAGAGAAATCGCAAAATCAACCGGAAAACAACAGATCTAAATACGTTAAGTAGTTATCTCGCAAAAAGCGGACAGACATACAGACAGACGTTGGATTTTATATATACAGTGGAACCTCGGTTCACAACCATAATTCGTTCCAAAACTCTGGTCGTAAACCAATTTGGTCGGGAACCAAAGTAATTTCCCCCATAGGATTGTATGTAAATACAATTAATCCGTTCCAGACCGTATGAACTGTATGTAAATATATTTTTTTTAAAGATTTTTAAGCACAAATATAGTTAATTATACCATAAAATGCACAGCGTAATAGTAAACTAAATGTAAAAACATTGAATAACAATGAGAAAACCTTGAACAACAGAGAAAACTGACACTGCAAGAGTTCACGCTGTAGCGCTATGACCCGCTCGCTAAAAACACTTTTTTTTAATGAGTTTCAAGCACAGGGAAAAAAATGAACATTTGAAAAACCCGTAATTTAATAAACCACCAAGAAAAGTAACATTGCAACAATGCACGCTACAAACCGATCGCTATAAACAGAAGTGAAGTGGAGGTTAAAATCCAATAGAAAAAAAGTCTTCATTAAATACAACGAGGTTAAAACAATGCTCTCTTTAAAAACAAGCCTGGTGCATTCTTTAACTGCCTTCTCGGCCTTATGCGTCCAGCCGTCTCTCTCTCTCGCGCACGTGTAAGTGTGTGTCTCTTGCACGTGCGTGTGTGTGTGTCTCTTTCGCGCCCGCACGCGTGTGCATGAGTGTGTCTCTCTCGCACGTGTGTCGCTCTCGCACTCTCTCTCACTGCACAGGGAAAGACTCAACACGTGTGGAAATCATCGCCAAGCACAAACCGAAAGGGAAACAGGTTGGTTCGTATACCGAGTCTGTGGTCGTGAACAGATGCAAAAGTTTGGCGAACTTTTGGTCGTAAACTGATTTGTACGTGTTCCGAAACGTTCGTGAACCGAGGTTCCACTGTATAGAGATATAACACTAATATTATTTTGCTTTGTCTCAGTTACAAATAAAGGCATACAAAATATTTATCAACTTTTATACAAAATTTCATACCACAACAGTATTTATCATACAGGGTGATGCATAAATAAACAATATCATTACTTGGTAAATTAATAAATAATGAATATGATTAGCATGAAAATAATGACAGAATTAGGGTACAACCTTGGTAAACCCATTAAATAGTGGAACTAAGCAAATAAAGAGCACAACTTTGGCATCAACCTCAAGTGTGGCTTGGAATTTCATGTAAATACGGTTAAACCCAAGTCACACTAGGGTGACATTTAACAACCCACTTTACGGAGTTAAGCCCAAATAATGCTGTGTTCCATTTACTTCGGAGCTGGGAATGGCATCACACCCACATTGACTGTATTCCAGTAAAACATTTGGAAAACCAATATGAGCACCTCCGGAAGCACCTCTGTTGTGCTTGCTTTATTGGAATAAATAGTTGATAGAAACACGTTCTGCGGTTATTTGCACCTCCAATCGCTGTAGTAGCATGTTCACAAATAGATGTTAGACACTTCTGTGTGTACAACTGATTTAATGAGACACAAGTTGAAAGTAAATACCACACCTTTCACTAAAGTTCGTGGTGTACGCTGCCATTTTGGATTGATATCATGATCTGAAGTCAGACAACCTCAAGCTTGACAGACCAAGTTTGAGTTCCTGAATAGAAAATTTCACTTGAGGGGACGTTAGAGTTGAAAATTCCAACTAGTGTGGTAGAAATTAAATTTGGAAATATATAATAAAGAAAGAAATCTTGTCCTAAACTAGGACTTTTTTGAGAATTGATATAGTTGTTCTTCTTCTTTCGGCTTCTCCCATAAGGAGATCTGCCACAGCAGATCATCTTCTTCCATATCGTTCTGTCCTCTGCATCTTGTTCTGTTACACCCATCACCTGCATGTCCTGTCTCAGCACATTCACAATCCTTCTCTTAGGTCTTCCTCTTTTCCTCTTTCCTGGCAGCTCTATCCTCAATATCCTTCTCCCAATATACTCAGCATCTCTCCTCTGCACATGTCCAAACCAACACAATCTCCCCTCTCTGACTTTGTCTCCCAACCGTCCAACTTGTGCTGACCCTTTAATGTACTCATTTCTAATCCTACCCATCCTTGTCACACCCAGTGCAAATTTTATAGTTAATCAAACCAAAGAATCAGGCAGGAGGAAGCATGTCCACTGACAGATACATTAGATAGGATAGATTAGATAAATATCACAATCCAATCTAGAAATTATGGTCTACATTGAGTCTATAAGCTGTAAATACTCCACACCTCTACCAGGGACAGTGTTCATGAGCAAAGGTGTCAGCAGATGGTCAAAGAATAAGAGCAGAGGTCTATATTTATAATCAAATGAATTTACATAACAGTGCTGAATTAATGCACACACATCACCTGACATTTACTCTGAATGGTTCGTTGGCTTCGACATCCATCATCTGATTGATTCATTAGCTTATATGCCTAAATGACATATCTAAATAAAAGTCTCACTTCTATTACATTCTTAGTCCATACAATACTTTTCAATACTTCTTGAGCTCCGGTGTGTGTGGCATCTGTCAAGTCTAACTGGGCACATAATAGTCAGCCAACCTCTTGAGTCATCACCTAGGACCTTCTTGTTCTTTGTTCTTCACTTGACCCCTGTCTGGTTTCCTGATATGCTTGAACAAATTTCTGACATTTATTAACCCTTTTATACCACTTCTAAGATACATGCTATAATTTAACATGGAAAGCATACCAAAACACTTTATGTGCAATAACTGTATTACCCCTTAATAACTATGTGAACCCAAGTCTCATTTTTCTTCCACACTAGGAAGTTCCACAATGGAACACAGCCTAACTCTCAAGACAGTATTCTGCTACCATCTAGTGGATGAAATAACATGCTGCCAAAAAAAATCCACAAATATTTCAATATTTTCGGCCAGTTTATGGTCAGATGGTGGTAACTCATTAATATTCATGAGAGGGGTGGAACTAAAAACACAATGGCGAACGAGAGGCTGTAGCCAGTTTTAGAGCAAACAAAAACTGAATGGTTGCTCAAATCGAATAATAGTGATGACGATGTGAATTGGTCATCAGACGTTGGCACGGCCAGTGAAACTGTCATCTGTTCGGAAGATTCCAACCTGCCAAGTTCCAGTGATGTCCATGTTTGGTGTCGGCTTCATACACCTCTACGTTGTCCATCTACGGATAACCCTGATCTAAAGATGTTTGCTGATCATGATTATCTGGACTATTAAAAATTGGTCTGGTGGAGGAAATACTTGGTGAAAGGAACCACTATGCTGACCAGTGACAGAAAAGTCCCAGTAAGCCATTTGCTTATCGCAGTCACTTCAGACGCCATGTGGGTGTTTTTCAGTCTCCTGGTACTACAGGGTATAGTAGGTAAACCAGTCCAGAAATGGTTCTGGTCCACAAGCTGATTGTTGCAGGCACCCATTTTTGAAATACCTGCATTTCACTAATAAGGCAATCTCCTAGCAGCAAAACTGCAGAAATTATGGGATGTGTATCAGGCGATCATCAAAAAATATGCAGAAGTTGTATTTTCTCGATTGTGACATAAGTATCGATAAAAGTCTTATGGGCTGCAAGGGAAGGCTGTCATGGATACAGTACATCTAATCCAAACAGGAATGACTTGGTATAGGCGGAGTGGTGGCTCTAAGGCTAGGGATCTGCACTGGCAATCGGAAGGTTGCTGGTACGAATCCCGTAAATGCCAAAAGGGACTCTGCTCTGCCCTTAACCTGCAATTGCTGAGCGCTTTGAGTAGTGAGAAAAAGTGATCTATAAATGCAAAGAATTATTATTACATACTGTGCAAAGCAAGCCCAGGGTACATCTGGAACGCGATACTTTACACCAGTAGAGGGACCCAGTGGGATGGCAGGTACAATCAATACAGTGTTGCTGGCGGACCGTTTGCTTGACCAGGGTTACCATATAATGATGGACAGTCTCTGTTCTTCATCTGAACTGCTTGAAATTTTACTTCAAAGGAAAACTGATGCACAGAGCACTGTAAGATTGTACCACCATGACATGCCTGGTGACTACTGTCGCATAAACACATCAAGCTGCAGCGTGGTAAAAAGGCAAGATGATCGCAATCAAGTGGAAGGACAAGAAAGATGTCTGCCCCCTGAGCAATGGCTGATGTTTGCGCCAGGAGAAGCGTGGAAGTCACTATGTCTGGCGCCTGCGATGACACAATGGGCAGTGTTGATCGTCACTCTACTCTGTCATGTGCAAGAAACAGAAAAAAATATCACAAAGAATTCTTTTGACATCAGCTTGAGCAGTGCCTGTGTGCAAAACATGCCACACGAAGTGCGTGTACTAAATCTGCATAGGTACTGCATAGCACTGAACACACAACAGACCTTCCCTACTGTGATTATGTTGCCGTTTTGGTATTTACATGTTTCGTTACACATAATAACACATAAATTCAATTCTTTTAACTCGTTTTTACGGGTGTAAAGAGGCTACAGCAAAAAAAAAAAAAAGAGTTGGAGCTCTGTCTTCCTCAGATGCAAGTCCAAACTCAACGCCCAATTTCAGTGGCCTTTGTGATTTTATGGTGGGGGCTGAGGAAGTGAGGTCACTCATCTTCTGGTGAACTTTCTTCTGAACTGCTGATGAAGGAGGAAATCAGGCAAGCAACAGCACCACCTCTTGCTCCCAGAGTTATATTGATTAATTGCAGGTGTCCCCTAAGCGTACTTGCTTCACACTAAGAGAGTGGATTAAATACAGTAGAGTCTCGCTTATCCGACATAAACGGACCGACAGAACGTCGGATAAGCGAAAAGTTTGGATAACGGCAGGTGTTAAGAAAGAGTCTATTAAACATCAAACTATGTTATAATTTTACACATTACGAATCTAATAATCATGTTTTACAACAAAACAACAGAATAAATTAACTGAAAAAATGAACTTACAGTTATAGAATTGTCTGAAGTTAAATACAGTATGTACTGTAAAGTTCAGTCCTGTGATGATTTAAAGACATTTTTGATCGTAGTCTGCTTTCCTGACGAGTGCCGTTTCTTCGCTGTCAAGTCTCGCCATCTTTGCAGCATCATTATGTCGATTCCTGTAGCTTCTTCTTGTTGCTCAATGTAATTAATTGCAGTTTCTAGAGCCTTAACTCCGTCACTCATATAGTCGACATCCGTACGAGTGTATACTGTATACTACAGCATTGTGACTGCGTGTGTGTGTTTGTGCTGTGACGTGCGAGCCCCCGTCTTGCACCCGAAAACTCGAAGCTGAGTCTCAGTACTTTAGCAACACCAGCTTTATTAAGCTTGAAACAGCAACAGCGCGGTTATTTATTGTAGTGGGATTTACCATTCTCCTATACACTGACACAGCAGTCAAGCAGGATCGGGGGAAAGTAATACTGTGCCCTGCGCATTTATAATGTTCCTTGTTCCTTGTATCACCCATCGACGGCAGGCACTTATAGCATCTTTTTGGATTCGCTTTTATGGCGAACTGCTACAGCACTGGGAGACTGCGATTGCTTTGGGACGCTCTTCTGCGTGTCGTCCCGTTGGGTGAAATCCTACAAGAGTTTAGAAACTCACTCACACCAGCCATTATTCTTTTCAAAGGTAAAGTGCAGCTTAATTTGCTTTATGTATTTTTACTTTATATTTTGTATTAATCATTTTGATATGAATAGTTTTGGGTTGTAGAACGAATCATCTGAGTTTCCATTATTTCTTATGGGGAAATTCGCATTGATATACTGTACGAGTGCTTTGGACTGCGAGCACATTTCCAAAACGAATTATTCTTGAAAACCGAGGTTCCACTGTAATTAACTGCGGTAGAGTCGGGAGCAACAAAAAAAAGACTACGCTCACGCTCGCAACTTGCAGTTCTTGTTGCCGATTGATGTGTTTTTTTGTTTTTTTTTCTTTTGCGGTGGGACGTCGGATAATACAGAATGTTGGATAAGCGAAGGTAGGATAAGCGAGACTCTACTGTAAATACAAACCTAAAGTTTCGCCTCCCTCATTCCGACGTGTGGGCGAGGTCTGAATGAGACTCCACCCACATTAAACCCTGCCCATGCTGAAGATTCCTTCCATATTCCGCTTTACTCCTGCGAGTAGAGGTTTGCCGAAGAGGGGAAGGGTGTGGCGTTTGACCCCGCCCGTTTCAGTCCCCGCCCCACCCGGCGTCCCGGTGACAGGATAGTTGACGTGAAGGAAGGAGAACCTGGATAATGGGCCTAGAAAATGGATGGTGGGTGGATACATGCATGGTGCAGAGTTCCTAGGTGATAAAATTAAAAAGGGTACTATGACTCAGCTAAGGGGCTTCCTATGCCACTATCAAAAGTGTAATTTCTACAAAATTTAAGGTAAAACCAAAGCAGCTTCAGAGATGTAGAGTCGAATCGCACCTCATTCCACCTACCACGCAGTTCCTACCTCGTGCCTCATGCTGTAAGAGCAGGCGTCCGCTCCCCAAGCGCATCAGGATGGGAAAAGATGTTATTTGTTAATGTAGGCTGTTATGTTTCCACTTTCTAAATACAACGGATACAATAATGTACACATTATTTTTCAATTTCATGTAGATGATTTAGAGTATAATGTGCATTAACAGCGGTACTTAAGAAGAACAAGTCCGCGTAGCATCGCCGCCACCCCCTACCATTTAATCCGATTTGCAGCAGACGGCTATCTGTCCTCAGTCACTTGAGAGACGCCATGTACGCAGCGCCTCGCGGTCCGATCCCGGCTGGATTGCAGCTTCGTCTTCTCCAGTTGAGCGGGGTTCTCTTCACTCACAACAAGACTCGGGACAGCGACGACCGAGCTGCGGCATTTAGCTCAGGTGAGTGAGTGACGCCGGCGGACGGGTGCAGCGCTGCTCAGCCCGACTTCGGACATTCAGCTCCTTTGGTTCTGTTCTTCCTCCTAGCTCACCAGATGGTGTCCCACCTACCCCTGCAGATGCTGCTCTATTTCAACGTCTTCTATTTTCCCTTCTGGTGGCTCTCTGAAGTTCTGATGCTAGAGCTGAAGGTAAGTCGGGCTAGCCTATTGGCGCCGTCGGAGCTGGAATGAGTGTGACAGTAAGATGCCTCGGAAACGCTTTCAGCTCAGTCATGAAAGGCGCGGTATGAACTTCACATTTTCTAAATTCGACGTACAAGTAGAACTTTACGCTAATAAAATGTCTTTTTAAGTAGATTGTTAAGTTGAGACATGAGTGGTGGAGTCCTGCGCCTGCGTGACCTTCTCTTTGTCCCGTTTTGGGTTGCAGTTACCCCTGCTGGCCGGCTACTACCAGGTTCTGCTTATTATGGGAATGGTGGTCATCACCTCAACTGAGCTACTGCGGCTTTACCTCGGCTATATAGGGAACCTGCAGGAAAAGGTAAGTTTCTCTTAGAAAACCGTTCATCATAACTTGTGCCAGGGTTACAAAAAAAAGTCAGAAACCATAAACTTTGGGGGGTTAGCAGCCCCAGCTCCAGACCAACGTTGAAAGGGCACGTCTGAAATATTAAAAAAACACAGGATCTAAAATGGACTTTACTGGGTTCTGTGGTCTCCTTGCCGAACCAGTGATTGACACAGACATTATGTGAAGGGTTCTTTGCATTTGAAATAATTTCTTTGGGCCTTGAAAAGGCTTCTAATATCTGGATAAATAAGAAAGCCTTGAAATCTATAGGCTACCTAGCAGATACCAACAGATCAGGAACACCTGAGCTTAGTCTGTGTTACTGTATGCTGGAGCAGACCTTTTAATATCAGGAGCCCACTGGTATTTCATAAATCTGTTATCATCTAGCCATGGTTACTTTTGGAGCCTGTTATCAATCTAAATAAATAAAGGTCTGGAACCTTCACGTGAAAAGAGAACCAGAAATGGTTCCTGCCATGGCATTGCTCTGAAGCAGCACTTTGGCACTTTGAAGAGTGTATGAGGGACCTGGTCTTATACACTCGCAAAAAATCTACCAAGTAACAGTGGACGGGTGTGGGAACTCAACATGATATTTGGAGGGACTTAGCCTGGCTAAACGACTCCATGGAGCCAAGCCTGGGGATTTAAGGTCCTAATCTGCTCCTAAAGGCCACGCTTTGGTGTTGTGTGTAATCACTTCCAGAGATACCAATGAGAACAAACCTAAATGGTTTTATATTGATAGTGTATACATTTGTTTAGCCATTTTAATCACATTTCCCATATCATCCACGTTCTCCTCAAATTATTTTAATTAATGACAGGATCAACACAGGAAATCATCTTTGATAGAGCACTCTGTCACCCAGAAGATGAAGCCTTCTGATATTTCAGACAAAATACACAAATAAATAAATGAACTGTGAAATATGACAATTAATCAGTTCTTCCATCCATTTTCTTAACATGCCTACCCAGGTGTAAATAATGACTTGTCATTTTCACCCATCAGGGTTGAGAGGGTGGGCTCTAGCACCTACTGTTTTTTGATTGGTAAATCACCAGTGAAACGGCTGCTCAGAGTTGTGGCTGTGCCTGGTAGATACGAGTGCACCGATTTACTACAAAAAGCAGAGACTCTAATACAAGAAGGTCAGAATTCATCATTGCGAGTACAGTTGTGCTTGAAAGTTTGTGAACCCTTTAGAATTTTCTATATTTCTGCATAAATATGACCTAAAACATCATCAGATTTTCACTCAAGTCCTAAAAGTAGATAAAGAGAAACCAGTTAAACAAATGAGACAAAAATATTATACTTGGTCATTAATTTATTGAGGAAAATGATCGAATATTACATATTTGTGAGTGGCAAAAGTATGTGAACCTCTAGGATTAGCAGTTAGTTTGAAGGTGAAATTCGAGTCCGGTGTTTTCAAGCAATGGGATGACAATCAGGTGTGAGTGGGCACCCTGTGTTATTTAAAGAACAGGATCTATCAAAGTCTGCTCTTCACAACACATGTTTGTGGAAGTGTATCATGGCACGAACAAAGGAGATTTCTGAGGACCTCAGAAAAAGAGTTGTTGATGCTCATCAGGCTGTTAAAGGTTACAAAACCATCTCTAAAGAGTTTGGACTCCACCAATCCACAGTCAGACAGATTGTGTACAAATGGAGGAAATTCAAGATCATTGTTACCCTCCCCAGGAGTGGTCGACCAACAAAGATCACTCCAAGAGCAAGGCGTGTAATAGTCGGCGAGGTCACATAGGACCCCGGGGTAACTTCTAAGCAACTGAAGGCCTCTCTCACATTGGCTAATGTTCATGTTCATGAGTCCACCATCAGGGGAACATTGAACAACAATGGTGTGCATGGCAGGGTTGCAAGGAGAAAGCCACTGCTCTCCAAAATAAACATTGCTGCTCGTCTGCAGTTTGCTAAAGATCACTTGGATAAACCAGAAGGCTATTGGAAGAATGTTTTTGGACAGATGAGACCAAAATAGAACTTTTTGGTTTAAATGAAAAGCGTTATGTTTGGAGAAAGGAAAACACTGCATTCCAGCATAAGAACCTTATCCCATCTGTGAAACATGGTGGTGGTGGTATCATGGTTTGGGCCTGTTTTGCTGCATCTGGGCCAGGACGGCTTGCCTTCACTGATGGAACAATGAATTCTGAATTATATCAGAGAATTCTAAAGGAAAATGTCAGGACATCTGTCCATGAACTGAATCTCAAGAGAAGGTGGGTCATGCAGCAAGACAACGACCCTAAGCACACAAGTCGTTCTACCAAAGAATGGTTAAAGAAGAATAAAGTTAATGTTTTGGAATGACCAAGTCAAAGTCCTGACCTTAATCCAATTGAAATGTTGTGGAACGACCTGAAGTGAGCAGTTAATGTGAGGAAACCCACCAACATCCCAGAGTTGAAGCTGTTCTGTACGGAGGAATGGGCTAAAATTCAGCCAAGCCGGTGTGCAGGAATGATCAGAAGTTACCGGAAACGTTTAGTTGCAGTTATTGCTGCAAAGGGGGGTCACACCAGATACTGAAAGCAAAGGTTCACATACTTTTGCCACTCACAAATATGTAATATTCGATCATTTTCCTTAATAAATAAATGACCAAGTATAATATTTGTGTCTCATTTGTTTAACTGGTTTCTCTTTATCTACTTTTAGGACTTGAGTGAAAATCTGATGATGTTTTAGGTCATATTTATGCAGAAATATAGAAAATTCTAAAGGATTCACAAACTTTCAAGCACAACTGTATCTGCAGTAAATGTGGCTCTTGATGGCTGAAGGTTTATGTCCCCTCTACTGACAATTCACCAATCAAAAAACCGTAGCATGAGAAATAGGTAAAAATGACAGCTTTCATTTCAAGGCGTAATTTGTGCTGCTTGAGTAATCACTGAAATAAATAAGTGGTCCAATACAGGGGTGGGCAATGTCGGTCCAGGAGAGTCGCAGTGGCTGCAGGTTTTTGTTCCACTCCAGCTTCTTAATGAGAAGTCAGTTACTGCTGATGAAGCACTTATTGATTAAGTGACATTTTGATGCTTCATTTTAGTGGTCTCACTTGTTAAGGTTCCCCACCTTTAATTGCTTAGTTCAATCTTAAACAGCTGCATTCAGTGTTTTAATGGCTCCTTATTAGCAATAAGATGTAAATGACAAAGCAGCCAGCAGCTCACCTTGTTTCGAATTACATCTCTGTGTGTTCATCATGCACTGTTCGATTTATTAAAACACTTAATAGAAAATGTGACAGGCTTCAAATCATTTTGATGATATTCTTGGAAAGCAAAAAATCTATGATATACAGTGCATCTGGAAAGTATTCACAGCATTCACAGTATCACTTTTTCCACATTTTATGTTACAGCCTTATTCCAAAATGGATTAAATTCATTTTTTTCCTCTGAATTTTACACACAACACCCCATAATGACAACGTGAAAAAAGTTTACTTGAGGTTTTTGCAAATTTATTAAAAATAAAAAAACTGAGAAATCACATGTACATAAGTATTCACAGCCTTTGCTCAATACTTTGTCGATGCACCTTTGGCAGCAATTACAGCCTCAAGTCTTTTTGAATATGATGCCACCTATCCTTGGCCAGTTTCGCCCATTCCTCTTTGCAGCACCTCTCAAGCTCCATCAGGTTGGATGGGAAGCGTCGGTGCACAGCCATTTTAAGATCTCTCCAGAGATGTTCAATCGGATTCAAGTCTGGGCTCTGGCTGGGCCACTCAAGGACATTCACAGAGTTGTCCTGAAGCCACTCCTTTGATATCTTGGCTGTGTGCTTAGGGTCGTTGTCCTGCTGAAAGATGAACCGTCGCCCCAGTCTGAGGTCAAGAGCGCTCTGGAGCAGGTTTTCATCCAGGATGTCTCTGTACATTGCTGCAGTCATCTTTCCCTTTATCCTGACTAGTCTCCCAGTTCCTGCCACTGAAAAACATCCCCACAGCATGATGCTGCCACCACCATGCTTCACTGTAGGGATGGTATTGGCCTGGTGATGAGCGGTGTCTGTTTTCCTCCAAACGTGACGCCTGGCATTCACACCAAAGAGTTCAATCTTTGTCTCATCAGACCAGAGAATTTTGTTTCTCATGGTCTGAGAGTCCTTCAGGTGCCTTTTGGCAAACTCCAGGCGGGCTGCCATGTGTCTTTTACTAAGGAGTAGCTTCCGTCTGGCCACTCTACCATACAGGCCTGATTGGTGGATTGCTGCAGAGATGGTTGTACTTCTGGAAGGTTTTCCTCTCTCCGCAGAGGACCTCTGGAGCTCTCACAGAGTGACCATCGGGTTCTTGGTCACCTCCCTTACTAAGGCCCTTCTCACCCGATCGCTCAGTTTAGATGGCCGGCCAGCTCTAGGAAGAGTCCTGGTGGTTTCGAACTTCTTCCACTTACGGATGATGGAGGCCACTGTGCTCATTGGGACCTTCAAAGCAGCAGAATTTTTTCTGTAACCTTCCCCAGATTTGTGCCTCAAGACAATCCTGTCTCGGAGGTCTACAGACAATTCCTTTGACTTGGTTTGTGCTCTGACATGAACTGTCAACTGTGGGACCTTATATAGACAGGTGTGTGCCTTTCCAAATCATGTCCAGTCAACTGAATGTAACACAGGTGGACTCCAATTAAGCTGCAGAAACATCTCAAGGATGATCAGGGCAAACAGGATGAACCAGAGCTCAATTTTGAGCTTCATGGCAAAGGCTGTGAATACTTATGTACATGTGATTTCTCAGGTTTTTTTATTTTTAATAAATTTGCAAAAACCTCAAGTAAACTTTTTTCACGTTGTCATTATGGGGTGTTGTGTGTAAAATTCAGAGGAAAAAAATGAATTTAATCCATTTTGGAATGAGGCTGTAACATAACAGAATGTGGAAAAAGTGATGCGCTGTGAATACTTTCCAGATGCACTGTAAGAACCTTACATTGCAGACTAACAAGCCATAAAATTAAAAAAAAGTCTGAGATGGCAAGGATTGGTTTCTAATTAAGCAATTGGGTTGGAATGAAAACCTGCAGCTACTGTGGCTCTCCAGGACTGACATTGCCCCCCCCCCCCCAGTCCAATAAATGTATATAGAAACAGGCAGCAAAACCACATTTAGTGACACATTTAATTATACTAACATAGTATTTATTTACTAGTGAAACATGTCCCCCTGTGGTCCTCAAATAAAATGTAAACAAAAATTGCATGTGTGAAAATTGTTCATGTTTTTAGAACGTGTCAGGTCATAAGCTTCAATGAAGACCACAATCAAAGTAGCGGCCCCAGTAGTTTGTTGCCAATTGTGTGACCGACGTTTAAACCTTTAGATAAGCCGCAGTTTCACAAAGGCTTTACATATTTATAATTTGGTCCAAAAAAGTAGGCCATTTTGAAATAAACTGCAATAATTCAATTTGACATAGCCACAACAACCGATAAAAATAAATGATTAGTTGTATTTCATTGCAGTTAGGCAGCTTTTATCCGTGTTTTCACAATTTGTATGTTTTGCTGCACTTTTTCATGATTATTTATTTCATCGTTGCCCGCTTATTTATCTCATTTGAGTCTAAGAACCTTTCATCTCTCCTGTTGAATCTTGCTATAGGTTCCAGAACTGGCCACTTTCTGGCTTCTCACTGTATTCTTCCAGCTGCCCCTCCTGCTGTTTTTCCAAACTGATGAAGAGGTTGTCATCTTGCCCCTGGAGAGGGCTGTTCACCTGATATTTCTGCTTTTTCTTGTCTCGGAAACAGTTATGGCCTTCCTGGCTTTGAAAGCAGTGACTCAGAAACTCACCCTGAAATATCATCTCAGCCAGTTTGACGATGGCACGGGCCACAACAGTCACCGGCAGAGCGGCTTTCTCATGTTGGGAAACAGAATGTGAGGAGGACAATCAAAAGACAGAACATCAGCTACAGTAACGGGAAAGGACTTGTAGGCAGCCATAAAGCTCAAGTAATACTCAATACGGCACTGGGAACTAAATTAACTTTGCAGTCATATTACACAGCCAGCTTGTGAAATATTATACTTTTATACGGTGTACAATGTTTTTCATTCCTATTTATTACTATTATGTTGCACCGTTTGCATATCCTTATCATTACTGGTTTTCCTTAGTATACCGTTATTAGTCTGTATTTCTTGGGCTCTGCTAGGAGAAACACCGAATAAAGTTTTCCACCAATGGTTTCTAGCAAACACCGATTGCTTTATTGTACCAAAAGAATTCTGTCTTAAAGTTATAAAAAGTGTCACCACATATAATAACATTTGAGAACCCCTCATCTACTGGACACACTGGAACACCATAACTGCTGAAATGCAGCTTTTAAATTGCAGCCCTCCATCTCCTTGTACTCTCCAAACTTCTGCACACTTCAACACAGATGATGAGGGCCAGAGCATCTAGAGCACCTCAGCTAAAAGACAAAGATGGAGAGAAAGAGAAGGAGAAGGTATCCTATCACCCGTATCTGCATTCATCCTGACAATTCCCAAAGGGGTTTTCCTCATCAGAGCTTGACATGGATTGTACGTTGTATGGTTACTGTGATCTGTGTTGTGATTGACTTTTGGGGTTTTTTTTGTGCAGCACTATAACAACAATGACCTTTCCACAGTGCATTTCCTAGTGTTGAACTCAGTCCATCTATGGAGAACACAATCCCTGAGGGACACATCATTTTGTAAACAAACACAACAAATCTGCTGTCTGGAAATAATGTTACTTAGAACGAAAAAAAAAAAAAAGCATAAAATCAGCTCATAGAAATCAATACTCTCCACCCACGGGTACACATTTGCTCCTTCATGAAGTTCAATACTCATTATCTTTAATTATAATAAAATAATGCCCCAATAGGTTTTTAATCCTTAAACCCTTTCAGAAAAACCCAGTGATATTTAACAAGGAAACTCTTTATTATATCGTCACCGATATTCAGCCACATAGTCGACAGAATATGGTGTTTATATATGAATATATAGTTTATATAGAATATGGTGTCTACTCATCATTTGTCCAATAGGCTAAAGACCACCGGTGTTAAAATTAAAAAGACTGTGCATGAAGATTATACAAACTGTGAACAGCAGCTCTAACTAGGTCTCTCAGTTTACATTCACCAACACCTCAACGTCACTCAATTAGATTAATCCCGCATCAGTGCAGCTAATTTACCGATTTATTCTGAACAGCTATATTTTAAATATAAAACCTGAAACAAACACAAAAAAAAACCTTCTGTCCCATATTCACATTATAGACGCAGGTCTGTGTTTGATCAAAATTTGCATTAAAATGAACCTTAGTCACACACTGAAGGCACAGCCTGGCAAATTTAAATGCCTTAATACTAGGGAGAAAAAAATGCATGCTTTATTAAATAGTAAAATACAAAAGCTGACGTTATCTGCACTGTGCTGCCCTTGCACGAGTAATTAATGGTTTTCTTTGAGTGACTGCAATCACAGCTTACAGCTAATATTTGGCACCTAGCACTTTTAGGGTCACCAGAGTTAAGGCAGGCCCCCTTTTGCATACTTCTGAAGGATACCCTTGAAGTATTAACACAAAGCCGAACACATAATCAAGTACAGGCCATTTAGGTTGATTTATTCATTTCTCAAATAATGGACTAGCACAACTGACACAAAAAATGACTGGAAATTGTAGAGGAGAAACAAATGTCTAGGAACCTCTCTTGAACATCAGTCCCAAGGTGCATACAGTTCTGGGTGTGTTGGTGCTAAAAGACATCGTCAACACTTTGCACTCCAACTTTGTCCCAAGTTCCACAGAATCTGGATCTGCACAGTCTTCTCTTGCTCTCTCTTTTCTTATTCCTGTGGATTTTCATAATTGTGCTTGATGTGCTTCCATAATTTCTGAAAAGATAAAATGGTAAAATATTAAAAATATTTAATGCAGCCTGGAAACTCACTGGTTTAACAAATTACAATAAATCAAAAAGTAAAGGCAATTTGAAAACTATGCAGTAACTGCAATGGATAGAAGCTGACATAATACAACATGTTCATGATGGCTTATGGGTAGTTTGAACACACACAGTGCAGCACTTTGCCATTGGTCTAGCTCAGGGGTGGGCAGTGTCGGTCCTGAAGAGCCACAGTGGCTACAGGTTTTCATTCCAACCCAACTGCTTAATTAGAAACCAATCCTTGCCATCTCAGACCTTATTTAATTTGATGGCTTGTTGCTCTGCAATATAAGGTCTTATATCGTAGGATACATCATCCAAATGATTTGAAGCCTAAAAAGGATCATTTTCAGTCTGTCACATTTTCTATTAATTGTTTTATTAAATCAAACAGAGTATGATGAACACAGACAGATATAAATGGAAACAAGCAATTAAGGGTGGGGAACCTTAACAAGCGAGACCACTAAAATGAAGCATCAAAATGTCACTTGAGCAATAAGTGCTTCATTAGCGATAATTGACTTCTCATTAAGAAACCTGCAGCCACTGTGGCTCTCCAGGACCGACACAGCCCACCCCTGGTCTAGCTGAAGCCAAGGTCAACTATACATGAACGCTCCGCTATGGGATTGCACCATCGTTGAACAATACACCAAAGTCAGATTACTTTGGGCGGGGGGGGGGGGGGCAACCTGCTGAAATTTACTGTAGGATGTTGGCATGGGCAGACCAGAAGGCTATTTGGGTACCCATCACACCCAAACTTTTATGGCACTCTAAGTCATCACACACTAAATCACGTGCAGATCCACAGCTGACATCCAAATCTGCAGCAACAGCGGACAACGTAATCTGTCGGCACTTCGCCATGTCGATGTGGGCCTGCGTGTGCGATGTTGATGGTCAGCCAGATCAAGCTTTGTTGGTTACACTTGTTCTTCCTGCTTTAAAACCTCTCTACCTGTTCATAAACTTTCCATTGAGTCATGGCGTTTTCACTTCCATATTGAAGCAACATCCTTTGGGGAATTTCAGCAGGCTTCACTCTTGCTGCTCAAAGAAATCTCACAACATTGATTTGTTTAACAATGGTGCAGTAATGCAGTGGAGCGTGTACGTTCATTTTCACCTAGACTAACGGCGGAGCTCTACACTGTGTGTGTTCAAACTATACATAAGATATCACGTATAAATGATATTGTGACAGCTGCTATCTGTTGTGGTTACTGTGTCATTTTCAAATTGTCTGTACTTTAAGATTTACCCTCATTCAAAACAAGAAGTACACAAACACACGCAGAGTGATACAATAAAGCATTTGAACAGAAAGTGACAGTAACCAGGTTCCCAGGGTTAGTACCGTCATGTGCATAATGTGAGTACAAATCTGTACAAATGTTGGTTTTCCAAAATCACTACTTTTTATTACATCTTTTATGTTAGGCAATTCAAAGGCCACTTCTTAATAACAGGAGGCATATTTTTATTTACAAGCATTCATTTTTTCTAAAATTATTATATTTTTACTTAAATATCACTCTCTGTTAAGCAGTACAAAGAACGCTTCTCAATGTAAATGTTTAAAATGGACAAAGGGATTAAAATAAATGTCCTGTAATTCATTCATTTTTTATGGATGCTTTCCCTGTTCAAGGTTTTTGTCAAGCAGCAGTTGTCAGAAAGCAGAAGGCCTGATGGGCATCTGAATGCTGGGATGGTACAATACCAACTGTGGGGACACCCTGTCATCTTTTACAAGTTGCCTCTGGAATTGAGTTTTTGAGTTGAAGACAGGACTCTTGACCAATGAATGACAAGTAGAAGCAGGTTTTCAACTCAAAAAGTTAATGCCACAATTCTTTAGGTTTCTTGCTTATGTAGTGATAAACTTTGTTATAGAGTAGTTGTATCAAAAATTAACCAAAAATAAATAAATAACCACTAATTTTGCATGTCCACAGCAAGAAACTGGATAACAGACAAGTGGATTGTTAGACAAAAGTACCTCAAGATTTTTTCAACACTGGCCACCATTGTAAAACCTCTGTCTCCATTCTGCATGGAAACAAGAGATTGTTTTCAGATATTATACTGTATGCGGAACACAGTTTGTTGGTCATGTTTTGTATCTCATTATTGTTTGACTGCTAATAACAGAAAAAGAAACAATTAAGGGGTCTGAGTCTTCAAGAGCAAGACAATTAGAATTAATTTAAAAGAAGTTAATTACCAGCAAAAACAGGTCACCAATTAAGAAAAGGGTTAGATTGAAAAGCAGACCAGAGCTGGGGACCCCTGCTTTAAGGAGGAAGCTCAGAGATATGCAGGTGGATGAGCCTGTGGGGACCTGGATAATGGAGAATCTGTCCAGCAGACATCAGCTTGTGAGGCTCGAGGACTGAGAGAGCACCACAAGGAACAGGCCTGTCTGCCTTTCTCTTCACTCTGTACACCTCAGACTACATGTATAAAAATAACAGGAGTTCATGTCACTTGTAGAAATCCTTATATGATTCTGCACTTATGGAGTGTATTGATAAAAGGGATGAGACAGAGCATAGGAGTCAGGTGGAGAACTTTGCTTCTTTTGCTTGGTGCAAAAAGGATGTTCTGCAGCTTAACATCAGCAAAATCAAGATGCTGGGAATTCAGTTCCTCCACACCAAAGAGCCTCTATGTCTAGTCTTTACACGGGGAGTGGATGACAAGTACGGGGGGGATGGGGCAGGGGTATGGGGCTTTCCATATGCACGATAGGCTAGGTCTCATAACACAAAGGAACTATATAGGGAGTCTGTGTTCCTCTAATGTGGGAAGTGACATCCTTCAAATATCCCACAACTATATGATGGCCAGTGTGATCTAATCCACTTCAACGGAAGCCCACCAAATCAACAAGTTCTTTAAAAAGGTAGGCTCAGTTATGGGGCACACTCTAGAAACTCTGGAGGTAATATTATCACTTGTATTATTTGGCAGACGCCGGAGATCCAACTGGTTGCCTTTGTTTTTTCTAACTGGAGCACAGGCAGGTGAAGTGACTTGCTTGTGGTCGCACAGTGTCAATGGTGGGATGTGAACTCACAACCTTGGGAAGTCCCGAGGTTTAACCGATACACCACACTGCCACAGACTGAAAACAAAACCGAGTGCCATTATGAACAAAGCTGCACATCCTCTCTGACACACCAACACTGTGGACTTTCAGCCAAAGAATTATTCAGCTTAAGTGTGTCAACAAACGCCTCCTTTAAATATTAAAGCCTCGCCGTGACTGAGACTAACAAGTCAAATGTTTTCTTTTGTCCTAAGTTATTCTGGTATATACCTGAAAGGGGTTTACTGTTAATTATGATAATATTTACTTATTTTATTAATTGATCTTCTATAAAATGCCAACCCCGGGGCCAAATAAAGTAACATTTATGTATTCTTAAACCGCCAACTATCGCGTCATTGACTCTACGAAACGCCGTCTTTGTTCAAGAGTATACAGAACAACGTTGACAAAATAATACGTAACGTAAATATATAAGCATAGAAAGACGGGACGTTGATAATCGACTCTACCGTAGGCCACCAGTTATATAAAACATCGACAGCGTTTCCTTCTCTGTCCTTGCGACAAGGTCATTTTCAAGCGTGTATCTTTCGCCTATACTACTTACCCCACGGTTCAGCTGTTCAAAAAACCCATCTGCAGCCTGGTCGAAGACACGCTCGAAAAGTACCGTCCCTACTACAACAGAGAGGGTGAATACAGAGGTCCTCTTAAAGAACAAATTGTAAATCCTGCCGGTCAACGCCATGTCTGTCGCTCGCTATATCCGTCGGAAGTTCCGATGGCGTAGAGCAAGCTGGGAAATAGAGTTTTGTAGTTCACTTCCCACCCACTTCCGGATAAAGACGGCTGCATTAGTGACGGGAACTCCGGCTCTTTTCAAAGCTTCGGCTCTTTTGGATCGGCTCCCTTTAAAGAGCCGGCTCTTATGGCTCTTCGTTTAGTATCACATGGATGCTTATATTTTAGCCTAATTAAGCAATTATGAATGGTTTGTGTATAAGCAATTTCTTATTCATTGTTTTCAGACATTACGTATTTTTATGCATTTTTTCCATTGCAAAAAATACACAGTTACTATTGTTTAACATTTTAATAAAAGCTTTAAATGAACAACTTAACACAAAACCACAGCAAACAAATAAAGGCCAAACTCAACAACAACACAACACTATGACTCTTTGAATAAAAGTTTTTAGGCCAGGAACATACATGGGGTTTAAGGCCTGTACAAAAGTTGTAAATCCAATATCCTCTACAATGGAAAATGGTTGAAAGTCGCTAGCTATCATTTTAGCGAGCTCCTCATCGACACTTATTTGTTTGTGTGGCGTTATTTGTTTTGGAATAAATGAGCTTATTTTGGTTTGAACTGAAGACCGTGTTATACCTGCAGCTTTCGGTAAGACAGTGGATGCTGCAGCAGAAGTACTTGTCTCTTTTCCAGGGTCAGTGGATGGCAGGAGAGAGGGCACGCTCTCCTCCAGTTGCACGGATGGGTGGGTGGATCTTATATGTCTGTGCAGGTTTGTTGTTGACCCTGCTGCTCTAACGGATATTTTCTTATTACAAATTCTGCACTTAGCTTTGCAGTCTCCAATATTACTGAAATGCAGCCAGATGCTGCTTCTTTTTCAGCTTTCACTCATTTCTTTACTCTTCTTTTTTTTCTTCAAGATGCGCTTGCATTTAAATCTGGCTCCTCGTCTGTCGCAGCGACAGGTGTCGCTCTGTGTACCTGGCCTGTACCAACACTCGCTGTCTTCGGAGCATCTGCCCCCCTTCCTTCTTTCACATAGTGGTACGATCCTAGTTCGATGTGTCGTTCGTGAACGAGCCGGCATTATGAGCCAGTGTGTTCTGTGTACCCATATAAATAAAGTCCCGCCCCTGCCGAATGGATTTTCAGCAGAGCTGAGCAGGAGCGGCTGAAGCTTCGGCTCTGCTCGACGGGCATCGGCTCCTCTCGTTCGCTTCAAATCATCGGCTCTTAGAGCCGGCTCGTTCGCGAACGACACATCACTAGGCTGCATTGTTTTGGTTGTTTGGCATTGCATTGTCAATGTGAATGTTTATTGTCAGTATTTATAGGAAACTGACAAAAAAAAAAATTAAACACTTTCGGAAGCACATGTAAATTATGTGATTATTTATTTAAGGTAATTGTCAGCCTAGTTTTTGAGTTTAAGGAATCTTTTCTCTTTGCTTTCGGGAGCTGTATACGGACACAGGCAAACTGAGACCGCAAACAACACTTGAATGGCATGCCGCACCTTCGCACTAAGAAAGCTTGCTTCGACTTTTACAGAGACGTGTTTTTGTAAAACTGTTCAGAAAGATATAACTGACTCTTCAAAGAGTCAGCTTGTATTGTGCTGTGCTGCGAACTCTTTCTCATATAATCTTTCTAACGGCTGTTGAAGTCAGAAGAAACGCCTTTCGGTTATTGAAGCGTCGACTACTTATTAAGAGTTACAGATTCTGCTCAGAAACGTTATTAATCTGGTCTGTTTGTTGAAGATGGAACTGAATGGCGCGTTTTATTGGGTGCATGTGCACTGTTCTCTCTGTTTTGTTATTTATACTGGATTTTTTTTTTTAATGGCTAAGGTTAAGACTACATTAGAGTTCATTGCATTACGCTCTTTAAGTATGTATGCACTTATTTCACAGTTACCCATTTTACCTTTACAAAACACATTATATTTCTAAACCCACATAATCCAATTTAGGGTTACAGTGAGTTCATCTGCACTTGATAAATGTATAGTCAAGCAAAATAGTTGTTAAGAATTTGTCTCGTTTTTAAGGCCACTTTCTTCCTCTTCATGTTTCCCCAATTTCCATGTGGGGTCATTGTCTCTGATCAGTCTTCTCCATACAGCTTGCTCCTACACCACCCAACACCAAGTTCTGTTTTTACTTTGTCCATCCATCTCCACTTTGGCCCCTCTCGCTTTCTCTTCTCCTGCATCTCCACTCCCATCACTCTTGCCCACATATTCATTACCTGTCCTCATCACGTGTCCATACCACTTCTGTTTACTTTCCTGTATTTTCACTTTTTTGTACCTCTGATTTTCTCATTTCTTATTTTGTCCTTTTTTTTGTAACTCCACACTTCCATCACAACATTTTCATTTCTGCCACACCCAACTTCTGCTCATGCGCTCCTTTTACTGTCCATGTCTCAGTTCCATACATAATTGCTGGTCTTACCACCTATGATCACACAATACTTCTGATACCTTCTTCCAATTGTTCATCCACACTGCACTTTGTGGGTTATCTCTGCATTTAATTGTTAATCTTGGGCTACCACTGATCCTTTCAATAGCCCTCCCTGCAGGCCACCTTCTGAATGCTGATCATCCTTAAAGTTCAGATATTCTGTCTTCTTCCTATTTATCTTCAATCTGCTGTTTTCCAAAGCCCTTCTCCATTATTTCAACATCCTTTCCACTTTCCTCCTTTCTGGCATTACACAACAGATTGTTACTAGCAAAAGGCCTGTAACTAGGGGTTTTGGCTGTTTACCCCACAAGTCAACACATCCATAACCAAATCAAACAGACTTCAAGAAGATCCCTGGTGCAGACCTACATAACTGGGATCTGGTCTGTCACCCCAACACTGCTTCTAACCTGAGTCCTCACTCCCTCATATATATCCTGGACAATACTTTTCTCTCTCATGCACTTCCAGACATCTTCACGTAGCACTCATCATAAGCCTTCTCTAAATCAGTAGATCCCATATGAAAACCTGTTTTCTCGATGCTTCTCTATCAGCTGTCTCAATGCAGAAACTGCATCAGTCGTTCCTTTCCCTGGCATTAAACCAAACTGCTCCTTCACAACAGGGGTGTCTAACCCTAAACCTTCTCTCTATAACCTTTTCCTAAATTTTCATTGTGTGCACCATTGGCTTTCTCCATCTATAGTTTCTACAATCCTGAATGTCTCCCCCCACATTATAAATGGCTACAATCAGAATATTCCTCTACTCTGAGTGTTCTCACCTGCATTAGAAGCCACAACACATCTACTTCCTCCTCCCCTAAACTCTTCCACACGTCTGCTGATATTTCATCCGGTCCTGTTGCTATTCTTCATTCTTTTCAGTGCCTCCTATATGTCCTCCCTCCTTATTCTTTGGTACCAGCCCTTTATTTAGAACCCCATCTCCAAAATCTTCACTTGGGTTTTCTTCATTCAAAAGTTTTTCAAAGTACCCTTTCCATCTATTCTTGATCGTATCGTGCTCACTCAAGACCACACCTTGCTCACCTTTCATCTGCTTTATTTGACTAAAATCCTTCCCAGCCTTGTTCCTACCTGTCACTATTCTACAAACCATTTTCTCTCCCATGTTCCTTCTCCAAAGCTTGCGCCTTTGACTCTTGCCACAGCCCTCTTAGCCTCCTTGTTTGTTCACCTATATATTTCTGTGCCTTGTCCCTCCATGACTGCTTATAGGTCTTATTTACATTTTTCTTAGTCTTTATTGCATTCTGCACGTCTCTGTTCCACCTCAACCTTCTCTTTGTCCCTAGTTGGTGTCTTTCCTATCATTCTACTGAGCACCACTTCACCTGCTCTTAATACGACTTTGTTATTCTTCTCCTACCATTCCTCATACTCTTAAATCTCAATCAATCTGCTTCATAAAAATATGCACATATTAGAGCAAATTATCAATAATATTTACTTAACGTTTGTTTTCCTGTCCAGTGTGAGGTTGTTATTTAATTCTTACTAGCCATCCCCTGTGGCTCTGCCCACATAGTAGTGAAAGAAGACAATGAGAGGGGGGCCCTGTCCGGCCCCCACTCCTGACATCACGCTTCCCCCTCCCCTCGGCCCACAGCTTCTGTATTGGATTAGCAAGAATATATCGCTCCTGCAAGCAAACTATGATTCTTAGTGTGATGAAAGTCATAAAATCAACCTGGAATGTTCAAGCAAATTCTAGAAAAAAACCTGATCTAACTGCGTTAAGTAGTTCTCTTGTTTGCTAGCTAAGCGGAGGTAAGGTAAGGTACACCCTGCCAAGGCTGATGTGTGAGTGAGGAGGTCCCTGCCCTGCTGCGTGTGTCTTGGATTTGCACAAATTAATTGGTACCGTAAGCTAACTATGATACATAGAGCGATGAGAGAAGTCGCAAAATCAACTGGAATGTTCAAGCAAATTCTAGAACAAAACCCAATCTAAATGTATAAAGTAGTTCTCTCGTGAAAAGCAGACAGACAGACATTGGATTTTATATATATAGAGATTGATCCAGATTAAAATGTTTGTTTTAGCTACGTATTGTAGATAGATCTGCCATGGATGGTACTATAAACACCACAGAATTGCACTGCAGGATTCCCTTCAGAAACCTCAGGTGATACACCCAATACACACATACTGTAGAAGTACACATATCCATCGATTACACAATCATGCTGAGACAACCTATAACTTAACCTTTCAAATAAGTGTTAAAAGATGTCATATTTATTCAGAATTACTATGTTACGTCTACTTTAATGCTGCAACTGAAGCAGTCAACGTTAAAAACTGATGTGTTAAATGTCTAGGAGAGAAATGATTTCCAATAGAGCTAAGAGACCCACCCAAACACAGTAGTACAGAGTGATGGATGGCCAGGCCTTATCTTGAAACAACTTGGCACCTTCTGTTGTTTTAATTCTTTTTATTTTTCCATACCTAAGCTGCTTGTAGTACCCACTAAACAGCAGAAGCATTTAGAAAAATTTTAATGGTGCCACTGAAATGAAGTGTCCTGCCTTGCTTCTGTCAGCACTCTTTCTGCCAGACACAAACTAAGCCGCTTGCCCACTTCCTTAAGTCGACACATGTCCTTGGTGCTACATATCTGCTTTTTTTTTTTGTTAGTAGAGTACCTGCTGGATCGTTTCTTTGTTTCAGACATGCTCCCTATGCTACGTGCCCACTTTTGTCTGTATGGAAACTGCTGCCGTTCCTCATTTGTGCCAAAGTGTCTGTGTCACAGAATGCTTTTAGTGTTATGTGCCCACTTGATGTTCCTAGAGTGCCCGCTGGATGTTTTTTTTGGGCCATTCATGCCAACCTCTGTCTTTATACAGACTGTTTCATTCTGTTCGTGTGCCACACTAAATCTCTAAGGCACGTGTTAACACCTTTAATTAGATGAATGGACTCTCCTACACAATGCTCTCAATGCCCGCTTCTTTCTCTACAGTGGCAGCAGCATTCTGTCTTTGTGCCAAACACATTTGCTGTGCCTCACAATGCTTTCAGTGCCTTCATAATGCATGCTGGATACTGTCTTGATGGTGTACATGGTGTGTATGCTAGGTTCCCGCTTTATTCCGTATATAGAGACGTCTGCATTATATTTTTGAACTCAACACAATGTCTTTGCAATGTGCTAAATTTACTTAGTCAAATGTACTGCGACACACAACACTTCCAATGTTTTTTCCATATTATCTTTTTGTCTTTATGCCAGGAAAAATGTGTTTGTGCCATCTTTATGGTTTGTGCTGCATTCCATCTTTCAGACTGATACCATCCCTATGTCATTTGTCCTCTTCTTTATCTAGATAAATGAACTGTGCCACTCACCCACTACATACGCCCAACTTTTCAGTCTCTGGAGTATATGTTGAATTTTCTCTTTCTAACATGCCTGCTGTCTGTGCTCAGGTTTGTCTCTAAGGAGGCTGCCACATTATATTTTTTACTTAGCACAATTTCTACAATGAGCCAGACAATTCTTTAAATCATATGTGCTCATTTTTATTCTTTTTAGAATGATTCTGCCTTGGTGCCGCACCTGCTGTCTATGCAATGAAATCGGATTCTAAATTTTGTAACTATAAAGGTTTTGAAACAACCTATAATTAACAGTAATTTAATGTAGGCTTAATTCTGTTAGGAACCCCTCTGCTATTTATTTAGTTTAAAATTGTTCTACTGTTTGTAAAGCACTTTGAGCTAGACATTATGCATGTCTACTGTATATAATTAAATCCTGTTGCCATGTGCCCCCTTCTGTTTGATTGCTAAATTTCATCTCTGCTCCATACACAATCTCAGTGCCATGTTCCCAGTGCTCCACCTAGACAAATGGACTGCACCACATATGTGCTTTTAATACACCTGAACACCAGCAAAACCAAGGAGCTGGTGGTGGATTTTAGGAGGACCAGGCCCTTCACGGACCCCGTGATCATCAGAGGTGACTGTGCAGAGGGTGCAGACCTATAAATACCTGGAAGTGCAGCTGAATGATAAATTGAACTGGACTGCCAATACTGATGCTCTGTGCAAGAGAGGACAGAGCCGACTATACTTCCTTAGAAGGCTGGCGTCCTTCAACATCTGCAGTAAGATGCTGCAGATGTTCTATCAGACAGTTGTGGCAAGTGCCCTCTTCTACACGGTGGTGTGCTGGGGAGTCAGCATAAAAAAGAGGGGTGCCTCACGCCTGGACAAACTGGTGAGGAAGGCAGGCTCTATTGTAGGTATGGAGCTGGACAGTTTGACATCCGTGGCAGAGTGACGGGCGCTGAGCAGCCTCCTGTCAATCATGGAGAATCCACTGCATCCACTGAACAGGATCATCTCCAGACAGAGGAGCAGCTTCAGAGACAGACTGCTGTCACCGTCCTGCTCCACTGACAGATTGAGGAGATCGTTCCTCCCCGACACTATGTGACTCTTCAATTCCACCCCCAAGGGGGTAAACGTTAACATTATACAAAGTTATTGTCTGTTATACTGGCATTTTTATCAATCTTTAATTTAATATTGTTTATTTTTATCAGTATGCTGCTGCTGGAGTATGTGAATTTCCCCTTGGGATTAATAAAGTAAGTATCTATCTATCTATCTGTCTATCAACGCTAGTGTCCAGTTTTTCTTGCTTTATGTGTTTGTCCCATATGTGGAGAGGAGAAGAGCTCCCTGAGATGAAAAAAGTTGTTCAGTCAGGGATGGGAACATAAGGGAGATAAGAGCGCCTGCTCACAAGCAGCATTCACATTCCACAGATAGTGAAAATGTGGAGTCGTGGCACTGTGGTGAAGGCAGGTCACTTGGTCACCGAAGCAGTTAGTTTGTAACAGCCAGAGGAGATATGAACCAGATTTTCCAAGCTAATAAGATGATGGTTATGGAAACGTCTGCTTTTATTAATAACGCTGATTGCATATGCGCCCCAGAATGAAACCTTACCTGTCTCATCATTAAGTGTGAGAAAGGGACACCAATGGAGAGCTGTGTGTCTCACAAGGTAATTCTATTGAATGGGAAAAATTCTCTGTGTACAGTCGTGGCCAAAGGTTTTGAGAATGACACAGGTATTGGTTTTCATAAAGTTTGCTGCTTCAGTGTTTTTAGATTTTGTCAGATGTTTCAATAGTATACTGAAGTATAATTACAAGCATTTCATAAGTTTCAAAGGCTTTTATTAACATCTAGCAAAATACCCGTGCTTCGCAGCTGAGAAGTCGTGTGTTAAAGAAGTTATGAAAAAAAGGGAAACATTTTAAAAATAACGTAACATGATTGTCAATGTAATTGTTTTGTCACTGTTATGAGTATTGCTGTCATCAAGGATTTGATTATCGTTATTTCTTTCAATCAGGTTCGTATTTGGAGGACGTGTTGTGTTCAAGTTACATTCTGCGTTTGTCAACAGTTGTAAAGATACAACAGGTTTCATTGATAACTTTGTGCCTACGTTGTCAGAGTTAAAACATTCATAAACATCGAAGTGTCCACTACCCAAATCGCTACCCGTGAATCTAAGATGTTCAACAGGTATTCCTGGTTGTCGAAAGGTATAAAATATTTCCCCATTTCTATACACTTGAAAGCGACAACGAAACAATTCCACGGCAGCTATCAGTTCACATGCAGAGCAATAGGTTGACAGCTTAAGCATTTCACTGCTATAGTGGTCCTGTGTAGTATAATTGTCTGCTGTACCATCATCAATCCACACCTTGAACCTGTCCCAGTCATTCAGTACATTAGACACAACGTCTCTGCGGATATCAAGGCTGAGACTGATATGGCCATGCAATAAGTAAGAGAGAGAATGGAAGAGGCAGGCGCAATCTTGGGGCATGTAAACCACTGGGTACGGGTCGACGGTGATCACCGGAATAGACATGTTATTCGGGGTAAACTTGCACCCGTTGAGAAAGAAAGTATGAAGGAAGGCGAGAAGCGGTGGAGCAGAAAATGAAAAGCAGAAGTCATCACCAGGAAGATGTACGTGAGCAAGTAAGGAAGCCCAACAATGACAGCCTTGAAGCGTTGGAGTAAAAGAAAAGGCAACAGTCACGAGAAGGGAGACGTGAGGAAGTAAGGAAAGCCAACAATGTCAGCCTTGAAGCGGTGAAGTTAACGAAAAGACAGAAGTCACCAGCAGGAAGGCGTGAAGTAAGGCCAACAATAACAGGCTTGAAGCAGTGGAGTAAAGAAGACGGGAGCAGTGAGCACGGCGAACAGCTGAGGAAAGTAAGGAAGTGAGTGAGGAGGCACATGAGCGCAGGATGTTGTTACTGTATATAGGCAGAGAGCCAACCACGTGGTAGGTGCGCGGACAGCGGCCGTGCAGAAAAAGGAAGGGGGACTGGGGGCGGCCCTTGTGTGTCTCTGCCGTGAAATAAATCCTCTGTTAACGGAAATAAGGAATGAAACCGCCAAAAGGAGAGGTCAGTTCCAAAAGTTCCTTACGGCATAATGGTGAGAACCGCCAAAAAGAAGATGTTATTTTTAAAAGTTCGTTACAGGGTACGGCATGAAATGAAACATACTTAATGTTTGTAAGTACAGTGTAAAGGATGAGCATGGGAAATTTGGGCTTCCTACGTATATTGGAAGTCGCAGTAATAGTGAGGAGGAGTTTCCCCTATCTATATATACAGTTTAGGGGGTACGCCCGTTTTTCCCCCCTTGGGTGTTGCAATAGGACAGGAAACATACCTAACTTTTTTAAGTACACTGCAAGGAAGGAGCACGCCAAATTTCAGCTTCTCACCTATATGGTGTCACACGCATGTGAGTAGGAGGCAGCCAAAGGGTCTGAGTAATTGTAATAAAACATCCAACCAGGGGGCGGCGGAGTGTGCTGACTGCCTTTCTCAGTTCCCTACAGACCTTTCCTGGGAAATCCTGCAAGGTTCCGGCGCCTCAGAAGACAGCACTTCTGGAGCCAGCCCCTTTGCTGACGTCACGTCTGGTTCCGGTCCTTTTGATGACATAATTTCCTCTACGGGCCTTTAAAGCCTCCATCTTGATCTGTTGTGATCAGTTCTGTTGTGGACTGACTGCTTAAAAAACTTACAGCTTTTGCAGCCGGGAAAACAATATACTGGTGGCTGCCCCAAATCTTTATGATGTCTGTGTTGTATTATTGTCACAATGGAAAGTGGGAGAATTAATGATGAGTCAGTGAGGGCTTTGCCTTTAAA
>JANRMT010062840.1:34559469-34610078 GCA_026402145.1 Polypterus bichir lapradei
AAGGTGAGTGAAACTTCGCGAGATAGAGAGTTGTCACGTGGTACTTACCTGAATCTCTTTTGCTCAACAGAAAACTTGAAGAAAAATAATTCCTCCACGTCCGGATTCCAAAATGGCCGCGACGACGTCACTTCCGGCCCACCATGATGGCGTCACTTCCGGCTCCATCAATTCACCTCACTTCCGTCCCATCATGATGACGTTGTTTCCGGTTCCTGTTTTCAACGTCACTTCTTGCCAACCATTTCCTGTCCCATAATCCTTTCCTGTATAAAGTCGCAATTTTGACTCAAGAAAACTTTTCATTGTTTTGTTTTTGAGACTCTGAATCACTTTTTTCTTTAATTGTCTGGAACACAATATATGGGGACGGTCCCCAAAACTTTGTTTTGTATTGTGCAGTATTCTTTTGGAGAGGAATAATCATCACAATTGGCGTAGTCGACAAGGATTGTTCTTCGTCTATTTAAAGATGTCGGAGGAACAGGATCTTAACACCGTTCTGAGCACCATCATGGGCGATCTGCAAACTCTAAAAATACAGATGGGTGAGACAAGGACCCAAGTAGCAGAAGCTAACGCTCGTGCTGCTGCTGCTGCTGCAGGTGTACGGACGGAGGTCGCTCGGCCACCACCTATTGCTATCGCTACATTAACAGAATCGGACGACATCGAGACATACTTTTTGATCTTCGAGTGTACCGCTAAGAAGAATGCATGGCCGAGTTCGGAATGGGCATACATACTGGCTCCCTACCTGAAGGGAACGGTGCAGAGAGCCTATTATGATCTAACTGAGGAGCAGGAAGCTGATTATGACGCTCTAAAAAAAGGAGGTCTTCAAGCGCTACGGCGTATCTCCGGAACAGCAGGCGAGAGAATGGAGGGAGTGGCAGTTTGATCCCAAGAGACCGATAAGAACCCAGGGTTTTGAAGCCTGGGGAAAAGTATGTCGCTGGCTACGGCCCGACATTAATAATTCACACAAAATGGCCGAGCTACTAGCATGTGAAACTTTTGTGCATGCCCTCCCTGACCATATCGCCCAGCAAGTACGGAAACATAATTTTGAGGACATGGACTCCTTAATCCAGATCACTGAGCGTCACTGGGTGGCTTGCAAATCAGGGAAATCAGAACGGTTCTCCCGCCGAACCCAACAGGCACGTGGGGCAACTCCTGAGCCCACCCGACAAGCTCCCGAGCCTGCCGTCCGTAAACGGGACAGAGGTACTAGTCTTCCCCGCTGTTTCAAGTGTGGGGAGATTGGACATCTGTCCCCCAACTGTACCATCGAGCCCATGGATTGCTCATTAGTTAAGGGAGAAAGGTATTGTGCCACAGTGACTAATCCTTTATCTCTTCCATATACAGGTGCAGTTATTATAAATGGCAGGAAGGTAAGAGCAATGTTTGATTCCGGGAGTAACATTTCCATTGTTGCCACCCGTTTCGTTTTACCGCAACAGTGGACTAGGATAAAAACTAGTCTAAAATGTATTCATGGGGACATCCGGTATTATAAAACGGCCAGATGTGTGGTATCAGTAAATCATCACCTAACGAGCATGACCATGGCTGTATTACCGGATCCTCCTTTTCCAGTTATATTGGGTAGAGACTGGAATAAAATTACCAGCGGTAATAACGTAACTGTACCTAAGAAACATTTAGGCTTAGTAATGGAGAATACTGCTCCGACTGCCTCCACGCCATGTCCCACAGTAGCGCGGACCCATACGGGTACCCAATGTGAAGAAATTGATGTCCCATCGACCTCTGCGGGAACTAGTGCAGTTAACGCAGAAGACGTGGAGACAGAAACCACACCCCTTAAGGTCGCACAAGACCCTATACAAGATTTAACTGTCCAATTTCTATTAACACCATCGTCTTTTAAAAGGGAACAATGGAACGATGATTCCTTAAAAAAATATTAGGAATGCAGTAGTATCCACCGAGGGTTATACAACCCTGGATCCCATGCCACCGATGCCGTTCTTTGTACTTAAAAACGAATTATTATATAGAGTGGCAGAACACGAGGGAGAAGTGCGAACGTTGTTAATTCCACGCACTTTTTGGCGAAAGGTGTGTGAATTAGCACACGCTCACCTTCTAGGAGCCCACTTAGGCTCCGAAAAAACGTTAGAGAGAATAAAGCTCCGATTCTATTGGCCGGGAATTAACGAGGAGGTCCGGCGATTTTGCGCTTCCTGTCCTGAGTGTCAACTTCGCCAGATTCCTAGACGGACGCGAGCTCCTCTCGTTCCCCTTCCCCTTATTGATATCCCTTTTGAACGAGTCGGTATCGATCTCGTAGGACCATTGGAACCCTCGTTAAAAGGATTTAAATATATTTTGGTGCTAGTAGATTATGCCACTCGCTTTCCGGAAGCTGTCCCATTGCGCTCAGCTAATACAAAAACATCGCACGGGAATTAGTAGGGATATTCGCTCGTGTTGGGATTCCCAAAGAGGTTTTAACGGACCAAGGGACTCCTTTCACTACGGAGACGTTCAGGGAAGTAGCCAAATTACTCCGAATAAAACATCTGAAAACGTTTGTCTATCATCCCCAAACTGACGGGTTGGTGGAGCGTTTCAATCAAACTTTGAAACAAATGTTACGCAAGGTAGTTAACGAGGATGGAAGAAACTGGGATCAGCTGCTTCCTCTCGTTTTGTTTGCTTATCGGGAAGTCCCTCAGACCTCTACTGGTTTCTCTCCCTTTGAATTATTGTATGGAAGACAACCCAGAGGGCTTTTGGATATGTTAAAAGAAGGATGGGAAGAGGAGGTCCTCCCAACTTCAAATATTCTTGAATATATCGCGCAATTACGCAATAGACTAGAGAAAATCAGACCTATTCTAAAAGAAAATTTGGAAAAGGCACAAGCAGCGCAGTCCCGTTATTATAACCGAAACACCACCATTCAAGAATTTGTCTCGGGTGATCGTGTGATGGTACTCGTCCCAACTTCTCATTCAAAGTTGTTAGCACATTGGCAAGGCCCTTATGAAATTAAAGAAAGAAAAGGTCTCGTTGATTATTTGGTTAAACAACCTAATCGGCGACCTACTGAACGAGTATATCATATTAATTTGCTGAAACCATGGAAGGACAGGGAACCTGATCCCTCGTCCAATCAGCCTCGTTCTCTTTTTATGTCATGTGCCCATCTTAATTTTGGTCCCGATTTGACATCCAAACAACGACAAGATCTCGAGAAGGCTATCTTGTCTGTCCCTAAAGTTGTGGACGAGATACCGGGACGTACTGCGTTGATTGTTCATGATATTATTACTAACCCTGGAGTGATTGTCAGAGAGAGACCTTATAGGCTCCCGGAGGCAAAGAAAGCAGAAGTAGAGTTGGAAATTAGACGAATGCTAGAATTAGGGGTTATTGAGGAAAGTCATAGCCCTTGGTCTAGTCCAATTGTCTTAGTTTCTAAACCTGATGGGTCGTGGAGGTTTTGTAATGACTTTCGACGACTTAATCAGGTCTCTAAATTTGATGCATACCCTATGCCACTTGTGGATGATTTACTTGATCGGTTGGGGAGCGCTCAATTCCTAACTACTCTTGACATGACGAAAGGGTATTGGCAAATTCCCTTAGCGGACTCCGCCAAAGAAAAAAACGCTTTTAGTACACCCAGTGGACATTGGCAATACAAGGTCCTTCCTTTTGGCTTGCACGGGGCACCAGCTACCTTCCAACGTCTGGTAGACACACTGCTAAGGCCCCACAATTCATATAGTGCTGCCTACTTAGATGATGTGGTCATTTATTCCAGCACGTGGAAGGATCATGTATGGCAGGTTAAAACAATACTCTCCAAGCTAGCGTCTGCTGGTCTTCGAATTAATCCGAAGAAATGTTTTTTTGGATTAAGAGAAGCCAAATATTTGGGCTACCTAGTAGGAGGGGGTGTTGTTAAACCACAATGTTCCAAAATTGATGCCATTCTAAATTGGCCCCGTCCGATGAATAAGCGGCAGGTACAAGCATTTTTGGGATTGGCAGGTTACTATCGTCGTTTTGTACCGCATTTCTCAGAAATTGCTGTGCCCTTATCTAATTTAACAAGGAAACGGGCACCTTTAAAAGTGGTATGGGATATTTCGGTTGAGAAAGCATTCAGTGACTTAAAATTGGCCCTTACTTCAGCACCTGTTTTAAGATCTCCTGATTTTTCTGTTCCTTTCATCCTCCAGACCGACGCATCGGCCACAGGTTTGGGTGCCGTGCTGAGCCAATGCGTTGATGGTGCTGAACACCCTGTTATGTACCTGAGCCGGAACCTGCTGGACCGGGAGACCAAGTATGCTGCGGTGGAGCAAGAAGCCTTGGCGATTAAGTGGGCTGTCACGTCTTCGAGGTACTACCTACTGGGGCGTGAGTTTACTCTGGTGACGGATCATGCTGCTTTACAGTGGATGTCCCTTCATCGGGAGTCTAACCCTCGCATCACTAGGTGGTTTTTAAATCTTCAGCCTTATCGTTTCAGTGTCATTTATCGTAACGGTTCCTTACAGGCCAACGCAGATGCTCTCTCTCGTGTCCACAACCTCTCGGTGCAGGTCGCCCGACCCGAGGGGTCTGGGCTGAGGGGGGGGGGTCATGTCACACATGTGCGATTAGGAGGCAGTCAAAGAGCCTAAAGGTGAGTGAAACATCGCGAGATAGAGGGTTGTCACGTGGTACTTACCTGAATCTTTTTTGCTCAACAGAAAACTTGAAGAAAAATAATTCCTCCACATCCGGATTCCAAAATGGCTGCGACGACGTCACTTCCGGCCCACCATGACGACGTCACTTCCGGCTCCATCAATTCACCTCACTTCCGTCCCATCATGATGACGTTGTTTCCGGTTCCTGTTTTCAACGTCACTTCTTGCCAACCATTTCCTGTCCCATAATCCTTTCCTGTATAAAGTCGCCATTTTGACTCAAGAAAACTGTTCATTGTTTTGTCTTTTCTTTAATTGTCTGGAAGACAATATATGGGGACGGTCCCCAAAACTTTGTTTTGTATTGTGCAGTATTCTTTTGGAGAGGAATAATCATCACAATATATACACACACACACCCTGCTCGCTTCGCTTGCCAACCCCCGTGCCTGTGCTATGTGCCAGCCACTGCGTGCCTGTGCCACTCACATATGTGGATTTCACTTTCACCAAACAACAAATCTTTTAATTCTCGTGGATAGGCCTCTTCATTGGGAAGATTATATTATATATATATATATATATATATATATATATATATATATATACGCACACACACAGATAGAGAGATAGATAGAGATAGAGCTAGAGATAAAAGAGCATCTTTAATATAGGTGATAGCATGCAAATCTTTAGGCGGGCAGATTACTTGAAAGGTAAAGCAGGACGAACAAATACTTAACAATGGGATATGTTCGTGTTGCTAAGTCTCAATGTCAGAGGCAGCTTTTTAGAGAAGTGTTTGCATACTTCACACTAGAGAGACCTGCTTATGGCACTCTTTCAAAGGTAAGTTCAACACAATATTAGAACAATATCTGTTTATTTAACACAGAAAAACCTTGTGGGACTAAAAGTCAAACAAGTTAAAGAGTTATTAGAAGATTTTCTTCAAGTCCCCCCCCCCCCCTTTTGTTCTCCGAGAACAGCCAAAGCCATCTAATAAAATATTTATAGAAATCACGATCTTCATTGGTAGAATTACACAAAGGGTTGTCTAAATATCTTCTTCTTAATGATTCTCACTGGAGAAAGATTCACTTGGAACCACCACCAGCTTTTTCAGCTTTTGTTTTAAAATGTTTCCATAAAACATATGATTATTAAAATAATTACTGTAACATTACTCTTAACTAACAGTCCTTCTAACCATCCAGGTAACATATACAACCAACCAGTTGCGAGCCACAGATTGTTGGTTTTTTTCCCCCCCATGAAAGAAAAGGGGTTTCAACTAACAATTATATGTTTGCGGATGAGTCAGGGATATAAGTGCAGCACAGTCCCACCTTGACTGTCAAGGAGCATGTCCAGAGTCTTAATTCTGGAAAGTCTGTCCTTGACATTTCATTAACAGTATCAGCTTGTCAGATTAGCAACAACCTGCAAACGCTGTGGCAAATAGAAGGATGACGCCTATTCTCTTGAACTGGATGGATGGTAGGTGCTACCACCGCTGATGCCATTCTTCTTTTCTAACATTGGGTCTGAGGAAATTTCTGATGGTCTGTTATATAAAGAAACGCATATGCCAAATAGCAAATACCAAACTACCCTTCAGGAAACCATGGATAAGCATGCCAACCAGAAACAGGCATTTGGAGCAACAGGTGTATCCGCGAGGTACACTTGCAAGGATATACTTTGCTCTTCTTGATCCCTGGTTCACTTTAGCAACAGAATACAACCTGGGATCAACAATTTAGTAAATATCAATCATAAGCCTTAATGGAGCTACCTAACCAGTCAATATTATGCCGATTTACTTTGGTCTTTGAAGTGATTAAATAAGAAAAGAATCAAGTAAAACTATGCTCCTAATTCTTCCGCTTCCTACTGTTTCAGATTTTTACATCCTGCTCTGTAAAACTGTGTATTCAGAGATGCCACGCATGCCCTCTTCTTCAAACCTGGCCCCATGGCACTACCAGCAGTTCCCTACAAAACTGTTGTTTGGCATTACCGGTATTTCTCTAAATACGCCAGGCAGAAACCTTTTTAATCACCCCCTCGCAATTACAATTTTGAACTTATTTTCTCTAGCATTATTATGTTGACAGCTAATGTTTTTATAGGCTGTTCCTGCAAATTGCTGATAAGAACTCTTGTGAAATTACATTGGTTAATTCAGCCAATAATTCAAAACAAAATATGACTGAAGACTGTCAGCACAAATTCACATCTATTTGCTAATACGTGTAAAACACATAAGAGAAGTCAATGCCTCCTAATTTCCTTGCTTATTATGACGAGTTAGTCAGCTCTGGCTTAATTATGTAATGTTGTCCTTTCACAGCTAAGAACGCTCTGAAATATTGCTTCACAGCACACATTCCCAACACACACCACTTTTTTTTTTTTCGCTTCCAAATGTGAAAAAGCAGAAAGAGCTGAAGGCAACACGAGCCACTGTGCTATGTTGTTTCGAGAGATGTATCATCTCAAGTGTGGCACACGGATGGGAATGTTAGAGCACATCAGGGGGGTGCGTGGCAGAGAAGAAAAAACAAATGATGATGATGACGACGACGACATGGACTGTGTGAGGCATTTCGACCCCAGCCTTGGACAAGGATGGTGAGCCTGCTCTGTTATCCAAGAGCAAATACTGGCACGCTGCTTCTGCTCTATGTGCGAGAGAAGGGCTGGTGGCTTAATGAACAGTGACCTCCCAAAATGGCAGCCTCAGCATTTAAACACATGTGCATAATGATGCTGATTTATCATAAAAATAAGAGTGTAGCCATATTTTTTATTCAATTATGGCTTTATTGTGCAGTACACTGGCACATTTCAAACCGTCCCCATCAGGTAATGTTGCACTGCATTAATGAATACCTACTAGATGGCATGCAGCATGCATTCAAGGTGAATTCACTGCAGCACTGATTTTAGGATGGGAGACATAGTGGCACAGTGGATAGCCCAAAGGTTTTGCTATAATGAGCATGGGAAAGGCACTATACAAATAAAAAAACATTATTATTATTATTATTATTAACTGGTACCTCTAAACAGGCTCAGTATCGTAGTGAGCTGCACGGGGTTGCCAACCTACACACGTGTCAGGATAAGCTTCTGCTCTCAGAAACCTGTGAATTAGGAGCTCAATACATGGTAGGATGATTGGTTCCAACTGTGATGTGCTCACAAGCCATTTTATTCAACCTTGAGGAAGATTCTTCCTGCTAGGATGAACCTCAGGTAATATTTCCCAGCATTCTATGCTTCTAGAAGAGACGAGCACAAAATGAGGGGAGAGGACAAAGCGGAGACAAGGTTCTTATTCTAGGATGCATTATAATGTGTTGACCAGAGTGCCCCCCCGCCATTAAAATGCAGTTTTCAAATAAGAATAATTCCACCTGCTAATTGAAATTCTTGTTTAATTAGCCCTTGCTTCAACATTCTTAAGCCTACAAATTTAAAAACAACACTGCTTTGCTTATCTAAGATGCATTTCAAGTTCATTAATTTTAGCACATGGAATTGAAGGCAATTTTATTTTCTGTGTACTTGTTTAAAGACCGTGGCTCTCTATTAAACAGCTAATTTTTGAAGAAAGGTGTGCATGACAATGCATCCTGATTAGCAGCAGTTAAAATGGTGACATGCGTTCAATGGCCTCCTTTCAGAAATTCAGTCAGGGGATAAAAATTATAAATGGACTGTAATCTTTGTGTGACATGCCCCATTTTATTTTTGCTACATACAGAGTACTGGTCAAACGTTTTAGAACAATCAGGTTTTCCAGTTTTTCTTCAAATTTAATCAGTTGAAATGCAGTCAATGACCTCCATCCATCCATTTTCCAACCCGCTGAATCCGAACACAGGGTCATGGGGGTCTGCTGGAGCCAATCCCAGCCAACACAGGGCACAAGGCAAGAACCAAACCTGGGCAGGGTGCCAACCCACCGCAGGACACCCACACACACACCAAGCACAATTTAGGATTGCCAATCCACCTAACCTGCATGTCTTTGGACTGTGGGAGGAAACCGGAGCGCCCGGAGGAAACCCACACAGACGCGGGGAGAACATGCGAACCTGGGTCTCCTAACTGCGAGGCAGCAGCGCTACCACTGCGCCACCGTGCCACCCTAATTAATGACCTAAAATGGGGAAAAGATACACCAGAGGTGTAAATTTAAAGTTTAGGTTAGCAAAGACGAAATGTCATCCATCATCCAACCCGCTATACCCTAACACTGGGTCATGGGGGTCTGCTGGAGCCAATCCCAGCCAACACTGGGCGCAAGGCAGGAAGAAATTCCGGGCAGGGCGCCAGCCCACCGCAGACAAAATGTCAAAATAGTACAAAATGGGCCTTTTTCAGGTTTCAGCATACAGATGTTCTGCAGCAATTAAAGTAAATTGAGCCTTGTAAACAGTTTGCACAGTTGTCCTAACTTTTGTTGATTACTTAAAAACCCTCTGTGTCTGTCTTAAAGCAGAGCTGGAACAGACTGTGTTACTACACCTCCTGACGTTCTACTTGGACAATATTCCACTGTAGGATATTGCAAAAATCAGTGATTATAGCAAGAAAACGTCAATTAAACACACGAAATGAGCATTATTACCCTTAGAGCGTAGGCCTTTCATTTAGAGAAACTGCAAAAACATTAAAATGTCAGTGAGTTCAGTGGTGTCCAACGCAATCCAAACCATTCACTACTTTTGAATAAAAACTGAAGTGGTCTGACTGGTAGTGTATTGTCCATTGCCAGGTGAGCGGTGCCTTGACGTTACAAGTAAACCTGCCTGACAGAACAGGTGTGTTTGATGAGCACCCATCAGACAGTCTATTACTCCACGATGAGCATCACAACGACTGTACTTAATGGTTTAGCTTGACCTCACAACAAACAGCAATCATCAGGCTCAAATTAAGCAAGGCTGTAAAAGTAACTCAAGTAAAAACAGACCAAGTTTAAAACAAATAGGGAGAGGCCATGTGGAAAAAGGGCTGTCATTTCTACACGCTTTAGATGAAATGTACAGAACAGTCGGCAATGGGAACTTTAACCACATCTGAATTGCTTGATTTACAGGGTGGCTCACGAAAAAGTAGCCCGCCTCCCTGGCGAAAAAAGGCGCCCTTCCATAAAGAAAGAAAGAAATTTAAATGCAAAAATCTTTACTCACTCTTTACAGAAAGTGCTGAAAATGATGCGTCAATGCATTTTTGGGCGCGCCTTAACATGTTGTCATATACGTGACGCAACTCTGGGGCGCCAATGCTCCGATTTGCATTACGAATAGTCTTTCAACTGGTGTAAAGTTCTCGGGTTATTAGCGTACACTTTTCCCTTCAAATTGCCACACAGATAAAAGTCACAAGTGCTCAAGTCCGGCGATCTCGCCGGCCACAATCCTTTGGTGAAAATCCTGTCTTCTGTAAATGTCTCCCGAATTCGTGACAGTGACACGTGTGACAAGTCGCGCCGTCCTGTTGGAAGGTACGCCTCCACTACTGCGATTCTTTGTGGAATGGAATACTTGTCGCTCAGCTCGTACTCACACGTTTGCACTACGTCTACACAGCTTTCATGATGAGGGTATAGTCAATCGGCGCGCCACTCTGGCAGGAAGGCGGGCTACTTTTTCGTGGGCCACCCTGCATAATTATAAACTGTGGAGCAGAGAGGGAAATTATTAAAATTGTGTCTTTGTCCCAAACATTGGAGGGCAGTGTACAGTATAAGGTTAACTGGTGAACTGAATTAGGGTAACACTTTAGTCTATTACTCATATAATCTTCTGTAACAAGATTTTTTTTCCAGATAAATTACAGTTGTATCCATCAGCAAACAGGTTCTTCATCTCTGTGCAGTGAGGCATATTATTGATGTGCAGTTAAAATCATGTATGGATACAAAGGATTTGCCGGTCTGATTACTGAGGTATGTCCAACTTGAACCACTTCTTGTCATTCTAAAGTGAAGCCATCGCTGTAGTAGGGTTCACCGACAAAAGCGCGATAGACATACGAGGTGTGGCAGAAAAGTAATGAGACTGGCAACACTGCAAGCGATCTGGCAACGCTGCGCTGTTGTCCTTGATAGAGCACGTGTATCAGTACACTCCCATGGCTCAGTGCGAGTTTCATCTCCTTCCGTTAACTACGTGATTTTTGTGACTGCTATTAGCGAAGTTGTGTTTTTGGTTGTGCGTCACGCAAAATGGAACAGCGGAATTTGGAGCAACGTTGTGCCATTAAATTTTGTGTTAAGCTTGGAGAATCGGCACGTGTGACGTTTGAAAAGTTAAAACAGGCCTATGGGGAACATTCTTTATCTTGAGCTCAAGTTTTTCAGGGAGGCCTTCAACTTCGAAAACCAATGAAAACATCGAACGTGTGAACACTCTTGTGAGATCAGACCGTCGTTTAACATTAAGAATGTTGAGTGAACAATTAAATTTGAACAGATTTACCGTTCATCAAATTTTGACTGAACATTTGCACATGCGAAAGGTCTGTGCCAAAATGGTGCCGAAAAACCTCACAACTGAGCAGAAGGACAATCGAAAAAACGCATTCCTGTGGTTCCCCAGCCCCCTTATTCACCTGACCTCAGTCCGTGTGACTTTTTCCTTTTTCCTAAACTGAAAAATGTCCTCAAAGGACGTCATTTCAGGACTTTAGAAAACATCCAAAAGAGTGTAACGGACATGCTGAAGACCATACCGGTTAAAGACTTCCAGCGCTGCTACCAACAGTGGGAACAACGTCTCCATCGGTGTGTGGCTGCCCAAGGGAACTACTTTGAAGGGGATAACATTGATGTTTGAAAAAAATAAAAACTTTGGTAAATAAAAAATTAGTCTCATTACTTTTCTGCCACACCTCGTATGCGCCCCGACAAAACCGCTAACTGGTTTTCGACAAATGCGCGCTGACAAAATCGCGGGAGAGGCCAAAAGAGTGGGACGCGAACGTGCGCATTATGTACACATTATGTGCTAGGTTATAACTGTTATAAGTGCTGATGGCATGCCGCGACCAAATAACTCAGTCGAGGGTTGGCATAACGCGTCGTATACAAAGCGGAGTTACCAGCAGTCAGGCAGCCAGCGAGTCTAAATACGTTCAACTATCAAGACGTCTTGCTGCAATTCTCCCTGTGATCTTAAGGACTATCTGCGTGCCGTGCTGATGGCATGCCGCGTCTCATAATATTGACTTCTAAAATAAACATTATTATATATGCTTTAGATTAGTAATTCATATTTAATGAAACCTTCGCGATTTTTGTCGGCGCGATTTTGACGCCTCGTTTTAATCGGCTCTATTATGTCTATCGTGCAAAATGTCGGGTCACACTGTAGTAGTAGTTTATTTATATAGCGCCCTTCACGGACAAAAGGTCACAGAGCACTGAACAGCAAATACAGAACAAATACAACAGTTAAAACAAAACCAATAAAAACAATAAATAAACAAACTATTCAGCACTGATTAAAGGCTTGCTTAAAAAGAAATGTTTTTAGTTGTTTTTTAAAAGAATCAACAGACCCGACTCCACGCAGACCACAAGGCAGGCTATTCCATAGTCTTGGTGCCACAGACTGAAAGGCACGATCCCCACGGGTTTTTAGCCGAGTGCGTGGGACAACGAGAAGGCCCTGTTGCCCAGATCTTAGAGTCTGACAAGCTGTATGGCGTTGGAGCAGGCTGGTTAGGTAGGCACTCAGGGGCCTGTCCATGCAAAGCTCTGAAAGTACGTACCAAAACTTTAAAATGAATTCTATAAAAACACTGGGCTTCAGTGCAGTGTGTACAGAATGGGAGTGATGTGATCACTCCGGCTAACGTGAGATAGGACCCTGGCAACTGCATTTTGAACTAACTGAAGGCGTGAGAGAGAGGACTTGCTCAAACCTGTAAAGGGAGCATTACAGTAATCAAGCCGTGAGGAAATAACAGAATGAACAAGCACCTCCAATTCTGATTTTGAAACAACATCTCTTAGTTTTGAAAGATTTCTTAGAAGAAAGAAACACGAGCGGCTGACTGACCTTACATATTCATCAAGTGTCAGGGACTGGTCAAAAATAACCCCAAGGTTACGTAGACTCGACTTAATAACAGGAGAGACAGAAGATTATTTTAAACTGATCTCCGAATGAAGAACATGAGGAGCAACAGTTAGTACTTCAGTTTTTCCTGAATTCAACTGCAGGTAATTACTACTCAGCCAGTCGTTAACCTGAGACAGACAATCAACCAAAGTGACCAAATTATTAATTTTTTCAGGCTTAAATGAATAATAAAGCGGTATATCATCTGCATATAGATGATGTGAGATGTCCTTAGAAGAGTTAAGAATCTGTGATAGGGGAAAAATATATAAAGAGATGCGTACATGCCCAAGAACCGAGCCCTGTGGCACTCCACACGTCAAAGGAGCAGAGTCAGATGAAAAGCCAGCCACACCGACTGAGAAACTCCCATTGGACAAATAAGAGGAGAACCAGTCCAAAGCAGAGCCAGAGACACCTAACAGCTCTAATCTATTAATTAAGATCCGATGGTCCACCGTATCAAAAGCTGCAGTAAGATCTAATAGTACAAGCACAGAGCACCTGCCTGCATCGGCAGCAATTAAAAGATCATTAAAAACTTTTAGAAGAGCTGTTTCTGTAGAAAACCAGATTGAAAAGAATCAAAGAACCACTGCTTTTCTGAGAAGGCACAAAGTTGCTGTTCAACCACCTTTTCCAAAACTTTGGCAATTAAAAGGCAGTTTTGAAATTGGCCTGTAATTACTCAAAATGGAGGGATCAGAATTGGATGTTTTAAACAACGGTTAAATTACAGCACGTTTAAAATACCACACCAGATCTCAAGGAGCAATTTATGATATTCAAAAGGCACGGACCTATAAAACTCAAAAAAGATTTTAAGATTAATGATGTTGGCAACAGGTCAGTAGGACATGATGAAGGTTTCATCTTCCTGAGCAAGTCAGAAAGATCCGAAAGTGAAACTTCTGAGAACACAAAAGACTCAGAACATGAGTGAATGAGAGCACTAGGTAAGACAGTATTGCTGGAACAATATTAGCCCGAACAACATTAACCTTGCCAATAAAAAAAATGTAAGAAAATGATTACAATCACTATCAGAAAAAACCTGAGTATTAGATTGAGATGGAGAAATAATAGTGTGAATAGTATCAAATAGCACTTTGGGATTACGCTTGTGAGTCTAAATAAGATTAGAAAAATAAGCCGTTCTAGCATCCCTAACCAAAGAATCAAAAGAAGCAAGTACAGTTAGGTCCATAAATATTTGGACAGAGGCAACGTTTTTCTAATTTTGGTTCTGTACATTACCATAATGAATTTTAAATGAAACAACTCAGATGCATTTGAAGTGCAGACTTTCAACTTTAATTCAGTGGGGTGAATAAAACGATTGCATAAAAATGTGAGGCAACTAAAGCATTTTTTTAACACAATCCCTTCATTTCAGGGGCTCAAAAGTAATTGGACAAATTAAATAACTGGAAATAAAAATGTTCATGTCTAATACTTGGTTGAAAACCCTTTGCTGGCAATGACAGCCTGAAGTCTTGAACTCATGGACATCACCAGATGCTGGGTTTCCTCCTTTTTAATGCTCTGCCAGGCCTTTACTGCAGCGGCTTTCAGTTGCTGTTTGTTTGTGGGCCTTTCTGTCCGAAGTTTAGTCTTCAACAAGTGAAATGCATGCTCAATTGGGTTAAGATCAGGTGACTGACTTGGCCTGTCAAGAATTTTCCACTTCTTTGCTTTAATAAACTCCTGGGTTGCTTTGGCTGTATGTTTTGGGTCATTGTCCATCTGTATCATGAAACACCGCCCAATCAATTTGACTGCATTTAGCTGGATTTGAGCAGACAGTATGTCTCTGAACACCTCAGAACTCATTCGGCTGCTTCTGTCCTGTGTCACATCATCAATAAACACTAGTGTCCCAGTGCCACTGGCAGCCATGCACGCCCAAGCCATCACACTGCCTGCCTCCACCGTGTTTTATAGATGATGTGGTATGCTTTGGATAATGAGCTGTTCCACGCCGTCTCCATACTTTTTTCTTGCCCTCATTCTGGTAGAGGTTGATCTTGGTTTCATCTGTCCAAAGAATGTTTTTCCAGAACTGTGCTGGCTTTTTTAGATGTTCTTTAGCAAAGTCCAATCTAGCCTTAATGTTCTTGAGGCTTATGAGTGGCTGGTACCTTGCAGTGCACCCTCAGTATTTACTTTCATGCAGTCTTCTCATTATGGTAGACCTGGATATCGATACGCCGACCCCCTGGAGAGTGTTGTTCACTTGGTTGGCTGTTGTGAAGCAGTTTCTCTTCACCATGGAAATGATTCTGCGATCATCCACCACTGTTGTCTTCCATGGGCATCCAGGTCTTTTTGCGTTGCTGAGTTCACCAGTGCTTGCTTTCTTTCTCAGGATGTACCAAACTGTAGATTTGGCCACTCGTAATATTGTAGCAATTTCTCGGATGGGTTTTTTCTGTTTTTGCAGCTTAAGGATGGCTTCTTTCACCTGCATGGAGAGCTCCTTTGACCGCATGTTGTCTGTTCACAGCAAAATCTTCCACATGCAAGCACCACACCTCAGATTAACTCCAGGCCTTTTATCTGCTTAATTGATAAGACATAACGACGGACTTGAACACACCTGCCCATGAATCAATTGTCCAATTACTTTTGAGCCCCTGAAATGAAGGGATTGTGTTAAAAAAATGCTTTAGTTGCCTCACATTTTTATGCAATCTTTTTGTTCACCCACTGAATTAAAGCTGAAAGTCTGCACTTCAACTGCATCTGAGTTGTTTCATTTAAAATTCATTGTGGTAATGTACAGAACCAAAATTAGAAAAAAGTTATCTCTGTCCAAATATTTATGGACCTAACTGTACTTGCTTCTTTTGATTCTTTGGTTAGGGATGCTAGAACGGCTTATTTTTCTAATCTTATTCAGACTCACAAGCTTAATCCCAAAGTGCTATTTGATACTATTCACAATATTATTTCTCCATCTCAATCTAATACTCAGGTTTTTCCTGATTAGTGATTGTAATTATTGTCTGCACTTCAACTGCATCTGAGTTGTTTCATTTTAAATTCATTGTGGTAATGTACAGAACCAAAATTAGAAAAAAGTTGTCTCTGTCCAAATATTTATGGACCTAACTGTAAATCCTTTAAGTGATGATGAATGATGAACTTCCAGATTAGTAGACTTCCATAGGCACTCTGCTTTTCGGCAGGAACGTCTAAGATTATGAATAGACTCATTCATCCAAGGAACTGAGTGGGTAACAGAACGCTGCCTGATTTTAAAAGGAGAAATTTTTACAGGGGCTTTGTTAAGTATTAACAACAACAGAAGAAGACTTTGCTAAGGTCTTCTTACAGAAGAGTAAATGAGTAATAGTTGCATTTTTGCAGCACCTAAACTAAAATGTTACCCGATTCTGAATTGCTCTTTCATTTAGACAATTGAGTTAAGTGTCATTTCTTACCTCGTGTCCAACTGCCATCAGAATAAGCACCAGCCACTTCCTGCCCAGTAAAAGATACACACACTAAAAATGGACACCTGGGTTAAAAGAATTATTATTGTTGACAGACAGATAAATAGCACACACTTCACTGTGATTACTGCAAAGGTAGTATGGTGGAAGGTTTATAAGCGACTGCATTGGTTTCCCTTATACCCTCAAAGACGATGGCGTTAGTCTCATGATGACATGAGGGCCAATTTAAAATTTCCATTTAACCTGTGTGTATCGTTGGCAGTGTAGCGTATAATGGCGTTTCCCCGCCCCGGCCTGCCGTACCTGAACTGGAATAAGTGGGCTTGAAAATGTAAGTTTACTGAAAAAGCTAATGAACTAAGCAGCTCATGAAAGCTGAAGGAAAATCGGTGGAAAGATAGAAACGTGATGTAATTTAATTAAAGCCGGCAAGTATGCTTTGGAAGTAAAACTCAAGTTGCACTGAACTTAGCTTTACTTAAGGGAACAAATAAACAGCGAGGTAATATGTTTGTTTGCGAAATAAGTAAATCAGCAGCTTTATGTAAGTAACAGTGAAAGCTGACTGAATAGGCAGCGAGTTAGAAAAGATCTTGTGCAGACGGCTACTGCTTGGGTCTTCTTTCTTTGCATTTGTAATTGCTCATTGTCTAGGTTCAAAGTACAGGGAGATCCACTCAAAAGAGGCCCTGAATATTCTGTAATAACTCTCGCTAGGACGAAACGACATGGAATGTGCTCCTCAGTATATGGAGCTTCGAACAAGCCGGGGTGCCCCTGTGTCGGAGCGATGAGGTAGGCGCCGGACAGCCGTCATGACATTTAACTTCCATTTGCAACATCTGGGAGCATAGCTCCCCTATCCCTTCAGTCAGTCATTCGACTTCTCATCAGAAAGGTGGTGTACAGGATTGAGCAGTGCATCTTCATGGTGTGAACCTACTGGGTCACCAATTTGTTTAAGCGGTGTCAGAATCAACTGGATGATCCCGAGTTAACGGAAGGTTACTTCAGGCAAAGATGGAGCAACACACATCGGCAAGGAGAATGGCAGGAGTCCATCTTCGGCAACAGGGTCATTTCAAAGGGGCTTTGGCCAGATCGGACACCGCCAGACTTCTTCTTTTGGGGTATGCTCAAAGGAAAAGGCTATCGGAAGAAGCCTCGCACTGTGGAAGATTTGAAGGAAAACATCCAACGTGAAATTGCTGCTATACCCCGTTGAGATGCTTGCTGATATGTTCAGGAGCGCTGCGTTGAAATGTGTCTGGCAAGAAATGGAAACCACTTCCGGCATTACACATACGTTGAGGTATAGAGCATATGTTTTTGGTTCAGACTGCTTCATCCTGACGGGAGTTACAACACAATATTCGGGGACTTTTGAGTGAATCTCCCTGTAGTTCTGTGATTGTCGTATCACCAGAACTGCATTTTACTTGCAGTGGTTGTTTAATTCATTTCCGTACAATATGCATCCTCACATATGTGGTAGCCATGTAAAACATGTGTTTGTAGAACTGTATGGTGTGTAAAATTGCCAGCCTGAAGTAAATACAATGAAGTGGTGAATACAAACATTAACTGTGGTGGAAAGACGGGCGACGAGCCCAAAGAGAGCAAAGTTAACACTCCTATATAGGCTTTGAAGACTTGCATCCCACAAAGTGGGGGCTTCAAGCGGTACCTCAATCTTAATAATTTTGTTTTTTTATTGTAATTCAGACCAAGCAGTAGCACTGTCATCATCTATTTAAATAACTTCTTGGAACTGTAATTTTTAAAATTAAACCAAACATTTACCCAACAGGCTATTAGTCGAGTATGTAAAAAACTTCCGGCTGGTAAATTAGCTTTCAAGGCCTTTGACAGAAACATTTTCAACTTTATATAAAACTGTAAAAGCTTTAATATTCAAACAAGGGATAAATGATCTACTTACCAGTATTTGACAGCGAAAATACATAATTTATCCCCCAGTCTGGGTTAGCTCTAAAATCATCTACACAGTTTAGATTTACAAGAGTGAAAACCAAATTAAACTTCACTGTCTGTATTTCTTTCTATTCTTTTAAATTTTCTTTGAAAGATAACCATTTTCCCCCACTTCCAAACAATCAATCCTTAAGTCAGATTACTGTCACAATGTTGAAAGTAAAAATTAAAAACTGCCCACACATTTTAAAGCCACTTCACTTTTCAGACAAGTACATTTTAGAACTTTATTGTCGAGAGTTGCAGGATGACAAGCGCTGCACATGATGCCCCGAGCCAAGAAAGCCCCCCCTCTTTCTGCTGACATCTGGAAAAGGCTTTGCTGTCAAGCTGTAACGCTGAAGTGAAGGTGTCTGATGAAATGTGGCATACATTTTCTGCAGCAGAAATGCTGTTTTAATAATATGGGGATCATGAAAAGGTATCCTCACAGCAGGCCTGCTGAAAACGCTGCCCCCTTCAATTCGAACAGCCGGCGTTCCCTTTCTGTCACTGCATTGCTGAATTCGGTTTCTTTATTTTTAAAGAGGCTGGAAAAAAAAAAAATCTGCCTTTTTATTTCCAGCCATTCTCCAAGACAAATGGCGAAAGTTCGAAAGTCGATAGCAATCTAAGCCACTGAACCCGTAATAAAAATGTGAACATTCCAATACATCAATGGGTGGCGAGTTCCTGTAATTCAAGCTGCCTTGAATTAGATTTAGTTTGTTGTGGATGATGTCAATGGCACCGAGAGAAAAGCAAGGTTAGTTAGCCCCATTCGGTGACAGTGATCTTCAGCCAGCCATTTGGCGGTGGAGGCAATAAGGAAGCTGGGAGATCCGGTATTGACAGAAAATGAGGCGGTAAAGGACTTGCTAACAGACTGTCAACGGCCTCCACTTTAAGGATGCTGCAAAGAAAGAAATGAGGGGAAGAAATTCAGTGTTTTTTTTTTTTTTTAAAACCATAACCACATTGTGCTGCTGTTTACACCCATAAAATTGCTTTAAGTTAAGCACGTTAATCAAGACTAAAGGGTCAGAGAATGTTCGGACTTAAATACGTACACAATTATAACACTAAACAAATGCGTGTCCAGCCGTTTTCACAGTAAACTTTCCTACATTTCTGAGATTCTAGCCACATGGAAGAAGTGCAAGTGTTTTCAGCGCTTTTTTATTTTTTTAAGAAACACTAATGCGACTCCTTTTAACCCTACAGGTACAGTTTCAAGCCAGCTTTGACTGATTTTATATACTCAGCAAAAAAAGAAACGTCCCCTGACTTTCAACTGTTTTTACTTTCAGTAGACTTAATGTGTAAATATTTGTATGAACACTAAAAGAGTCAACACCATAAGACATAAACTAGAAATGTTTCACAATGTGTCCCTGAATGAAGGGAGGCTCAAAATCAAAAGTACCAGTCAGTATCTGGTGTGGCCACCAGCTGCTTGAAGTACTGCAGTGCATCTCCTCCTCATGGACTGGACCAGATTTGTCAGTTCTTGCTGTGAGATGTTACCCCACTCTTCCACCAAGGCACCTGCAAGTTCCTGGACATTTCTGGGGGGAATGGCCCTAGCCCTCACCCTGCGATCCAACAGGTCCCAGACGTGCTCAATGGGATTGAGATCTGGGCTCTTCGCTGGCCATGGCAGAACACTGACATTGCTGTCATGCAGAAACTCACGCACTTTTTGCCACTCCTGTCTGGTCCAGCGAAGGTGGGTTTGTGCCCATAGGCGGCGTTGTTGCTGGTGATGTCTGGTAAGGACCTGCCTTACAACAGGCCTGCAAGCCCTCAGACAGCCTCTCTCAGCCTATTGCGGACAGTCTGAGCACTGATGGAGGGATTGTGTGTTCCTGGTGTGACTCGGGCAGTTGTTGTGGCCATCCTGTACCTGTCATGCAGGTGTGATATTCGGATGTACCGATCCTGTGCAGGTGTTGTTACACGTGGTCTTCCACTGCGAGGATGATCAGCTGTCCTTCCTGTCTCCCTGTAGCGCTGTCTTAGGCGTCTCACAGTGTGGACATGGCAATTTATTGCCCTAGCCACATCAGCAGTCCTCATGCCTTCCTGCAGCATGCCTAATGCACGTTCACGCAGATAAGCAGGGACCCTGGGCATCTTTCTTTGGGTGTTTTTCACAGTCGGTAGACAAGTCTCTTTAGTGTCCTGCGTTTTTAGAACTGTGACCTTAAATGTCTACTTTCTGTAAGCTGTTAAGGTCTTAACGACCATTCCACAGGTGCATGTTAATTAATTGATTATGGTTAATTGAACATGCATGGAAAACATTGTTTAAACAATTTACAATGAAGATCTGTAAAGTTATTTGGATTTTTAAAACATTATTGTTGAAATACAGAGTCCTGAAAAAGGGACGTTTCTTTTTTTGCTGAGTATATAAACATAATATTAAATGAATGTATTTATGTTCCTTAATACTTTCAACAAAACAAGCACATAAATTGAAACCCTATGAAATTATTATTCTAATTTGGAAGAATTCTTTCAGGTTTATTTTGACGCACGTCTTTTTATGGCTCATGATTCTCATTCATTTGTTTCACAGACTATAACACCACCTGAGAGTTGATGCACACAATTCTTGTTCATTTAATTTGTTAATGGAATCATTATTCGAGAACGATGCATGCGATTCTTTTTCATTTTATTTGCACACTGAACATTACCCGTGAAAGAGTTGAACAGTTCTCGTTCATTTAATTCGTGAACTGGATTACTACCCAGGAACAATTAACACAATTCTCATTCATTTGATTCATATTGGCTTATTTTAATTCTGCATTTTAACTGTGTTGTCATGCTTTGTGCTTTCAGGCAGGACTATGTCATATGATATGAAGGCATGGCAAATATATAGTTTACTTGCCAAAATACCTGCCATTGCCTGGGTATATTTGTAGAATGGGATAAGGAAAGAAAGCAAAAGTATGTTTTTGTTTTTTAAACGGTGAACCTATTGTAATTGCTTGCTGTCCCATCCATCTTCCATCATCTGGTGATCTTGTGAGTCAACAACAACATTTATTTCTATAGCACGTTTTCATATAAATGATGTTGCTCAAAATGCAAAGATGAAGAAAGAAAAAATATAAAAATAAAATTAGGCAATACTAATTAACAAAGAATAAAGTAAGGTCCGATGGCCAGGGAGGACAGAAAAAAACAAGAAAAAAACTCAAGAGGGCTGGAGAAAAAAAAAACAGCAAAATCTGCAGGGGTTCCGTGGCTGCGAGACCACCCAGCCCCCTCTAGGCATTCTACCTAACATCAATGATCTCAATCAGGCCTCATGGTTTTCAGGTTTCACGTGGAAACATTAGATGATGATGGTCATGTGGACCTCTGGCCTTCAACCCATCAATGCAGGGACTGCACGGTGCTGTGATCAAGTGGTGCAACAGAGACAGTAGGGGTTAGTGCGGATTGTGGAGCCATGGAAAAAATATTTAAATGCATATACAGAATAACAGGGTTACACTAAAATGAAGCTATGAGAAAGCCATGTCGAGAATATTTTCTTTCCGGATTTGATTACATTACAGAATTATTGTAAGTCCTTGCTGGGTTGTAATAAGGAACGCTGTCATGTCTGACTCATCCTCTTAGCTCAAGGTGGACAGTTCATTGTGGTTCAATTATGAAGAAACAAATCGGGAGTTAAAAAAAGCCAACCATTTGATTCTCCTTTGTGATGCTCTGCACTTCCACTCTTAAACAAGCCTCACCCAATGCCTGCCTGCAAAAATGCACAATACTCCATTGTGTAGTAAGTAGATAAAGGCAGCATGCATCCTTGTCAGGGTGAGAATTGTTAAACTGTCGTCATTTTTGCTGCTAATCTGGCTTAAGTCTGTTCTGATGTTTCACCTGCTCTGAGTCAGCATGTGCCACTGGTCTGCAAACTGTAGCATACGGGCAAGAAAAAAAAAAAAAAAAACACCGGTAATCCCAGGGTCAAAATTTTGAGATCCAAAAATAGCCTGTCTTGTCCGTATAGTCCTAGAAAGCAACTATTTAAAATTTGGTCCAGATCTGTCAGAGGGTGCAGGATTGTATAGGGAACATAGGGACAGGCAGGCATTCTATTTTATAGATACAAATTATATATAATTATGATTGAATTATTTGGGATGTCAATGATTTTTTTTCTTCTTTTTACCACTGCTGGCCCTGAATATCCTTCTGATGAATTAAATAAATCAAATGAATCGATTTACTTGATTGGGTAGTTTGAAAATACAGTAGAGTCTCGCTTATCCGACATAAAACAGGCCAGCAGAACGTTGGATAAGTGAAAATGTCGGATAGTGGGAGGTGTTAAGAAAAAGCCTATTTAATGTCAAACTATGTTATAATTTTACACATTACAAACCTAATAAGTGGCTCGGTTCATGAACGTCTCTGAACACGTACAAATCGGGTTATGGCCAAAAAGTTCACGAAACTTTTGTCTCTGTTCACAACCACACACTCGGTATAGGAACAAGCCAGTTTCCCTTTCGGTTTGTGCGCGCCAATGATTTCCGCACGTGTTCAGTCTCTCCCTGTGCAGAGAGAGAGAGAGACAGACAGACACACACACGCAAGAGAGAGAGACACACACACACACACACCAGAGAGGGCTGGCCACATAATCCACTGTAATCATGTTTTACAACAAAACAACAGAAAAATTTAACTGAAAAAATGAACTTAGCAACAAAAAATAGACTACGCTCACGCTTGCAACGTACAGTTCTTGTTGCCGATTGCTGCGTTTTTTTTTTTTTTGCGGTGGGACGTCGGATAATACAGAATGTTGGATACGCGAAGGTCGGATAAGCGAGACTCTACTGTAATCAAATCAGTGAAGCAAGCTGAAGTGTCCTTTACTAGTACAGATCCATAATATACAGTAACTGCTTCCACATATGCTGTTTAACACACTGCAGCTGGAGAACTGGCAGGTTCGAGTGACTCACTTGAGGTCCTAACATGAGTCAGAGGTTGGGACTGAACTGCCATCCTCAACGGTTCAAGTATATGGCCGCCACATTTGGAGTGGCAGAGTGAGTCAGATAGTGGGCGGAAATTGTAATGACTCTGCTTCTTTTATTGCTGTGGAAGCTGCATTGAATGGCTATGAGAAATGACTTGACTTCAGTTTGAAATAGCATCACGGTGAATGTATGTATTTAAATAAGGAGACAGCATTCAGCTGAAGGAGGTTTCTCAGTTTAGATTGAATTTGGAATTGAATCCCAGTCCATTTCTCTGAAGTTTTGGGTATTCCAGTCTCACCCTACATCTCAACAATGTGCAGAATTATCAATCCTGTAGATGTTCCCTGCAATGTGATGGCACTGATGCTTAGTTGGACCCCAATGTTGCCAAGATAGACTCTTGCTTCCCACAATCCTGTAATGGAAAACGGCTCAGAAAGAAAATATGTTTTATGGTGAGGAATTTAAAAGTGAAACTATTGGTAGAAGATCACGTCTTTTCCACCAGACGTTGTGAGGGAGTCACACCAAAGCAGTCCAGTTGTCTCTCAATGTTACATTTGAAGAAGCAAAGCAATCAGGAGGTGAAAAATAAACGATAATATTTTTATAGTAAATATCATCGTAAGACAGAGCCGCATTAAAACTGTTGAGCGCCTGGCATGTTTATTTAAGGACTTAACCAGCAGTCATAAGGTTTACAGTCCGGTGTCTAAACCATTAAGCTCCACTACAAAACCACTGCAATGAAAAATGTATCCCTACTACTTCAGCAGTGCCAAGAAGAAGAATCAATATTCTGCTACATAACAATACCAAAAACATTATTGGAAGGGCATTGCGGCCGCTAAGCTCCTGCCTAAAATAGATAGATGTCCCGTTCATTTTCATTTCTGTGTTGGGTCACAGCAAAATAAGTAGCCTGTTTCTGGCTCAGCACTATTGGCCCTGCAGTGTTCTCCACTTTGTGTGTGTGTTCACATGTGCAATGTGAACAATGGGGCTTGAAGGCTACAGCCCTTTATTTCTATGTTAAATGTTTAATTATACATTTTCCAGTAGAAAAGATAGCAAAGAGATAGCAAAGTCCTGTACTGTTTGCTCCCTTAATGGGAAAATAATAAAATATGGTTAATATCAGGACTGCATCAAGTAGTTCAAGGTTATGCCGATCAGAATGGGGCTGAGTGGCATCTTGATGTTCACCCACCACTGAGGAGAACTCCCTGACAGTGCTTAATCTGGAAAAACTACCAAGGACGCCTATGCATGCTCCTTCCCTTCCATGCAAAAGTGACCAGCAACAGGATGTCCCTGTTTCAAAGGACAGCTGAATCCTGGTGCAACTGGCATGTACGTAGAAAATCGTTTTTTCAAAGGTGTGCTGGCCTCACACTGTACAGCAAACACCTGGCTGCATGGTGGTTAGTGCTGCTACCGGATATGCAGTGTGCGTAGTCTTTCCATGTTACCGTGTCTTGTCCTTTTTCACCGCTGTTCAATTCTAAACTTGAGGTCTTGTCATTTCAGTTTAGGCAGTTCATAGCCAATAGATTTTCTGGCAGTTGGTTGTAGCGAGACTCTTGTAATTCAGTGTTTAAACCTATTTGGTTGTATTTTGTTAGATGATAATGGTGATGATAGAGGGTATCATGATGATTTGATGCCAACTAAGACATGCCAGGCACAATCAACCCGTTGCCCAATTGATTATTTTTGAAATGGTGCTTGAACTTACATGTCTTTGTAGTCATTGCCAACTGACGAATAAAGTTATATGTGTGGTTGAGCAATGCAAAGAGGCAACTGGTGTTAATTGAGAAGTGTTCTGCTACAACATGCTATCAAGGTGATGCACCCCATCTCAACGACATACATGTTAGTGTGGAAGTATACATGACCATGTCCTGCAACACACTGGGCTCCCATATACTGCATGCCTGGTGAAGCTGTGCACTTAATGCTACCAGGATAACCTCTGGGGCTCTGAACTGGATAAGAAGGTAAGACAAGGGATGTATATATGCTATCAGAGAAGACACAAATTGGCTGGTTTCCCATGGCCCCAGGTGGCAAATTCATTCTGCACATTCAATATCAAGTCCTCCCTCCTGGGTAAATGCCACCCATCCCAGCCAGGAGTCCTCATTAATGGATGGGTGGAACAAGTTTACCTGTTGTGGCCATGGGTTTCTCAGCACAATTGGTAGCAACAACTCCCTGACAGGTCTTCTGTGTACACATCTGCAGGGCTGGATGGAATGTATTGTTCTGATTTGTGGGTTTTGCTGGACCACCAGGGGGAGATACAGTAAGTGGAGAAGCTTTACCCAGTTTAAGTAGGTTTCACCTCACCTGGAAGTGCTTCCTGGATAAAATATGGTGGCACTGGAAGTACTCCCTGGTCCAGAAAAAAGGAGACTGCTCAACTTCACCCGGGGTTAGTTGCAGTCAGGTCCAAAGTAAGGACAAAACTCGCAAGGAAGAGTAGACAGAAAAAATGACAGAGAAGTTTATTGTATTACAGAATGGTGAAGAGTCCCGATGAAGGTAATTGTGTTAATAAAAAGCTTTTAATTGTAACTGAAGTTGTCTGTGCAGTTGTGTTTGGGGTGCTCCTATGCCCACTACTGGCCACAATACGTAAACAGCTCAGATACTGTATCCTTCACCTTATTGCTGTGAGTTCACATCACAAAGCATCTCAGTTATAAGTTTTGCATGGGGGTGAATTGCCAGTAGTGAGCTGCAAACCCACAGCATCTGGCTCAGAAGCGATCTATTTGCAGCGCAATCTTAATGGAAGGCTCCATTAGTGAACTACACAGACATTGCCTCTGAACACTGTGAGCGGTGCACTTCCTGGTGACGTCTGTTGATCTCTGTCCGTCAGTGCAAATCTTCAAACTGAGACACTTCATGTTGCGAGCCAATTGGTGATGAGGATGAGATTTAGGATGTGTTAAGGTCTACTTAATAAAGAGTGCAAGGGAGAATCGGGACACCTTTGGACCCAACGGTGGTCAAACAAATAAGAAGGGCAATATATAAAAATTAAATCGTCATCCTTGTAATAATGAGCAGGAATTAATTGAATGGGTGAGGAAGTACTTGAACTGTTTTAAAATATTTATGGATACTCCATTGCTTATAAAGCAAAGCTGTGTATTGCTTATTCCATTTCTAATGTACTGTATATATTGTGCTCTGGAGTACAGCATGAATAATGAGAGTAGCACCAATAACTCCTGTTTTCATTTTTCTCTCATGTAGAAATGTGACAGTCCAAAAGGTTAGTGAGCACCCGTTTTGAGAAGTCTATTGGTATGCCTGTAGCATATTGCATTTGCTGCACTTGGTATGAAATCAGCTTGTAAATTAACTAAAATCACCAAGTTTCAGGGCTGCTACGTGACAACGTCCTTACATCTGTTATGTCACTGTTAGCCGGACCTAGAATGCAGTGGTTATGAGAATGGATAATCGAGGCGGTTTCAGATAAAGCTTGTAATCTTCTTTGGTATCTTGCCTTGCTTTGGATTGTTAATTAATTGTTTATCAGCCTTATCAGTGTTTGCTTTATTTATCTCTTTTGACAGAGACGCATCATGAGAAGCGCATCATATGATACTCAGCCACACAAGATAAGAAGGTACCGTACTCTGATTTATAAATGACATTGTTATAATGAATGCTTTGAAAGGTGCTATATTGTGTAAACGTTGATTGATTGATTAGCTGAGTGAGCGAGTGAGTGATTGATAGATGTCTAAGGGATTAATCTGCATTCCTTAGCGTGCCAATCAGTGAAGCTGTATTTTCATTTTGAGAGCATCTGTCACTTGTTAAAATAGTTTGACTTTTCTAAGAAATATAATAAAACCAAAACATTAAGAAAATTATCAGGACTGGCTCTGGAGACCTTCTAGGCATGAAAGAAATTGATTTAGATGATGTTGTAATTATCTCTGGGAAAATCAATATACAGTACATGAATGAGATTCTTTAAAGGAAAACAAAAAGAAGTGAGTGTATAATTGGCAATAAGTTAAAGCTGCAAAGACGTCATTGCAACACAATTTTCTGAAAATAAGACAAGGCCGAGGGCCTTATTAGGGTCTCTCTCAGATCTGGGGCCTCATGTATAACTGCATGCGTAGAATTCACACTAAAACATGGCGTACGGACAAAAACAGAAATGTGTGTATGCACAAAAAAATTCAGATGCATAAATCTGTGCGTACAACAACTTCCACGCACTACATACATTTCAGTCAACAATTTAAATACTAAGATGTATACTTGACATGATTTTCCTGATGAAATGAATTAAAGCATGTATTAAACATGGGGCATGGTGGCGCAGTGGTAGCGACGAGCTAAGAGAGATTGTTCCTGTCTCCCACAAGATGCTTGCTGCGCCATGCGCGACCCTCAATAAAATAATTTATTGCTGCATTACTCTCTCATTCAAACGTACAAACCCCCAATTCCTGCCCTTCCTTTTCTTTCTCCAAGTACCCAATCACCAAACAATCAGCTCATGCCATCTGTAACTCTTCAAAACTTTTAAGGTACTTTGAAATATCTTCGTAGTACATGTTTAATTATTCTATCCATATATCCATCCAGGGTTACGCCAGTCCCAGCAAGCATACAGCCAGAGGCAGGAACAATCCCTGAACAGGGTGCCAGTTCATCGCTACCGCTATCCTTCATGTCCACACATTTAATTAACAGTATAAACTATTTAAGTTAAGTTAAAAATGTATCTGTAAAATGTGATATATATATACTTTACTGCATTTCATCTTAAAAATGATATGAAGAGCTCCAAGAAGATAGTGCTTGGAAATCAAAATCAACTTAAAAGCCAGTTGTCGTCATCTGTAAACACACACTTTCTTCTGTTGAATTTAATTGAATTCCTTTATTGTTATTGTATGGTACAGTGAGATTCAATATGCAAATCCTCCATAAACTTATTTTCCTATGAAATGGTACAACAACAATAATAATAATAATAATAATAATAATAATAATAATAATACGATAATAAAATAAAAAATATACAATTTGAAAGCATAAGTAGCTCAGGCTGTGAAATATTACAGTGTAGTGCAAGTTTACAGTGAGGTAATGTACTTATAAGTAAAAACAGTTCTACAAGGAGTACTTAATGGACTGATTGAGTGCGTTTAGAGTTCTTGGGATGAAACTGTTTCTGAACTGCGAGGTCCATACGGGGAAGGCTCTGAAGCATTTGCTGAAGGGAGAAGTTCAAATAGACCAGTGGTTCTCAAACTGTGGGACGGGCCACCCTAGGGGGGTCCCGAGGTAACAAAAAGGGGGTGCAAAGATGTGAAAAAAAGAAAACAAGAATTGAAAATTTGAAAAATATGTCTATTGAAACCAAAACAAATTAACTTAAACTACATTTTGATACTAGAAAAATAAATCTAGAGTTAGATAAATGTCGATAAAAGTTAAGTAGGTATAATAAAATATGCATCTATGATATATCATTAATTAAAAAAGAACAAATTGGTATTAGTGGGCTCCTTTCATAAAAATGTTAGAGGGGCGCGATTAAAACTGTTATGAAAATTTGGGTTGCATATACGTAAAGGCTGAGAAAAGCTGAAATAGGCCGTGCCCATGGCTGAGGCAGCTTGCGCTAGATGCTGTACCCCGACAATTCTCTCCGCTCTTGACACAATCTGCCTTAGAGCTTTCCAATCGGCTGCTGTACAGCTGTGATTCCACACTCGGATACAGTGGGTTAAAATACTCTGAGTGGTTAACTGAGAGTAACAACGCTAAAGCAGCTATGATATTTGGAATAGTTTGGATATTCTGTGCACCATTATATGCACAGGTTGATTACAATCAGATGCCTTAAACTAAAAAACAATATGCGGTTAATTTAATTATATTTGATAAAGCCGCATCAGGGATTTGAACCTAATAAATAAAGGGAAACCACACAGGAACAGTAGCACTGCTTTGATGCTGGGTGCTGCCAGTTTGCAAAACCAAGCCAAAAACTTGCGTATGCAAGGAATTGAGCTGGCGTGAGAATGTGCGTGGCTTTACACCAAGTTTATTTTTTATACAACGAGATGTGAGCGTTGAAACGGGTGTACGCAACATTTTTGTGCATACACACTGTTTATACATGAGGCTCCTAGTCCATGGACATTGGACTCCACCTTCTTTTGCCCACTTGTCTCCAAGTGCAACACAAAGTTTATATAGGTGAACTGTGACGTGTTTATAAAGTTGATGTTTCCTAATATTCTTGTCTCTTCAGAATGACTTTGGAGACTCCTCTCTACTAAACCCATCAGCCTAAGTGTGTGGATCATGAAGAGTATCTTGAGAAGGATATCAGCTCACAGAGTTGGGGAACGAGGGAGGTGTTGATTTGAAGCCCGTGGAATCAGAAGGAGACTACAAATTGGCCCTGGATGATTGATGCGGGGAAAAAAAGCAGTGGTCAGTTTGGACAGAGAAGCAGAGTCTTGTTGGAGGTACAGCAAATGTTCAGACCTTTCTGAAAACATGTTTTCACTTTGTCATTATGGGTTATTGAGTGTAGATTGAGGGGCAAACCATATTAAAATTAAATCTACAACACAATAAAATGTGTAGAAAGTGAAGTGTCTGAATGCCTTCTGGATCCACCATAGATTGGTAGTAATTTATTTGTACCTAGAGGTGAGAATGAGTGACTTTTTTGACATAATTCTGGTAAAGTCACATGGACCCGGTAGAAAAAATGTAGCCAGAAGTGACAGCGGGGGTGTGTGTGTATGAGAGAGAGAGAGAGATGATCAAGCAGCTAAAGAACAGAACTTATTAGACCTGCTTCTCTACTTAAGTGTATTGTCTTTGGTACATGGCTGCCACCAAGGGAAGGATCCTGGCTTGGATCGGCTCACAGATTTGGGAAAGTGAGTGCAGATGATGTTGTTTCAGACTCTAAGTGAGCAGCAGCATGTGCTGGGAAATGTGGACAGTGCCCCACTTAACCTTAATGGAGAAACACTTCCCCTACTACAAATCCTGAAGTGCAGCTGTTGCCTCCACATGAATTCACCTCCACCTTTGAGGCTTTTCATCAAACTCTTCTTGGTTTGTCCATGTTGTTATAACTGAATCTCACCCAATCCATACCACCACCACCACACCATTCCACTTGAAAGCAGCTCTCAGGATTCAGTTGTTATATAACTTCCTCTAAAGAGCATTCAGTGTATTGTTTGATATTCTGATTTCATTCCAGAATGCTTGCCTACTTTCTGGTTTTGATGGAGGTTGCTGAAACACAAATGATGATGATCAATTGATTTATTATAGGAAGGTGCAGTGTCCTCACAGCTGAAGGAGCCCGGGTTTGAATCCCAGCCTGCACTCTGTCTCTGTGGAGTTTGCAGCTTCTGCCTGGCTCCATGTGGACTTATCTCAAGAGCTTTTCCTACCACATCCAAGGTATGCAGGAAAAAGACCTTATTAAATCAAAGTTGGTCCTATTTGAGTATGTCTGGTGCATGATGGGGTGGCGGCCTGTCCAGGATTGTTTTCCGTCTTGTGCACAGGGCAGCCAGTATTAGTTTAGCCCCCATCACCCTGAACTGGGTAAGCAGGTTAGAAAATGGGTGGATGGATTGGATTAAATAGCATTGGGAAATGGAGGGATTTATTAGATGCTTTGTTAAACCTGTTAATTTCTACAGAGCCAAGTATCTTATATCGGTGCTAATTTATGTGTAAATCATCTGTTTCTGTATCCTCCATCAGCCTTGCTAACTCTATGTGAACCTGAAGAATTAATGACGACCGCTGTGATTCAATCCGAGACTTATGAGTTAATGAGTTTGGTACACCCATTTGTTTCATTGATTATGGCCCTCTCACCTGCCTCTCTTCATACTGATAATGCAATAATGAGCAGCACTTGTCGCTTCATGTCTACTCTAGGCCTTGTTCTCCTGGAAACATTAAAGGTTGATTTTCACGCTTTCACTCGAAAAGAGAGCAAAACAGTTGCTGAGTGGTTAGCGACGTTGCCTCATTGGAATGGATCCGGTCACTCGCTGTCCACTTTTTTTTCCTTTTCCATTTATTTATTTGGGTGATGCCTTACACCTTTTGAGATAAAATTGGTTGCATTTTTTTTAGTTTTTTCCAATTGAAGGCAGGTGAAGTGACTTGCTCATGGTCACACGGTGTCAGTAGTGGGATTTAAACCCACAACCTCAAGGTCTGAAGGCCAAAGCCTTTAACAACTATGCCACCCTGCACTTCTCCATATGCTTTATATACTGTACTTTTAAGCATTACTGCATCACTGTCAGAGTTTAACACTGGCACTTTTGCTTTGTGTGTATATGCAGTCAGTGTGGTGTAGAGGTTAAGGCTTTGGGCTTCAAACCTTGCGGTTCTGGGTTCAAATCCCACTACTGGCACCATGTGACCATGAACAAATCACTTGACCTGCCTGTGCTCCAATTAGAAAACCAAAAGAAATGTAACCAATTGTATCATAAATGTTGTGAGCCGCCCTATATAAAGGTGCCAGCCAAGGAAGTACAGTAAATGTAAATGCTATGATATGTATGATCTCCGGGTGTCCTTGTGAATTTGCTGAGCATACACTGATCTTCTCCTACGTCCCTAAGTTATACGTAAATGTAAATCTGATGGTGCTTGCCTGTTTCCCAAAGATCCAGTGAATTTTTGTTGGAGAAAAGAATAAGTCTTCAATTGATTTGGTGTATGTGAGCAGGTGTAAACGTCACTGGGCAGACGGGGGTCCTCTCAGCCAGGACTGGTGTACTGTTGTGTATTAATTTGGGTTTACCTCTATTTTGTTTTCTTGCTTTGTTCAATGTGAGTTATTATTTTTCATGAATTTTATGATTACTGTTGGTTTTGTGTAGTATTCTGCAATTGTTCTTGTTTGGTTACTATTCGTAACCTTCTTTTGTGTTCCTGCTTACATACGTCACTGGATAGGCCCCAGAGGGGCTTCTGGCTCCTTATGAGATAAGATGGGAATGTCTTCACACCGTCAAGCAAAGACCAAGGTGCTGATGTGGCATGTCATACATTTCCTATTGGCTGGCAATGAAGCTGTTGCCCCTCACACTCAAAAGGGACTATGTAAATATGTAATGCCACCTCTGACCACTTTAAAGTGACGTTTTGTTAGCTGGTCACATTGCAGAGATGAATAAACACTTTACTGATGCTTTGTAAGTGCAATGAAGACTCATAGAAGTGAATGTTAAGGCCTTGTTACAGAATAGTAAATGAGTAGTAGATGCATGTTTGCAGTACCTAAAGTGTTAGCGACCCTTCCATCAGTATCATAAGCTACAAGCTGGAAGTTATCCATGATTTCACAGACCTGGAAGCAATGACCTTTCAGTGGAGAGTGATAGCAATGAACACACTAGATAGGCAAGGCTGATAAAGGGAGTATAAGCCAAGAGCAGGCTCATGGAGAGCACCAAAGTCCAGGTGTATATATCGACTGCATGCCGAGCACGTTGCTGTACGCCAGCGAGACTTGGACACTGCGCACAAAACAAGAACAGTGACTGAACTCATTCCACATGTCCTGCCTTAAGCTTATATTTTGCTTGCCTTGAGAGACAAGGTCACCAACAATGCAGTGCTCAAGAGGATAGACACCACCTCCTTTTTCACCTCACAGATGTACGCACTGGTTGGCTCATGTTTCACGCATGGCTGGTGGTCAGATACCCTAGGGCCTCCTCTTTGGAGAACTGGTGTCTGGCAAGAGGCCAGAAGGAAGACCCCAAATGCACTACCAGGGTATCTGCAAGCGTGACCTGAAGGCTCTCGGCATCAATTCTAGCACATTTATCACTCATATCACTCACAGGAGGTGAGGAAAGGTCAAAGTGATGCAGAAACCTAATGATAAGAGAGCCCACTGGAGCTCCCTCAGTGTTCCCCTATGCATGGTGTGGCAAGGACTGCTACTATATTGGACTCTAAAGCTACAGTAGACTCTGCTACAGCCAATTTACTGGGGGCGCAGATGCATGGTCCTTTGGATCAAAGGCTTCCTGCTACTAAATATGTCCTGCCCCTTTCAATGTGCATCCATTCTGAGTGTTCTGTAGGTGGGACCCCCAAGAGGCAGGGCCACTGTGATGTCACACCTGAGGCCCCACTCTCCCCCTTCATGTTCTGGTGGATCAGATGGCTTCCCTCAGGTTGTCACTGAAGGTTGTAAGTCAGAATTGTTTTCATTTGATTTTTCTGGCTTTGGATTTGGAGTGTTGGCTTGTGAACTAGTCTTGTTAGCCTGGGTTGCCTCTTTTGGTAAACCCTTTTTCATTACTTTATTTAATTTTATGTTTGTGTTTTCTTGTAATAAATTCTTAATCTTTAAAGATTCTTGATTTGGACTTCCATGTTCAAACCATTTTTGAGACTCCTCACAAGACACGCCAGTTTTTCTGTGACCATGTATTGGAAGAAAGTATGTTCAGGAAACAGACAGTCTGTGCAGATTTCACAAACAAAAACAACTTGTTTTTATAACTTAATTTGTGGTAATATGTAAAGGTAAGCCTCCATCAGACTGGGAATCAAATTAAACTTAAAGTAATGGTGGTTCCTTTTCCTGCGGTGGGCTGGCGCCCTGCCCAGGATTTCTTTCCTGCCTGGCGCCCTGTGCTGGCTGGGATTGGCTCCAGCAGACCCCCGTAACCCTGTTTTAGGATATAGTGGGTTGGATAATGGATGGATGGATGGTTCCTTTTCATGACAGGCATATTCAGCGTTAACATTTGCAGTGCACCATCTATTGAAATGCATTCTGTAACACATTTAAAGAGATGCATTGCATTTTTCATCCCAACAGATGGTGCATTGCAAACATTTGTAGCACGACAATTGAGTTTTACTGATATACAGTGGGATGCAAAAGATTGGGCAACCCTGTTAATAGCCATTATTTTCCTGTATAAATCGTTGGTTGTTATGATAAAAAATGTCAGTTAAATATATCATATAGGAGACCCACACAGTGATATTTGAGAAGTGAAATGAAGTTTATTGGATTTACAGAAAGTGTGCAATAATTGTTCAAACAAAATCAGGCAGGTGCATAAATTTGGGCACCGTTGTCATTTTATTGATTCCAAAACTTTTAGAACTAATTATTGGAACTCAAATTGGATTGGTAAGCTCGGTGACCCCTGACCTACATACACAGGTGAATCCTATAATGAGAAAGAGTATTTAAGGGGGTCAATTGTAAGTTTCCCTCCTCCTTTAATTTTCTCTGAAGAGTAGCAACATGGGGGTCCCAAAACAACTCTCAAATGACCTGAAGACAAAGATTGTTCACCATCATGGTTTAGGGGAAGGATACAGAAAGCTGTCCCAGAGATTTAAGCTGTCTGTTTCCACAGTTAGGAACATATTGAGGAAATGGAAGACCACAGGCTCAGTTCAAGTTAAGGCTCGAAGTGGCAGACCAAGAAAGATTTCGGATAGACAGAAGCGACGAATGATGAGAACAGTCAGAGTCAACCCACAGACCAGCACCAAAGACCTACAACATCATCTTGCAGCAGATGGAGTCACTGTGCATCGTTCAACCATTCGGCACACTTTACACAAGGAGATGCTGTATGCGAGAGTGATGCAGAGGAAGCCTTTTCTCTGCCCACAGCACAAACAGAGCCGCTTGAGGTATGCTCAAGCACATTTGGACAAGCCAGCTTCATTTTGGAATAAGGTGCTGTGGACTGATGAAACTAAAATTGAGTTATTTTGGCATAACAAGGGGCGTTATGCATGGAGGAAAAAGAACACAGCATTCCAAGAAAAACACCTGCTACCTACAGTAAAATATGGTGGTGGTTCCATCATGCTGTGTGGCCAGTGCAGGGACTGGGAATCTTGTCAAAGTTGAGGGACACATGGATTCCACTCAGTATCAGCAGAGTCTGGAGACCAGTGTCCAGGAATCAGTGACAAAGCTGAAGCTGCGCCGGGGCTGGATCTTTCAACAAGACAACGACCCGAAACACTGCTCACAATCCACTAAGGCATTCATGCAGAGGAACAAGTACAACGTTCTGGAATGGCCATCTCAGTCCCCAGACCTGAATATAATTGAAAATCTGTGGTGTGAGTTAAAGAGAGCTGTCCATGCTCGGAAGCCATCAAACCTGAATGAACTAGAGATGTTTTGTAAAGAGGAATGGTCCAAAATACCTTCAACCACAATCCAGACTCTCATTGGAACCTACAGGAAGTGTTTAGAGGCTGTAATTTCTGCAAAAGGCGGATCTACTAAATATTGATTTCATTTCTTTTTTGTGGTGCCCAAATTTATGCACCTGCCTGATTTTGTTTGAACAATTATTGCACACTTTCTGTAAATCCAATAAACTTCATTCCACTTCTCAAATATCACTGTGTGTGTCTCCTATATGATATATTTAACTGACATTTTTTATTGTAACAACCAACGATTTATACAGGAAAATAATGACTATTAACAAGGTTGCCCAAACTTTTGCATCCCACTGTATATATGATGATTTTCACTGTTTGATTATTTATTGATTATACTGAATGACTTCTGTTCATTTTGCCTTTAGCAGTCTTCCGAAGCATTTTAATTAAAGCCTCTTGATCCGTGACTCAGTCCTGCGGCTACTTTAGTACAAGGGCAAGTATTGATAAAAAAACAATGTGATCGAGTGTAGCAGAATCATCAATCCAAGGGTCCTGTTTATCAGTAACTAGCAAGGGCATGAGAAATGAAACTATTTACGTACTTCTGCAATTAACAGTGTATTTGAGAAGTGTAATCAACAGCTATAATTCGGTCTTCTCCTTCCATGTACTGAGTGACTCCAGGCACATGTCAAGTAAAGGTCTTATTCCCATCCTGAACTGGCATTGTAAATTTGACTTTGACCGTAATAATAAAATCCATTACTATAAATGTTTTTGATGCACCAACAGTTGGAATGACAATCAATTCTTATGTCTCTATTATATGACATTTGGTATGGGATTAGTAAAAGCAGTGTTACACTATATGTTGGAGTGAATGAGACATAGCAGTCGGGCAGAAATAAAGATACGTTGACACACTGTATGCCCAGCAGACAGAAAGCTTAAGAGGGTGACTAGAAGACATGGACATAGTCACAAAAAACATAGCAAGGGTCATCACCAGGAGAGCAAAGTCAGAGTTGGATGGAGTGCAGAGATTTCGAACACCAGAGAAACAGAACCAAGAACATTTTTCAGAAAGGTTTAAAGGGGTTTAGAATCCACGTAGGCGTATAGGAAAGCATATCTCTGAATGACCTTTTATCCTTTTCAGCATGATTGACAGGCCATGCCCACTGCAGGATTGTCCTAGCAATGGCAAGCAACAATGGCACCATCAGAATGGTGGTGATACAACATCCCAAATCAAAACTGAAGCAATATTTAAATAAACAAATGAACCCAAAGGATACCTTAGGGTATAAAATTCTCCAATAGAAGCAAACGATATTCAGAATAAGAGTTCCTGACACACAGTCACTTATCCTCTTATGATTAAGGTGATTGACCGTGGAGGACAAGAGTAGCAGTTGGCAGAACTCATGACTGATAGCATCTTGGGACAACTGAGAAAGCATCGGAAATTTGAGTTCATTTGTATGGCATTTTCTGCAGGTGCTATGGTTTACTCTTGTGTAATAACCTAATAGTGATTTGATTTAAATTATTTGGCACAAATAGTGTGGGCATGCCCTGCACTGGCATGACAGCCCAATATGGTCTGATTCCTTATATTCAATGCTACCACTCACACATTCAGGTTTAAAAGGTGAATGGGCAGGCAGAAACGCAAGAAAACCCAAAGCGTTTTATTCGTCGACTAAAGTGAGAGGTCCCGGTGATCTAAGAGAGCCTAGAGGATGAGAGGGAACTGGGCAAGCGCGTCTCCTGTTGCGCTTCAGGCAGCCTGCTTTCAATTACCATCCGAGTACATCCTCAGTGTTAAGCCCACTTGTATTCATAGCAGCAAAGCCGCTCTGGCGGAAAAGCTTTGAAAAGAGAATAAAGTCTCTTTGTGTGCGGGAAGGAGGAAAGGGAGAGAATCTGAGAAGAAACGGTAGAAATAAAGGAATCAATGTAGAATAATCACATTTTCCCCCGCGACCCAGAACAAAATGTGGCGAGTGTCTGCTGCTCATATTCAAGTGGCACACTGACACCGTTGAAAGCTTTTGAAAAACCTTTACTTGTTTTTTTTTTTTTTGTTTTTTTTTGCACAGAGGTGGTCCTTTCTGCTTTTTGTTACTATTTATTCCAAATTTACTAAATCAAGAGTGGCAAAATGGCACAGTCGAAAGCAGTGCTGCCTCCCAAATGTGGTGTTGCGAGTTCAAATTCTGTACCCACTTGTCATCCGTGTGGCGTTTTCTTGTTCTCATCATCCCCTCATAGCCATGTTGGTTAGTTTCACTGCCGTTTATTTCTAAACGGGTACTGTGGGTGTGTGCAATGGTAGACTTTGCAATAGGCTACCTAGTGTTGCCCAGATCCTAAATTGTAATAACTGACTTTGAGAGTGTTAGGTTCTGATTATCTCAGACTGGAGTGGGAATTCAAACGTGTACAGCGCCATCAGAAAACATTCAGGCCCCTGCACTCTTTATACATTTTGTTATATTGCACTCTTGTGCTAAATTCATTTTTTCTCTCATCAAGCAACACTTGATATCCCAGAATGACAAAGTGAAAACAGGATTTTTTGAAATTTTTGCAAATGTAGTAAAAATAAAAAAGTGAAATATCAAGTATATGGACACTTGACCGGGTGCTTCGTTGAATCTCCTTTGGCAGGGATTCCAGCTGGGTCTGACACAACAAATGGATTTGGGGATTTTCTGCCATTCGTTTCTGCAGGTACCTCTCAAGCATGGCCACATTGATTGGAGACCATCAGAGGGATAGCTGTTTTCAGGTTAGCTCCAGAGATGTCCGATTGGGTTCAAGTCCAGGCTCTGGCTAAACAACCCAAGAACTTTCCACTCAAGAAAAGTTCTCTCCTGTGTTGTCTTTGCTTTGTGCTTGGGATCATTGCCCTGCTGAAAAGTGTGAATTCAGTCCAGTCAGAGGTCCAGAACACTCTGGAGCAGGTTTTTAATTAAGGATATCTCTCTACTTTGCTCTGTTCAGGTTTCCATCGACCCTCTCTAGTCTCCCAGTCCTGCTGCTGAAAGGCAACCCAACAGCATGAGGCTGCCGCTATCCTGCTTCGCCATTGGAATGAGACTTCACTGGTGATGAGCAGTGCCTGGTTAACCGCTGACGAGACACTTAAAATCGAAGCCAAACAGTTCAATCTTGATTTCATCAGAGCAGAGAATCTTGTTTCTTACAGTCTGACTCTAGGTGTGTTTCTGCAAATTCCAAGCAGTGTTGTCTGACTACTCCGTCACAAAGCCCAGATTAGTAATGTGTTGCGCTGATAATTGTTCTGCTGGAAGTTTCTGTAATTTTCATACAGGTTTCCTGGAGCTCCGCCAGAGTGACCCTCTGAGTCTTGCTGACCCCGTTTTACCGTGGCCCTTCTCCACCGCTCATTGCTCATTTTGGCCAGGTGGTTGGCTCTAGAAAGAGTTGTGGTTGTTCCAGACATCTTCCAGTGCTCTTGGGAACCTTCAATTCTGCAGGAATTCCTTTGTAGGAATAATCCTGTCTGTAAGCTCTGCCGATAATTCCTTCATACCTCATGGCTTGGTTTATTCTTAACTGTGGGGCTTTCTATAGACCAGGGGTCGCCAACTCTGGTCCTGGAGGACCACCGTGGCTGCAGATTTTCATTCTAACCTCTTTTTTTAATGAGTGCCCTGTTTGTGCTGATAATTAACTTCTTGTAAATTGACTTTAATTGAATTGCTTTTTTAAGATTCTTTCCTCTGAATTTCTTCATTGCTCTTCTGAATTGCTTCATTTCATTCTTTAATTGGCACCCAAACAGAAATGAAATGTGACGTGAGTGAGCCAACAGAAGATCAACAAAGTGAGAGCCTCAAACTCCAACCAATTTCACTCCAACCAGCTGCTTAATGAGGTGCCAATTCTTGTTGTGAATTAAAGCAGTTCTTTAATTCTGTGGCTTGTTGCTGCTCTCGTGGTGCATTAGCAGACATTTCTAAAATTGTTAATTTTCTCTTTTCTAAGAGCACTGTTAAACTGTTTCAGGAACCAGAGCAGATCAACATTCCTGAGACCTTCACCTTTCTTTATTTTCAGATATTGTATGATGGACACCAGTTGCTTTGACTCATTTTGAATCTTATTATTGTTTGGCTGCTAATTAAGGAAAAAGAAACAATTAAGGAGTCTGAGTCTTCAAGAACAATTCAATTCAAATTAGTTCAAAAGAAGTTAATTAGCAGCAAACACAAGTCACTCATTAAGAAAAGGGTTAGAATGAAAACCTGCAGCCACAGTGGTCCTCCAGGACCGGAGTTGGTGACCCCGCTATAGACATACATGTGCCTTTTCTAATCCTGTCCAGTCAATTGAATGGACCACAGGTGGACTCCAAACAAGGATGCATTTACATGCACACATATAAATGTTTAAAGGTGAATAACTGGTTTCTTAAATATCTGCACTTACATGGAAAAGAAATCTTCTGAAGTTCTCATTCTTCAGAGCACTTTTTTTGAAATGCACATGAAAAGCGGACAGCTTCCAGATTGTCTCTATTTCTCCACCTCTATTACTTGAGCTTGAAAGAACCTGTAGTAGTCTTCCTCCAGGGGATTCATCTGTAGGGTCCTGCCAGGACTGGGCCAGACATGGTCTGTGTGGGACAGAGAGAGAACAGAATGACGGCTTTAAAGACTCGTATCAAAGTGTAATGAGTGTGTTACACGGTATGGCTGCAGCTGGCAGCACTTGGCAATCTGTTTCTTTTGCCGTAGTATGCTTTATAGAAGAGTGTTGATAAAATACAGAATATACGAGACATACAGTGTCAAGGTTCACGCCCAAACCACTGTTGGATATTCCAATTCGGCAGACAGTCTCCTGGAAAGCATCATTCTTTTGTAGTCAACAATTATGGGACGTCATAAAGCTATGCCAGTTTTTCCCGTCCATGCATTTTGAAACCCTTATTATCCAGATACAAAAAGTCGTTCCCAGCAGCACTGGGCACAAGTCAGCATTTAATGGCAGGGCACACCTGTAGACTACTTCTTCCGTAGCTCTTCCCATTTTTATATGGTGTTGCCACACTTCTTCAGTAGAGGTTTTGGTATGATTTTTATGGCTGGATGCCTTTCCTGATGCCAACCCTCTCCATTTATCCATGCTTGGGACTGCCTATAAAATGGTGGCCGGGTTAGGGCACACCCATAGACAAACCCTCCTAATTTCAAGATGCCAGTTAACCTAACAAGCATGTCTTGGGGATGTGAGATGAGTCCACTAATAAAAAAAGAAAATCAGAGTCTCCCTGAACAAGGGCTTTACTCAGCGTCCGTTCTGCAATAAATGCAGAATGCCACCCCCGACTATTACTATTGACCCAATCCAGCAAGAGAAGAAAAATCATCCATGTGAACGCGTTTTTTCTTCTCTTGGTAAATTCAATCAATATCAGTAGCTGCAGGTTATGTTTACTACAGTATACCCTTTTCTCAAAGTGATTATTTCATGAGATTCATTCATTGATTTTTTTTTCTGAACCCACATTATCTAGCACAGGGTTGCAAGGAGCTGGCAAACAGTAAGAGTTAGGCAGAAAAAACTTTGGGTGGGATGCCACTCCATTCGCAGGGCACAGTTAGATGTGAATGATGGAGAGTCCCCTAATATGTCTGTTGATGGAAATCTTAAATAAGTGTGAATAAAAAAAGAAAAAGAATGGCACCCTTCTTGTGTGTCAATCAAGGATTTAAGAGCTGGATGTGACAATACTATATGCTGTACAAATTCAGGAAAGCAAGATCAGTTCATATTTTGTACTAGTCCCATACATGCTCATCTTATTCAACAAGGAGAGATCAATAATCAAGCACAGTTAATGGCCAAAAGAACCTGAAAAAGTTCTCATTGAGGAAAGCAGGTCCATGTTCCACAACTTCTATGGCCCAGACATGCTTGAGAAGGCCTTAATGAGCATGGAGTGTGTCCATTCTGCTGAAGGAACAAAATTGAGTCATTATGGAGTATGGGATGTTCATACTTAACCATTTAATTATTTTAATAAATAAATACATATTACTTAAATAAGTAAGTAAATATATAAATAATTGAATACATAGTATTGTGCACAAGCATGGCGTGTTGGTCTTTAATTGAGAGTAACTCACTTGAAATGCTAAAAATGCCTGTCTGATGCAATGTATCAGCAAGTTAAAGGCTCACCAAAGATTTTTGCCCACCCTAAAGTTTGGTGTTGTGGCTCCACTTTAAGATTATCAGAAACATCCACTCTTCTGCAACCTTTTTTTTATTTTTTAAATCCACTTTTTCCAGTACAGGAGGCAGGAGTACTGGGAGCCAAACATTTATTAGGTAGTCTGAATGAATGGTCTGTTTATTGCAGGCTGTATTGCTGTGGATTTCCTCCAACAAAGCATCTCTATTCAGCTTGCACTGTGGAGGGCAGTTAGCCACAGACCTGCAACTCACAATGCCACCTTTTCTATGCAGTGCTGCCACAACACTCCACCCATCCGCAGTGCAAACCTTTGAAATGAGATGCCTCGTGGTTTGAGTCTACAGCAATACATTTGGCGACGAGGATGCGATTTGCACTGTGGAAGTTTATGTATTTCATTTATTTATAGCATTTTTTTTTATGCATCTCTGTTTTGTTGTGTTATATGCGATGCACCGTTTGGTTGTCAAGACCCTAGCCGGTTGCCAGGAGAGTGCCTTCATTCAATGGGACATGTGATGTCATTGGTGTGACATGTTGTATACCGGCACAACGTTCACCTTGTTATCAGGGTTTGGACAAACAAAGAAACGACTTTTTGCTTCATATCTTTCCTCTTTTTTCTGATTGTCTGCCATCTCATTTTTGACTACAAGTTTTGCTTTGTTACTTTTGATCACTCTGTCCTCCCAGTAATGACTCTTCTTTTGTTTCGCCACCCTGCTTTTGTTTCCTGGATTCAAAACCTTCTCCTCTTTTCGCTAGTTTGCCTCCGCTATAACAGGATGGGTGGGGTGTAGTGGTGATGTTGATCAACAAAGGAGTGCGTTGACCAGATAAAGAGCTCGGTGGGCATCACCAGGAAGTGCTCCGTTCACAGCGTTCAGAAACAAACTCTGCATGGCTGACTAAAGGGGTTCTTCTATTAGCTCATGCGGCAACAGGAAAGCGCTACTGAGTGAAAGATTATGGGTTTGTGACTGGCCACCAGAATTTCACCACAGTCCAAATCTCCAAACTGAGATGCTTTGTGGGGTGAGTCCACAGCAAACACCAGATCTTCTGGTTCTGACCCTTACATGTATTTATTCTCATTCCATCTTCTGACCTGTCCATTTTTGCCATTGTAGCTTTCCTTATTCCACACTTGGGCGGTTTGTATTTGTCAGTCAACCTAATTACCCATCTTTACACTTGCTGGAAGGGAGGGATGGGGAGAACATGCAGACTTCACACAGAAGACAGCTCAGAGAGAAGGAGCAGTAGAATCTATTTCTTAGGAAGCAGCACTTTCTGACAGTCCCTCCACTTTAAGGTGCTGCTGAATGCAATTGATGCCCTTCCTAATTCTGGCTGATTTTATATATTGTTATTTAATTTTATTTTTTTACACTGGGAGCAAAAGTGGGGTAAGAGACTCACTCCTGTAGTTTATAAGCAGTGTACATTAAACTATCAGTCTTTACCATGAACAGCAACATTTCAGAGCAGGGAATTTTGATCACTTCATCTTCGATGAAACACTAACCATGATCAAATCCCAAGAAAAGGAAATGTGCATTCTAGGTCTGAATTAAAAATAATAAAACCAAACAGAAGATGAGCTGATCTGGCATTTTAAAGACAAAAAAAAAAGAATTCAGTCCCTCAGCAATTAGAATAAATACCGCTAAGAAAACTCTTTATTTTGCTTTGCACATTTTCTGCTGTGGCAGCAAGATTTAGAGAAATAATGAACGAAGTGTGCAGTGTGCCTCAGCCACCTCCTGCCAGCTGCACAACAGAGTGCCCTGCAAACACGAACGGCGGTCCTCCTTCTGGAACGCACAGAGCCATTTCCACTCCTTCGGCACTCATGGTTTCTTGACAGTTTTTGATGCTCCTTTTATTTCCCCTTCCTTGAGAAGAATTGCATACTTTGTTTTTTTTGGTTGTTTTTCTCATATTAAAGGTAAACAAACCAAGAAGCTCAACAATCTTGGTAGAGAATCGCTGAAGGCAAACAAAAAAGTTATTTACATTAATGATGTTATTTAATCATTGCATTGCTGCAGGCTGGCGGCTCGACGACAGCAGCGGTGGAGGCACTCCGCTTTATTTTCAGGGGTTGACAGCTGTGTCACTGGGAGCGGCAGAATCACATCAGGCAGAGAGCTGAGCCCTCTGAAGGCACGAGGCCTGGAGTTCGAGGAGTTCCTGCTCCACAGAATGGACGAATTTGTACATTCAATTGCAATGCTTCTCTTGTCCAACCTGCACTCCCTACTGTTGCATTTTAGGTCAGGTCAGGTTGGGGAGCATGCACTGGTACAGTGCGTTGCCACACCCACCACATGACAAAACAGCTCAGGATCCTGATTGGCAACCCCCCAGGCAGACACGCAGGCCAGTCCTACCTTCCACCCTCTATCTGCCACAGCCAGGTATTATGTGGGCATCCCCTTGGCCTGGTCCAGCCGCTCAGGTCCTCAAAAATGACGATCCTGCGAGTGGAATTATCCTCGGGGAATCGTGCCACATGGCTCTAGTACCGTGACTAATGCTCGAATAGATAGCGGGAGCACCAAATACCCCTTTCCAGTGATAAGTCTGTCTACAGACTTCATACGAAGAGTCACCAGAGACATGAATGTCACTCCCGAGTTAAGTAAACCTCCCGACAAGGTCGACACTCTCTCCTCAAACAGACACAATGCAGATGGCTGTGCCCAAGAGGTCATTAAAGGCCTGGATCTTGGTTTTTATCAGGACACTCATAAACCCAGACACTCCAACTCATCACTCAGTCTCTCGAGTGCCCCGATCAGAGCCTTCATTGACTCCACGAAGATCACAGCATCGTCAGCAAAGTCAAGATCAGTGAATCTTTCTTTACCCACAGATGCCCCATACCCGCTGGACCTTGCCCAACACCCAGTCCATGCAAGCACTGAACAGAGTAGGAGCAAAAACACACCCCTGACAAACCCCAGAATCAACTGGGAAAAATGCAGAGGTTCTGCCTCCACCATACTCAGCACTCACAGTGCCAGTGTACAGTCCACTTATGATATCCAGCAACTTCAGGGAGGCTCCTGGAAAGTCTCACAGTGTGGCACAGGGCAGCTCGATCAACTGAGTCAAACTCTTCGTTGACTATTTTTGTTATGATTTACATGACACAAAATGGCAAAAGAGGATGCAGGCTTCAAAATATTCTAAACCAGATCATTAGTCACCTGGGGCGTCATATATAAAACCTTGCTTAGATTCAGTATTAAAAATTTGGCTGACATTTGGCTGACATTCGAAAAGGAAAAATGGTATACACACCAAAAACAAAATCGGGTTTATAAAGCCGTATGTACATCACATGCCATGCCGAATTTCTTTAAGTATCTCAAATCAACTTAAAACTATGCACATGTGCTTTTAGCTGCTCAATGTCGCCACCTTTCATTAGCAATATTTCTCTCTTTATATATAAAAAAAATCTTGAGACGAGACTTTTTCAGAGAGACAAGACATTTTCAGAGAGATAATTTCAAGTCTCGCGAGACGGTTACTTGGTAAAATAACGGAACAGCTAAAAGAGACTGAATATATGGACACAGGTGATATGACAGAAGTATGTAGATATTGGTCGACTTTAAAAGTTAAGTCGAAAACTTGTAGATCGTCTAATTCGTGTTGCCATCAGGGAAAAGTAGTGTTTCTTCCCAATGAAGAGGCGTATCTGCGAGAATGAAAAGATTTGTTATTTGGAGAAAATGAAATCCACAAACACTACAGGCAAAATAACCAAATCTACAATAATCTGTACGCGTTCGCATCATTCAATGCTCAAAACGTAGATTTGCACGATTCAGGACAGTACACTATGAGAATCTTTGGTCCCGCAACAATTAAAGTTACTACAAGTTTAATTTCAAAGAAACCACAATTTGGTCAGGTTTATGTTTAGGATCACAGAGAAGTGATGCAACATAGAATCGAAAGAGGTAAACGATTGGACGTATTAGAAATTCTACAGCTAATAATGGATACAAATCCATACATCCAAAAGTATCTTACGTTGCACAAAATTTATCTGAAAAGCACAGACAAAAAGGTTTCTTGGATTTATAATACATATATATAACTAGCAAAATACCCGTGCTTCGAGGCGGAGAAGTAGTGTGTTATGAAAAAGAAAAGTAAACATTTTAAAAATAACATAACCTGATTGTCAATGTAATTGTTTTGTCACTGTTATGAGTGTTGCTGTCATCAAGGATTTGATTATCGTTATTTCTTTCAATGATGTTCGTATTTGGAGGACGTGTTGTGTTCAAGTTACATTCCGCGTTTGTCAACCGTTGTAAAGATACAACAGGTTTCATTGATAACTTTGTGTGTACGTTGTCAGAGTTGAAACATTCATAAACACCGAAGTGTCCACTACCCAAATCGCTACCCGTGAATCTAAGATGTTTAACGGGTATTCCCGGTTGTCGAAAGGTGTATAATATTTCCCTATTTTTATACACTTGAAAGCGACAATGAAACAATTCCACGGCAGCTATCAGTTCACATGCAGAGCAATAGGTTGACAGCTTAAGCATTTCACTGCTATAGTGGTCCTGTGTAGTATAATTGTCTGCTGTACCATCATCAGCCCACACCTTGAACCTGTCCCAGTCATTCGGTACATAAGACACAACGTCCCTGCGGATATCAAGGCTGAAACTGATACGGCCATGCAATAAGTAAGAGCAAGAATGGAAGAGGCAGGCGCAATCTCAGGGCATGGAAACCACTGGGTACGGGTCGGTGAAATTGTGATCGACATTGATCACCGGAATAGACATGTTATTCGGGGTAAACTTGCACCCGTTGAGAAAGAAAGTACGAAGGAAGGCGAGAAGCGGTGGAGCAGAAAATGAAAAGCAGAAGTCAGCACCAGGAAGACGTACGTGAGCAAGTAAGGAAGCCCAACAATGACAGCCTTGAAGCAATGGAGTAAAAGAAAAGGCAGGAGTACCAGCAAGAAGACGTGAAGGAAGTTGAACAATAATAGGCTTGAAGCGGTGGAGTAAAGAAGAAGGGAGCAGTGAGCACAACGAACAGCTGAGGAAAGTAAGGAAGCGGTGAGGAGGCACATGAGTGCGGGATGTCATTAATGTACATAGGCAGGGAGCCAACCATGTGGTAGGTGCACGGACAGAGGCTGTGCGGAAAAAGGAAGGGGGACCGGGGGCAGCCCTTGTGTGTCTCTGCCATGAAATAAATCCTCTGTTAACAGAAATGAGGAATGAAACCGCCATTATTCTTACAGCATAATGGTGAGAACCGCCAAAAAGAAGACCTTATTTTAGAAAGTTTGTTACGGGGTACGGCGTGAAATGAAACATACTTAATGTTTGTAAGTACAGTGTAAAGGATGAGCATGGGAAATTTGGGCTTCCTACGTATATTGGAAGTCGCAGACATAGTGAGGAGGGGTTTGCCCTATCTATATATACAGTTTAGGGGGGTACACCCATTTTCCCCCCCCTGGGTGTTGTAATCGGACATGAAACATACCTAACTTTTATAAGTACACTGCAAGGAATGAGCACGCCAAATTTCAGCTTCCCACTTATATGGAAAGTGAGGGAATTAGTGATGAGTTAGTGAGGGCTTTGCCTTTTATATGTTTAGATAAACCAACATGTGACGAATTGTCAGCGATAATAAAATTTTGAAAGACAGAGATATCAAAGACAGAGTTGATATTCGTGTTTAGCCAAAAGCACAGCCCGATTCGTCGTAAGCGGCAGATCTGAGAAATGACGAGCGTGTAGGGCCCACACAGGGGTTGGCGAGTGAAGCGAGCAGGGGTCAGAGCCCCAAAGTGGTATTTAAAAAATCTTTTTTTGAATATTCACAATCTAATCAACTTATAAATTTGCTCCGAGGATTCCCTTTACTATAAATCATGGAAGAACGGAGGTCTTGGTATGTCATGGTGAAATTGACATACAGTAATCCCTCCTCCATCGCGGGGGTTGCGTTCCAGACCCCCCCGCGATAGGTGAAAATCCGCGAAGTAGAAACCATATGTTTGTATGGTTATTTTTATATATTTTAAGCACTTATAAACTCTCCCGCACTGTTTATAAATATTCCCCGCAGCGTTATACAGCATAATCCCTTTGTATTCTCTTAGATATTAGGTAAGATTCATTGAAATTATGTATATAAACACACACTGTTTATATACAGTAAAACCTAAATATTATTTTAAAGATATTGAGTGTCTCCGATATCACATATGTTACAGCCATTACGATAGACAGGTCACCAGCAATAAATACGTACATTGCAAGAAAAATAGTATACAGTAAATGTATTAATTATTTATGGTTACTCACCAACAATGACACGATGACTTGTCCAATAACAATGAGTTTAATTTTACTGCACAACAAAGGAGAGCATTACAGCCCTTGTAAAGGAGCCACTTCAGGCGATTGTGTAGCACTGCCGTTGTTCTTCTTCTGGCAGTCTTCAATTCAAATCCCTAAAGCAGATTCCATCCAGACTACCGCCTTATTACATCCACTTACAACTCGTTTTGCACCCTGGTTAAAAGGTCACTGCGGCCGTAGATCTTATATTCCTTTCCTACTTTTTAAATAAAAAGAATCGTAGCCTTCAACAAATCCAAAACGTTTACCTTTTCGGCAATCGTTAACATCTTCTTCTTGCGCTTGGGCACGGCCTCTGAAGCAGTAGCAGATTGTTTTGGAGCCATAATGAAGGGCTTGACTATGCACAAAGATAAACACTAAAGAGCACAACTCTTTACACAGTGAAGCACGTTGATGCTGAATGAGCGAGATGAGACTTCCTGGTTAACACTGCATAGCTCCTGCGTGCTCTGATTGGTTAGCTTCTCAGTCAGGAGAACTTAACTGCGTGCTCTGATTGGTTAGCTTCTCAGCCATCCGCCAATAGCGTCCCTTGTATGAAATCAACTGGGCAAACCAACTGAGGAAGCATATACAGGAAGTAAAAAGACACATTGTCCGCAGAACCCGCGAAGCAACGAAAAATCCGCGTTATATATTTAGTTATGCTTTCATATAAAATCCGCGATAGAGTGAAGCCGCGAAAGTCGAAGCGCGATATAGCGAGGGGTTACTGTACTCTATTACTGACTGAAAAGGAGAATCGCAAAAACAGTCTTTTTGCTGGTCTCTCTGCGGGAGGCACAAATAAAAACAAGAGTGGGAGCAGCTGAGTGCAGAGAGCCATAGCAATGTGCCATCATGCAGTGCCCGAACCACCACCAGTGTACAGTGTAAATGAACACAGGCTGTATGCACAAAACTGCGAGATGTTAAGAACATCCTTATTGAACTTGTTAAAAAATAATTGTGCCCAGTAAATCTCAATGATGCAATACTAGTTTCTTTACATTCTGCATGCCAGTCATCTTTGAATTTCCATTGCGTTGTGTAGTACTGCACAAGCCATCACAATGTGGCAAACATTTGTGGGGCTGTACAGCAGTATGCCACCCAACAAGCCCAAATACCGTCAACTACCTTTTAACGAATCAATGGTTCATTCTGTCATCGATCGTGTGCAGGAGTGCCTTACATAATGCCTCCCTTCTTGTTATGTACACACTATCACCCAAAAGAAAGATTATACAAGTTGTCTGTAATGTGCTAAACGTAACTGCTGCTGCTGCTTGCTGAGAAGCCAACAATCACACAGAGCATGACCCTGAAGTCTGCTTCCCACAATACTATTTGAGAAAATAATTGTAGGTTGAGCTATGCAACATTAGTCAGACACATCTGAGCATCACATATTAGTTGTTTATTAAATGAATGACAAGTGCTTTCCCTTTACAAAATCAAATTCATTCTGTGATGGTGCCCTTATTGCAACATATGTGTGCAGTCAGTTGTGCCGAGTACATTAGGAAAATCGGCAATCGCTGCGAATTGCCATTTCATCTTGGTTTGCTCATCCAGTGAGGAAACTGCATGTATCTGGGTCGCATATTAAGTATACCATCCCAACCAGACTGCATGATACACATCAGAGATAACAGTGACATTTCTGACAGATGATCGTTGAGAAGCAGCCATCGCCAGACACCCAATAGTTGTTAAAACCTGGGACAGGGATTACGCAATTTCTGTGTGATGGACTATGTAATGTAAGCTCAGATTTTTTTTTTATTTTAATTAGAAGCAGATAACATTCCATACAATCAAGTCAAACCTAACAAAGCAAAATTCAAACCCCAACCAAGAGAAAGAGAGGAGCGCCAACAACCAAAGCTAATCTTTAAAAGCAGCAGGAAAGGAAGAGTATCGTTTTCCCCGAAATGGAAGGTTATTCTAAAATGATATTGATTAGAACGTGCATATTAAAAAAAAAAAAAAAGTTTTGAACAGATCCTCTAAGTGAGAATTTGATTTTTTCTCTAATTTCAAACAGTATACAACATCAGTTACCCACTGACTTGAAAGTGATGGAGGGGAATCTTCCAATGTAGTCTCCAATTTAGAACACAACTGCAAGAGGACGGCTCTAGGAAGTCTAACTCCACTTATAAGCCAGTCATCATCACTGCAATCCCTGAAACATTGCTTTAGCCTGTCAATGGCGATATCCTCCAAAGGAGCTAACGCTGCCATTGCCAGTTATGGTCTACAACAGACAGTATGCTTTTTTTATGTATTGAAAAACAGGCTACACACTAAAAGCAGTTGACATTAGTGTATGTGTTAGGCATCATTACTGACACTGAAGACAGCTGTATTGAGAGAAAATGTCTACAGGGTGGGCCATTTATATGGATACACCTTAATAAAATGGGAATG
>JANRMT010062840.1:34650078-34708143 GCA_026402145.1 Polypterus bichir lapradei
ATATAAAATGATTGTCTTCAGTGAACACAGAAACTCTTTTTCTTGTAACAGTGTTTTTAAAGGTCAGGCTTCATCCTTGTTGTATGTGAGGATTGTAAAGTGATACAAGCAAGACCTGAAAAGCTACAAAACAGATTAATTTCTAGTTGTCTGAGAAAATTACTTTTTTCCATTTCCAGGGATAGGTCTCGCTGGTCAGCTTTTTTTCTGTAATTTTTTTTTTGTTTTAGATGGTATCAGTGTGTGCCTATTATTTGGGACTCTGATGGAGTCCTAACTTCAGTTTTATTCTTTTATTCTAGGGTAATCTTTATCTCCTTAAGGTTTTTGGACCTGTTCGCCTCTGTGTTGGTGTGTGCCAGCCCTGTCCATAATAACTGAGGAAACCACAATGAGGTAAAAGAGCTCCATATGATCTTTAAGAATCCTAAGATGAATTGGACTCATGTCTTGTGTGTGGCCTGTGTCTGAAAGCTCTTCAGTCTTCTTGAGGATTTGGTATTGAAGAGACAATCAATTGCTCTTGCCTGTATATATAGAGTATGGGGTGCATGCACTGCTTTGCTGTTTCATACTAAAGCCTTCCACCATGTTTAATGTTTGACTTTTCTTCCCCTTTCTGAGGTATCACATGCCCACAATCTAATAGATGATTCCTAGTTTTTCATGATCTCATGGCAGTATTCAGAACTAAAAATATTGAAAAATCTTTGGTCAAAATCTTCTACAGTATATATACATGTCAATTCCTGTCCGTCTGTCATGCAAAACTACCGGGGCTAAAACCTTGATCTTAGTCTTGATTGAAAGCTTGTGACCTGGTGCATACAGGAAATGCAAAAATTCTAAGGAGTCAGCAACTTTGGAAACTGACCTGTATTCATAGCATTATCATGGCAAAGTGATCGGCAAGTGAAGTGACATAGATAGGTAGAAAAAGAAAAGTGAAATCTGCTGAACGTCCATTAAATCGTGAATACTGATTATGTGATGAAGAACAAATTAATAAAAGAAGAAGCGGAGCAACATCTGCCAAACATCAAGCACAAGGTATAGATTACAAGAGTGAGAAATATTTAGACCTGCCTGCGATTATCACATGTGTCAATTGTAAGATACAGAATGCAAGAACGACAGATGGAGAAATGCATGCAGTCATCGCAAGTGTGAGTTCTTACGCGTGTAAACAAATGGCCAAAGAGTTTACTGTTGTTTATGCCTAGTCTTTTGTCGTGTCACACAACCTAATGTGAAAGGCTCCTTACATTACCCTCTTAAAACAACGTGCTTAGTATTAATTTGGGGTTTTACACACAGAAATGCAAGGCAACAATCAAGAACATTGTCAAATGGTCGAAACGTTTGACCATATGAAAGCAGTGCTTTTATATCATTACAGCAATATTAATTTGAAGACCAGTACTTAGTAAAGTTACCTCGGCAATGTGATCAACGTCATGCTCTATTTGTTAATGTCTCCCATTTCTTTAAGGGTTAATGGGAAATACAGTCTCTTGCAGTACATTCATGGTATGTGCTTGGTGTTGGGGAGTTCTCTTTATGATTGTTGTTTCTTTGGATTTTCTGGCTATTTCACATTTTCTGGCCTCTGTGTAAGGATATGATGTCCATTTAATATATTGGGACTTGGTTACTATGGACTGTCTTGTTACGCTCTTGTAAGCTTTCGCATTTTATTTGCTTTCTTGTAATAAATCTTTTATTAACATTTTTTTCTGATCATGCCAGAGGTTTAAACTGACACTCACTAATCCCACATTTTGAGCTGGAGAATCAGACAGACCACAACAGTTGCAACCATAAGGTAAAAAACCCAAAATTGTGCTGGCTATAATAATGTCAGGTAGAGAGCATTAAAATAATGTGATAACTCAGGAATCAAAATTAGCATGGAGGTTATCTGGAGACCCGTTAACATAGATGTTTTCAGAGGCTTAAGGGCACCGAGACACAATGGGCAGGTAGCGGGAGACTGCAGTCTGGTGTAACTACAGTCAAAGAAGAACCACTGTTACATTTGCAATATGTACATTTTAAAGTGTTTGGGGTTAGAGGGAGAGTTTTGACGGAAAGGGGGATTCTGAAATAAACCCCTATCTGAGACAAACTGCACCCGTCCGCTCTCATATTGTATGTAACAGCCACTCCTGCCCCAGGAGCAATTCTGAGGACTCATGTAAGAAGTGGGCCTCATGTAAGTTAATATCGAGTGTGGTGTTGGTAGGAGAGTTTGAGGTGAGGGAACTGTGAAGAGTTGAGCCACACTGCCTGATTGTAACGATTTGTGAAAGAAAAAGAAAACATTGAAAGAATCCAAATTGCTTAAGAGGACCCAGAGGTGCACAAAATTTTTGGGAGCAGCCATAATCAAAGTCAGGTTAATGAGCCAAGGTCAAAATTGCCAAAAAGATGTCAGGGAAATGAAAAAAATTACAAGTCAACATTAATGGTCAAAAAGTCCAAAACGAAAATCGCTAAGCTCTGTAAAGAGTTCTTTTTTGTTTTTAATCCCAAAGCTAAAATGACAAGGATACTGCTCCGCCTCCATTTATACAGAAGTAGAGATGATGTCAGAGTCGCATGATCTACAAAAAAACCCTGATAACGCCACAACAAACATGGCCACCTTGATTAAAACAACCTCATCAAAATGTAATGTATTGGTTTAAAAATAATACGAAATTCAGAGAAAACATAATTATGACATGCCACTGTCCCCCTGAGATGTCGATATGGAGTACAGCCATCTGGTTTATTAGAAGAAAGCCTTTGAAAATGACTTAAAAGTTGAAGGTTTTCTAGATTTATGTAGCATTTTTCTGGACCCACAAGGCTCTTTACATAGACAGTGGGGCACCACCTCCAATGTGCAGCATCCACCTGGATGATACAATGGCATCCATCCTTGTGTCAGAATGCCCACCACAAGTTAGCTGTTAAATTGTGAAGGGGTGAGAGAGACAATTAGACACAGGAGATGATTAGGGGGTCCAGAATGGACAAGGCCCCAATGGGCAATTTAGCCAGGATGTTGACTCTTTTTCAAAGGAGATTTCATGACCACAGATTCAGGACCTTGGTTTTATGTCTCATCTAAAGGATGTTGTAAGTTGCCCTGGATAAAGCTATCCACCAAACAATTAGTAAATAACTACTGTTTTCGAAAGATGCCCAAGCAAATCTTGTGACCACAGAGAGGCAGGACTTTGGTTTTAGGGAAGGACGGTGCCAATGTTTAGAGCACAGTGTCCCTGACATAACATTAGGATCTACACCCAGACCACAGGATAAGTGTTCCCTGCTGTCCTCACTAACACCTCTTCTAACAACAGCAACCCAGACTTCTCCTAGATCGTCTTTCCTTCCAAGTAGTGGCCGGGCCCATACATGCTTTGATTTAGGTGGATGACCTGTTCTGAAGTGCAGATGGACAATTGATGAACAATTTCTGCTTCTTGTTGTCTGTGTTCACTTGGTTGATGAAGCTCATCAACACAACCTCAGTTGTCTTTAATTGAGTAGCAGACAATTGCTTCTTAGCTTTCATTACCATCTTCAGGATTATCAGTGGTCCTCACCTCACTTACGTTTCTTCAAGTCCAGCCCCCTTGACTCATCCGACTTGTAGTCAATTAATCCCAACTCTTAGGCTTCAGTACATAGAAACAAAAATTCATAGATCTGATGGCAGTCCACTGCAGGGCATCCCGTAAAATTGTCCCATCAAAAATCAAGGAAGGTAACCTTTAATATTTCTTTCTTTTTCAAACTGTGTAGCATCACGGGACCAGCCCTGAAGTGAATGCCAGTGATAGGTTAACCTTTAAAATTTGCTCCACCAAAACCTCTAAATTATTAAATACAATAGCAAGTAAAGACATATTTATACCAGTTTGTCCCTGGCAAGATGTCATTGAGCATCATTCATCTCTTTTGTGTTTATTGAGATGGTACCATTGTCAAACAACAGAAGGAAATCTGGCAATCCATAGTGATTTTATTCTTTTTTTTTCTCTTTCTTACATTATTTTCTGTTTGTTTTGGTTTTTTTATTCTTAAAAATGAATCTTTTAATTCCCAGTTAGAATAAGACCCAAAAATAACAACTTGCTGGACATTCAAATGCATTACTTTTTTTTTTTTTTTTTTCATGATCATCATCATCCTCGTTCACTTTGGATTGTTTTCTTCAGTTCAACAGATACAAAGAGGAATGTATTGCTAAAAACTGCATCAGAGGTAACGTGTTCTCGTGATATAAACTGTACAAGCCGGCGGCTCAAAACATAATGTGCATAATAAAGAAACTCTCAGGAATTCTGCAGGCTTTATTGAGCTGGCTATCCAGAGAGCTGCTCTGCTGTCTCCATTATTACATTGATATTCACTTTTTTTCTATTTTTATTTTTATTTTTTTTTACAGTTTGCTGCACTGGATGCAGAGCTCTTCTTCACCATTTTAAATTCATATTTCAATAGAACTCGTGTAATGTAATTTGGTGAATTGTCAGCAATGTGCCAGCCGAGGTGGGCAGCCATTCATAACCTTTGAATCCTGATGCATTCATCCTTTCAATGTATTTAGAAGAGCTAAACCTGGTGAATGCATTTAGAAAGCCTGGTTTTCATCTCCATGACAGATACACTACACCTCTCAGTCTTAATCGAGTATCGTGTCATATTAGCTTCAGGAGATTTCATAGAATTCATTCAAGTGGGCACCATACTACCAAACCACCGTCATTTTTGAAGCCCATTGAGAGACCTCTCTCGATGAAACTTAAATATCTTTATCAGTCTCGGCTGCATAGGAAAGGACATGTTCTGCATCTTCCTACCAGGGCGCCATGCTATGGCCGCCCACTTACAGGCTCCACTGCTGACAAGTCGTACATCTTTGATTACTTCAGCCTTCCCTGTCACCTTAACTGGACCACTGCTAGTCACAAAGCCGCACAAAAGTGGCTTGGCTGTGATGCAGCCCTCTATGCACAGACGTCTCAGTACAATGCACTTCATCAGGCCACCCCTCCCCGCACCCAACTCCCCATTGAGAACTTCATCATTATTGCTGCAGAAAATACCAATAACATAGATGATGTGAACAAAACAACAGGAATCATACAAAAATTTAAAAAAAAAAACAAAAACTGTGAGCCATCAAGTGACACATGATCCTGGCCTCCAAAGAAGATTCAGGTCTCGTCGTCCTATTCTATTACGAGAAAGACAGAGGGATATACTGGTTGGGGACTTTAGACAAAGAGTCAACTACATTCGTTCCTGCATTTTGAATTGCAGTTTCATTTAAACACTTCTCTGCTGTCGGGGCAAAAGAGGCGGCTCTGAAACATTATGGGGCCTAAGGACAGACTCGGCTCTTAAAGTTCGACTGATCCACATGCTTTTTTGCGTGAAACCGTGACACAAAGGTTCTTGTGCAAAATACATAATGACATTCTTAGAAGGTTAAATGCTTTGAGATTAGCTTCTATATTTAATTCACAATTAGGTAATGTATGCTAAGTGTAATAAAGGACATTTTGAGTTTTAATATTTTGCAAGGATTGGTCTACACACGTTTCAAACTTTCCCAGTTTGTTTTTTTTTTTTAATCTTGAAAATGTTAGTAAGTGAGAGGTGAACTCGAGTTTTCTGGTCGGACATAGTTGTATTATGTAGGCGAGTTCAATATGGTTTGTGGGCCCCAGCTTAGCACACAAAAATCACACCCCGGCGCCTTCAAAGCTGTTCAGCAGCAAGAAGTCAATGCGATTTTCTCTGATTGGACTCTAACGACGTTATCTTTCATTGTAGTTGAGTTGTCTTTTTTTATTTTTTTTAAATCATAATAGCAGTGGTTCCACCCCTGCCCGATTGTGTGACCCGACATTTGCGCGATAGACATATGCACGTCGACAAAATAGCGCCGATTAAAACACGCCGTCAAAATCACGCCGACAAAATCACCCCGACAAAAGTTTCATTAAATATGAGTTACTAGTTTAAAGCATATATAATAATGTTTATTTTAGAAGTCAATATTATGAGACGCGGCATGCCATCAGCACGGCACGCAGATAGTCTTTAAGATCACGCCCTGCGTATGTAGGAAGAATTGCAGCAAGGGCGTCCCACTCTCTTGGCCTCTCTCGCGATTTTGTCGGCGTGCATTTGTCAAAAACCAGTTAGCGGGTTTGTCGGCGCTCATTTGTCCGTCGTGGTTTTGTCAGGGCGCATATGTCTATCGCACTTTTGTCGGTGAACCGCCGGATTGCCACCTTGAAACCACACCATCTAGAGAGAATATCGATGGAAAGTGTTCTCTCTCTCATTCATCCATCTGCCTCGTTCCACTACACTACAATTTGCTAGAGTCCAACCTAATAGCATTTGGTACAAGGTAAGGCCCAAACCTCGACAGACTATTAGGCCATCATACTTGGGCACACTAAAGTGTACTCATTCATTCATCCATCTCTCCATAATGTAACCCACTGGGATCAGACACAAGACAAAAAAATAGAGCAACCTGAGATGAGGTGCCAGTCCAACAAGGAACAAACTCGCACTTACTTCTACCAGGGCAGCTCTTACGTCTTTGGGATTTGGAAGGAAAACATTCATTAATACTCATAACTCAGTAGCTACTTGACAAGGTTTGTTTCTCTCTTACAAAACTTATGAACAATTTTCAGTATTGGCGTACTCTTAATTGTAAATTGAAATCTTTGGAGACTTGCTTCATAAAGTTAAGCAAGCTTTCACTGGCAAAGAGTCACTTAGGGTGTAGACGCTCTCCATTTCGCTACCTCACACATAGAAGGTGACTACAAATCTCAGGTCTCCAAGTCAGAAGCTAATGTCTTTCCAACTTTGCTACAGGGAATTGCCGTATTTCATCTGAGCCGGCGGACATTTTGATGGGTGTCCGATTACACGGTAGCAGCAGCCTCGCTTTGCTCTCACCTCCTGTTACGCTCTCCAGTCTATTAATCGATCTTGTGTGAGCCTTCAGATGTTGCAAGCGAAGAACGGTTGAGAGTCTCATCCCTTTGTTTCATGCCATTATGCGGAAAATCTGGCTGCAAACTTTGACCCCTGAGTCGTAAGTGAATGTATAGCCGGCTACACTTGACTTATACCATATTTCACAACGACAACAGGCTGGCTGTCTCGGCCTGCTTTGCTTCCCATTAGAAAAGCATTGACTCTGAAATGAAAAAAATTCAGAAAACGAATCCAAAATATTGAATGAATATCCATCGATTATCCAACCTGCTATATCCTAACTACAGGGTCACGGGGGTCTGCTGTAGCCAATCCCTACAAATTTAAATAACTGGCTCTTTAATTTTTAATTTTTATATTTTTGTCGTCTTTTACAGACAACCTGTCTGCAGACCCACATTGTATTGATAGATAGATAGATACTTTATTAATCCCAAGGGGAAATTCACAAAATGGGTATGAAAAACCCATCAGAAACTTCAAAAAGACTTTGTTGGACAGTTATCTTATCAAAAGATCTTAACCATACATTGTTCTCCTCTTTTGCTAAATGAATCATAGCCTGAAGAGGTCTATTCATTTTTTACATTTAAGACATCTCACTTAAAGATTTACCAATGTTGTTACTTGTCCTAGTGTGTATATAAACACAGGGAACTCCAGTTTCTGTATTACATTTTGCCTGAAGAAGGTGCCTGAGTTGCCTCGAAAGCTTGCATATTGTAATCTTTTTAATTATCCAATAAAAGGTGTCATTTTACTTTACTTCCCACTACATTCATAATGGCTAACACAGTACAACACCCTCGTACTACAGTTATCTTTAGCAGAATTTACTTCTTTTTAAAACATTTAAGCTTTTCCAATTGCTTGTGGTAGTTTTGACTTTTTTCCCCAGTTGCTATGTGGTTGCAGCAATATCAGTTTATTATTATTTATTTTATTTTTTTTACAGGAGTTCCAGACCTTTTTATGATGAAGAATGCATCAAGTCAGGGCCCTTCACCTCAAGAGATTCAAATATGATGTTAATTTTCCTAGATAATATTTGCATCTTGCTATGGTGCCATTTTTGTTTTCTTACAGGTGGTATGATTCCATGGACTTCTTACCCAGAGATGCTTAGATGTGTTCTGCTTGTTGTGCCATCAAGAAGCTATGCTAGAAATGGTCAACCCATCTGCTTACGCATAATCAGAGGTTTGCTTATATCTATGCGTGAATTACATTGAGTGCGTTATTCCCTGTGTAATCTGACCTGAAAGATTTAGGTTAGCAGGTTAGGAGGCCGGGATGAATTGGCTTGCTGAATAGGATGGACTGACTCTTGTCTGGCCGGTAGCCCTGTATACTCGATGGAGACTGTAAGTGTTTGGACATGCCAACCAGGATGGCTGGTGTTCCCTTTGATGAGTAAGGGCATAAGGATAGTGGGAGAGACTGCCTGTCATAGCTGTATATCCCCACATTGTGCTTCCTTTTACTGGATCGCCCATGTACACACTCATGGGGCTGCCTGAGAGCTGTAGTCCTACTGAGACTACAATTGAGGAGCTTCTGAGACTAGATGTCTCTATTTTGAAGGGCTTACATCCATGCAATGTTTTGGAAGCAGAAGTACTCGCGGGTTCAGCACAAAAGGAGCCTCATCACCTCACACTGGTAATAATAATAATAATGATACATTTTATTTGTGTAGTGGAAGAGAAGGACAGAAAATTTCACTGTGGGAGGTTTGGAGGAAGGATGACTTAGAAAGATAAGATTTGTATTGCATTGTGGGTCTCGTGTGAAGAAGCCAAAGGTATCAAATGAAATACAGAAGATTGTTTAGAATCAGTAGTTGTGCTAAGGACTTGGGGTTCAGATATGCCACAAGTGACCACGATAGACTTTAGGTTTTAAGCTCAGTGCATTATTTTAAATACGGTTCATTCTACTGGTCTTTACTCTTAAAAACCTTACCGTCATTTTGAGTCGGCCAGGAGTCATGGGGTGGGTAAGGTTGATCCCTGGGGTCACTTCACAGGTTTCAGATTTCTTTAAAAAAAGATCAAAGTTTGTTCATGTGACTCAGGTACTTACAACTTTAATTTGACTTTGTGTTAGGGTTTCATTTTGGGGTCTTGATGCTCATTAGTTTTTTTGAGGGGTTTTGACTGTTGCTGTATACAACTCTCACTTATTTCCTGGTCCTTTCATTTGTCCTCATGGTATGACATTCATTACATTTGCTTATGTGTTCAACTCCCCCCCCCCCCGGTAAGGCTCATGGAGATCTAACAACAATACTCTTTGGGCTGGATGACTGTCTATTTTAGACTTCACACAATAACATTCATCTGCATGTTAACTTTTAAGTATTTACATAGGTGTTTCTCGGTGTAGATGGAACCCAGAATTCATAGAGGAACCCTCAGAAAGGGTCCCATGCAGGTGACGGATACCAAAGCAATGTGAAATTTGCATAGTCATCCTTTCCAGCCATTTTTCATTTCTTAGTTAAACATAAACTATGACTGAATTAGCTAATACATTCATGAATTGTGGAACGCCAACATTTTACCTTCTCTAAATTCCATTGTAGGGTGGCAGTACTCTGGATACTCAACTGGCAGCAGCAGTGCAGTGGAACACCAGTCCATCACTCCAAACATACCAGGTGAGATTTACCTGTTAAATTTTCTTTAAGGTGTTTGGGACAGGTGAGAAAACATGCAAACTGTATCTAGGCAATGATTTGAGCCCTCGTCCCTGGAGCTGTGAGACACAAGCCCTCACAGTTGGACCATCTCAGTGAAGTCCAAACTTCTGGATCTGGATTTCTCACAGGTTGCTTATTTGTATTCGCTGCACTGCATGAAAATGAACAGTGCTATTTTATTCATTAAGATTTCAGCAGTTTCATTTGCACTCTTTAAGATGTGTAATATTTTCTGACAGTCTTTTTAAAGGAATGTCATTTGACACATTTTAAAATGGTTAAATTATATGCCCATGAACGGCATAGACTTTTGTAATTATTATATAGTCTGCCACTGGAAGTGTGCGACTTTTTTCGATAAAGGCCAAATTAAGCATACCGTGTTAATCCTACAAAGCTTTCTAGGAGAGCATGGTCTTACACAGTATGGTTACCTTCATTCCCACACCCATTCAGGAACGACAAGTGAACACCCTGTGCATGCGTTAACTGAAGCGTGCAAGCCATCCTCACTTCCGACTCATTTGCTGCAAGGAATTCTTGGTTTTCCTTTTCAGCCTCACTTTTGACATCATCCTACGCATGCAACTAATTTAAATTTTTGCAGTTTTAAGCATTCAAAAAAGTTTTACATACAGTAAATCCGATGTCAATGTGCGGTCATTTTCAATGTATATGACTAACTGTCATGTACAGTAGTGAATGGGACAATGGGTAATCGTGCATACAGCGTCTTCACAATGTGGGCTTCCAGCTTCAAATTTGTGGGTACAAAAGTTGACCACCTGAGCCCTCTTGTTTGTTTCATTTAAACTTCTGCGAGCCAAGCAATTTTGTCTATGAGTATAAACACAAATGCTGACTTTCTGGTTGATTTCCAGGTTATAATAGTTAACCTGAAACCCCTTGAGGATCTGAATCATTCTTATTATTAGACGATTAGGTGATATGAATCTAATTTTATTTTAATTAAGAATACTTTCACATCAGATCAATTGTATTGTAAAGCACCTAACGCTGGTGCTGTGTAAAAATGGTGCGATTTTAAATAAATTTTGACATCAGGCCGAGGTCATTTTTTAGGACCTGCATTCTTTCCTGTTCTCTGCTTCTCTCCAACAAACACCCCCTCTCACTTACCCAGTCCTGTCTCCTCGCAGATGATTGTGAATAATCCATTTCCCAAATATGTACTCTTTGTCACCAGTGTCTTTTGACACACACAAGAACATTAGACAGAGACGAACGACCCTGAATATCAATTTAAAAGCAGACAAATAAGAAAAAAGGCAACACACCGACACCGATTGGTAATGACTGATAAAAATGATCTCATCTCCCTGAATCCCTGTGCCTGGGCTAGGCCTTTTCGGCTCAAATTCGCCAGGTCTTTGCTTATATGAGTTTGAACAAATGATTTATTGCTCATTATAAATGCATTAGTGCTGTCTGTCCTCTGGTCTGGGCTGCTTTGTTATTTTTTTTTTTTTTCTTAAATTTTTTTGGAAGCCGTTAAGCTCTGCACCCCTAATTTCCAAGAGCTGGAGATGCTGCTCATTTCCAAGCCCTTTTTATTGCTGCTGCTGTTTGGGACACAAAGTGGAAGTTGGGAGAAGATAATGCCTCACTAATGCATTATTAATGGGTAATAAATGGAGTGCACCTGTGCAGGTGTCCGTCTCTTCTGCATGTGTGCGGATGTCCTCGAGATGCATGTTTTTCAGCTGTCTGCTACCTGCTGTATTTCATAGCATTAAGCCATTGATGTGTGGCCTCGCAGTAAAATGATCGAGCCATCTTAAAGAAGTTATGAACTCACACATGCATATGTGTGTATCTGTAGCTATGTGCACATAATGTGTATATATTTATATATAGTATGTCAGTGTGTGTTTATGTATATGCATATATATATATATATATATATATATATATTTGTCTATGTATATTTATATATATATATATAATTTAGATAGATATAATTTAGATAGATAGCTAGATGGTATTTTATCCTATGGAGAAATTTACATTTAGATACAGTGTCAGGGAGATAGGAAAAAACATGACATCACCTGGCCCAACTGGAATAAAATTGAGTGTCCGCTTCAAGAAACTAGCGCCTAGTGAGCTATAAAATGCACTGTCGTAGATCAGAAAATGTAGCGTGAAATTATTTAGAAATAACATGATGGCCATAAAACAAACTTTGGGATTTGGATGGATAATTTCAGCTATATGGATAATATGTGTAGATATACATACTGTACTTAAACATATATGAATATCTATCTAATATGCGCACATATGCATATATATATTCCCACACATATATGTGTATATGTACATATATATATAAACAGATGCATGCACACACATACAACCATATATTTATATACATATATGTATATAATATATTTTGAACTGTATGTAGATGTGCATGTGGATAGATACATACACATATATATGTTTCCTTAGATTTAATATGTTCATACGTGTATATGTGCGTGTACGAATATACAGGATAGATATATATAAATGTATACTAGTTAGGTGTTTATGTAGCCAGATAGATAGATATTCACTATTCTCATTTACATGTAATATGTGTGTAAATATGTGTGTATACATTTGTAAAAAATAATATATATATTTAAATTAGATAGATAAATATACACATACACACACTTGCATACTTATATACAAGATATATATAGATATATATATATACATATTTATAAATATATATATATGTATATATATCTCAAGTTTCACTAATTGTATAATGTGTTTACATACATACATACAAGATATATGTATATATGCAATTAGATGTCTCCGATTTATAGAAGAATGTTTACATGACTGTAAATCCATGCATCTTCATGCTTCAAACAAATGTTTATTTGTCATCTTCGTTTTCTCCTGTCCTGCAGATCTTGTCCAACACACAAAAAGGGGTGTTGTTTCCAAGACAATCCCATCCATCCACTGTAATGGACGTGTTCTTGTTGTCCTTTGGGTTGCTGCTCACACCAGTGGTTCATAAAGATGTGCGTTCTTTCTGTAACTCTCCCCATCTTGGTGGCTCAGTCCAGAGTTTGAGCACTATTTCATCCCGCTCCGCAGGACTTGGTTGGCTGCAATCAGCATTACGCTGATGATGAATGCAATAGCGAAGGCACAGATGAGACTCTTCCTCACGCAGGTCTGCTTAATCTGCTGGGTTGGACTTGCTGTGGTGGAGAAGAAGACAGAGAAGGCGTTAGAGAGGAAGAAAGAGACACCACAGAGCAAATCAGTGTCCACTCAGAGTGAAAACTGACCGCAACGGCACTAGAAGTCTGTTGGTCTTGTACAAACCAAAAAAACAGAAACACCAGACAAAAACATGGATATTCACACCCCACCCATCCCATACTCTTTTTTCTTAACAGAATATGCCATGGCAGTAAAAAGAAAATGCTTAAAAATAGTGCATGCACAAACCAAAAGGAGAATAATGGAGAAAGGGAATGAAAAAAATAATTCCAGCATGGCCTGTAAATGCTAAGCAGTCAAAAGACTGAGCTATTAAATAATGAGACAACAGAATTTTAATTATAACCTGGCCAAAAAGAGCTGCCAGAGAGTAGGGAAAGAGAAAGTGGGAAGTCAAAGAGAACCGTGACGCTGGGCGTAATTCACTGTTAATAGGCCCACTTGTCAGCTATTGTTAGTGGCTTATCAGTGATAGACATGGACAGGATCAGGATGTCATGTTAAACAGCAGAACTGCAATTAGGGAAGGACCTGCTTCTGCTCTTTGCCCTTAAAGCAGCCTATCACTCTTGGGTTCCTATACAGTGAAAGCGTGGGTTCAGATGGAGATCAAAAGTGTCTAGCCTCTAATTTCAGTATCTGGGTGTTGATCCACCAAAATGTCATTTTTCAGGTGTCATGAGCAAGAGATGAATGTGTGATGTGCTCTGGGGTAAAAGAGAATTCGAGCGCCTCTTACTGTCGATATCCACTGCACATTCTTCTTGGTTTTCTATATGACTTTCTTCTTCTGTCATGATGATGTTCTCAATATCCTTCATGGACAGGTGGTCACAGAAGGTGTCATAAAGAAGCCTCTTCAGCTCTTCCACTGTCAACTTCTGCATGTCACACTGCACCCCAGGAAAAAGACAGATATGTTAAGAAGAGAGGCACCCTCAGCTTCAGATGCTTGACATAAACACATGCATGGTGTAATATGACCTATGGCAGCAAAATGAAGAACTTTAGTCCAGCGTTTGAGTGAGACAAATGCATGACAGAGCTTGAAGAATTTGAGCACAGGAGCTAATGTTTGTTGTGGAAGTCCATGTATTGGACAGGCTTTAAAAAGGTTATGGGAATTACACAGAGAATGTGAACGTGGGAATCACACACCTTGAGTTGAGGTATGAAAAGAACATAAACACATGTCCAGTCTGTGAGATAAAAGCACATGCACATCACGCTATGGAGGATGTGACACCAGAGTGAATGCACCTGCGGGAAGCACACCTATAGATGTGTTATGGAAAGAGCATGAAATCTGATGGTGATGTTTAGTGTGTTGGTACTGTAATGTTAAGAGATGCATTGTGAACTTCCTGTTGAAATCCATATGAACAACTTGAACGCAAGCAATGGAGTCTGGTGTAAAAGCTCAGGTAGGTCACTTGCTATGGAATGCCTTTTATGAAGATTATGAAGACCTAGAAAAAGGATTGGTGCCAAATGCACATTAAAATGCTTTAGTTTACATGAAGGAGAAATAATTAAGTTAGGTAATATTTTCACAAAACATATCAATGATTTCTCTTTGCAGTTTTATGAAAAACAGCCAGGAAATGTCTAGTTCTTCTTATCTGATTGGCTGTTCTTGGCTGATAGAAGTGGAACCCACCATAGTCTTCTGCTGTTGTAGCCCTCAAGGTTTGGTGTTTTGCACATTTGGGATTCTTTTCTGTTCATCACACTTGTACAGGTTGGTTATCTAAGTTACTGTAGCCTTTCCGTCAAATCAAACCAGTCTTGCCATTCTCCTCTAACCTCTGTCATCAACAAGGCCTTTCTGACTGCAGAACCACCATTCACTTGTTTTTGCACCATTCTGAGTAAATGCTAAAGTCTGTTGTGTGTGAAAATCCCAGAGGTCAGCAGCTCCAGAAATGCAAAAGCCAGTCTCTCTAGCACCAACAATTATGCCATGGTTGAAATTACAGTTTTTTTCCTTTTTCTGATGTCTGATCTGAACATTAACTGACTTGTGTCACCATGATCTTATGCATTGTTGGATGATTAGGTAATCTCACAGATAAGCAAGTGTGCAGGTATTTCTAATAATTTTCTCCCTGAATGTAAGTGTTGGTGTTTGTTTATTTTGTGTGCCTTTTCTGTGGATTTTTGGGAATTTCTATACAGAATCTGATTCTTGTGTTTATTGTGATATTTATTTTTCTCCATCTCTTGTCCTGAGTGACTTGTAAAATTTCAGCGTTATGCCTCAAAGGCAGTTTGTTTGTTCATGGGTGCTGCCATGTTGTAGTGATCACATCAGTCATTGCTACAGCAATCAATCCCACAACCACCTCAGAGTGTACAACACAGGACATCATTGCCACAACCATATAAAGGTTTGTGCATGCATTCCAGTTCATCTAAGCCTGGATAAAATAGTTTTTGTTATGAATGTATGCGATAAACCTTTACCGGGTGTGGTATCGCCCAGGAGGACCCAAGGACGGCTTGTGCCTCCTTCAGACCGCGAGGGGGTGTCCGCCCTGGTTATGTTGGGGGCCTCGGGTAAAGGGCTTGGAAGCTCCAGCCCCAGCCGGATACCACACGGGTAAACAATCTTCTTTTTGCCGCTACAGTCTTTAATTTTTGATTAACACTATTAGATTAACAACAGCTCAGTTAGATTTTTTTTTTTTTTTAATTAAACACCTCGATTGTTTTTCTGACTATATTTCCACTCCTGATCCTTTCAGTTAAAACATTTTCATTGTCTCTTGCTGAGGCAGAACAATAAGCCAAGTTGAATTTGCCAGATGATAAGTTAAGTTTGCCTAATCTTGCCCAAATCCTTAATATCAATATTTAAAAGGAGCATTGGTCTATATGAGATTAAAGGATTTGTATTTTTCTGAAGAAAGACCAAATTAACTGATTGCTGAGGTGTTCCTTCTCCTTTACTTTGATCACAGAGAACATTAACAGTCATAATTTAGATGAGAATGTTATCTAAAATTTTGATGGCACACATCTGGAACCATGCCTTATATATTTTGTAATGATTATACAGCTTAAAGGTTGAAGAGATGTGAGGCTGATCCAGAGTTGTAGTATTGCTGAATAATTAAGAAAGCTAGTAGTATTGGATATTTTGTATTTTCTGAATATGTTGTGCTTCAGCTATTGTTCAATTGTTTTTGAAACCTACTTACCTTCCAAAAAACGCTATCAAAGTCAGTGCCGTGGAACTTGTCGGGCATTCCTGCTGTGGAAAGCTTGGGCCCCAGCAACGTTACAAACTCTTCAAAGTCTACTTGTCCATCCCCTATGAAAAAATGCACAGACAGAAACATTTGATGGACGAGAGGAGTCAATTCATTCTGCTCGTGTTACTTTTGTAGGTAATCATTAAAGTAGTCCAGTATATCAAATGACACCAGGTCATCGAGTTTAGTTACCCCCTACTCTTTAATTTATATATAAAATGATAAGCCTCATCCTTGGGACACCAAGAGTTTTGTATATGCTGATGATCTTACACTCGCCACTCAGTCCGATAGCATAGAAGAAACTGACGAAATTTACTTAAGACCCTCACTGCTTTAAAAAAAGTACTTTATGTGTAGAACCCTTTTCTTTTTTGATTCCATCAGTGTGTCCGTTGTGCGTCCTACTGTTTAATAGGATAAAATTGACAGTAATATCAAAGAAATATATATCATTCACCTACTCTTAATTTGAGGCAGGTGATTTTGATTTATTTTCGTAAGCTGAGAATGAGAGGAATGCACCTTAAATTATCTGAGGTGCAATAATCGCAAGGTTTGACCAGTGACAGCTGGCAATTTTTTTTTTTGTAAACTGTTAATCATTGAGGCAATTGATTAACAGTGAACCAGAAATGATATTCAAGAGTGTTTAGTCAGTAATCTGAAATTTGGCTGCCAACGTACTTACCATCCATATCCAGTCGCTGGATAATGACCTCAAGTTCCACCTCGTTGGGCATGTATCCCAGGGAGCGCATGGCCATGCCCAACTCCTGCTTAGAGATAAAGCCATTTCCATCTCGGTCAAACACTTTGAATGCCTCCCGAATCTCTGTAATAAAAAAAGTTAACACAAAGTAGCTGTTGTGAGCTGTGGTCTCATAACGATCAGCTACCGTCATCACAGAGGATATCAGGGATAGCAGTTTATCCAGAAACAAGCCATTAAAACAAAAAAATAAAATCCAGCAACTGTGTGTTGTATCAAATGATTTTGATATGTATGTTTGTGGGAGTTTTTATGGTCATTTTATTTTAAAGGTGTTGTTTTTCATTATCAGCTTGTTTTGTTTATTTACATGATGCCGTGTTGGCTGCACTTTGTCATGTTCCTATTCATGTTGTTGCAAGAACCGCAATTAGTGACATCAGTATCGGTATGATGTTAATAGGGCGGTTTGCAGCAGGTTCAATATATCACTGTGTATATACAGTACTTGACAGTATTGTTTTTTAGCAGAAGTTGTGTTTAAATGCAAGCCTGTCTAGTGAGAAGTTTCTTCATTTGTTTTAGCCCTGGCTTTGATTCCTTTAATTTGCTCTTGCCCGTTGGTTTGGTTACTTCAATCCATTTTTGATTTTTCTGGTATCGATTGTGACATGTTCTTTCATCTCATCTCATGGTTATTACCCAAATCACATTACAATTGTAAGTGCCAAAATACTGTAGTACCCTTTACACTGTCTTACTATGTGGTCTACAAGGGAAAGGAGTTATTTGCTTGATTTTGGCTAATGATTCACAAAGACAATCCATGTTGTCCTTTTTTTTATCATAACCAGCTTATCCAGTTTGAGCCTGTCCCCCTAGTGCAGGAGTCCTCAATCACAGTCCTGGAGGGCCGCAGTGGCTGCAGGTTTTTGTTCTAACCCAGTTGCTTAATTAGAAAGCAATTCTTGCCAATAATTTAATTTCATGGCTTTGTTACTGCTTTAATTCTGCTCTGTCAGGTAATTCTCATATCCTAGATTTTTCTCCCCTTTCTAAGGATATCATCCAAATGATTTGAAGGCTAAAATGGCTAAGTAATTCTCAGTCCTTCACTTTTTTCTCTTCACTTTCCTTCCAAGTATTTAATTAAACCCAATAGTGCATGATAAATACACACTGGTGTAAATGGTAACAAGCTAAATGGAGAAATGTTGGTCTCTTTTGTCATGTGCATGTTATTGCTAATTAGGAGCAATTAAAAACCAAGAATACTGCTGTTTAAGACTAAAATGAGCAATAAGGGTTCAAAATCATAACAAGCGAGACAACTGAAGAGAAGCAGAAGTGTTACTTGAGCAATAAGTGCTTCTTATTAAAACCTGCAGCCAGCCACTGCGGCCCTCCAGGACTGTGATTGAGGACCCCTGCCCTAGTGTAATGTGGGCACATTCACACACACACACACACACACACACACCAGCACTCCCTCATTAGTCTCTCTTCTGTTTCTTTTTCCGGTTTTTCTGTGGTGGCGGCCTGCGCCACCACCAACTTACTCAAAGCACCATGATGTCCCAGCATTGATGGACTAAAAGCCAGAAGTCCACGTGATCATCATCATCATCAAGTCCTTCCGTGAAAACCATAAATACAAAGAGGACTGTTTCATTTATGTTAGGTAGATTGCCCAAAGGGGACTGGGCGGTCTCATGGCCTGGAATCCCTGCAGATTTTATTTTTTTTCTCCGGCCGTCTGGAGTTTTTTTTTTGTTTTTTCTGTCCCCCCTGGCCATTGGACCTTACACTTATTCTATGTTAATTAATGTTGACTTATTTTATTTTCTTAATGTGTCTCTTATTTTTCTATTCTTCATTATGTAAAGCACTTTGAGCTACATTTTTTTGTATGAAAATGTGCTATATAAATAAATGTTGTTGTTGTTGTTGAAAATGTGACACAGGCACCCCTAAAACCTCTGCCTTGTAGGTACAGTCTAGACAAAAGTTATTAGGGTTGTGTTGAAACTGTGTTTATGTGCTTGAGTGTGACCTGAAATGGGCAGGCATCCAATTGGCATTAGTCCTAAATAGATGGCAGAAAAAGGCTTCTCAAATCAGACCATTCTTCTTGTTAAGGTGGACCTCGTCACCCTCTAAATCAACCTTGGAGTTCACAGAGATTGATTACTATGTATAAGTCCAACATTTCTATACAGCAACACATAATATTGACCAAGTGATATTACTTTGTTAAGTAGCAGCAATTCTCGAGCTGAGAGTGTTAATTGAATACAAAGTAGGTGTTCGATTAAATCCTATTGAAGAACTCCCTGGACATCTGAACAGTGAGCAATTATCACTATGGGTGAGGAGGCTCTTCAGTTTGTAAAGAATTACGATGATAATGCTAACACCTAAGAAAGGCGCTGTAGGAAAATGTTGGCAAGCAATTAGTAATCATTAAATCTTTTTATTGTCATTTGAAGTATGATAAAAATAAGCCACGCTCTAGTGCCAGGATCAGTGAGTAGAAACACATTACTTTTAAAATTTCTCTCTTCCTTACTTTAAATGACAACACTACCTTGATCACAGACAGACAAACTGATAAAAGGCATGCTATACAATAAAACAGAGAATAATATTGTGACATAATATGGTGGCAGGCAGTAGCACATAGTGGGTGAGGTCACAAGACTTTTAACAACAAGTCAAACGTTCAAAAAGCAACTTGTAAGTCACTGAGTGTATTTCAGTCATCTTATTTACCTGCCTGTGCTCACATCTTGACAACACAGGTGGAAACAACCATAACTAATGCATCCTGGTCTTGTACGTCACCTTGGACAAATGTGCATGCCTAACAGAGTAGAATATTAAAATGTAGAAATGAAAGGAACTATCAGATAGATAGATAGTGTGGATGCTAGAGGCGCTGTAGCCCTGTGAAACCCACCAGACAGACGTCCAAAACACATTTGTAAAAAACACCAAGAATAATTTTAATAATTTTCTTATACAAAGTGCTCAAAGCACCGTACACTCCACAATTCTGAAATCAATCTTTACTAATAAAAGGCAAAGCCCTCACTGATTGACTCACTCACTCACTCACTCACTCATCACTAATTCTCCAACTTCCCGTGTAGGTAGAAGGCTGAAATTTTGCAGGCTCATTCCTTACAGGTTACTTACAAAAGTTAAGCAGGTTTCATTTCGAAATTCTACGTGTAATGGTCATAAGGGTCGACAACGTCCTCCATGTTAAACTTTCTTATTTATAGCCCCATCTTCACGAAATTTGGTAGGCGGCTTCCCTGCGCTAACCAAAACCGATGTACGTACTTATTTCGGTGGTATGACACCACTGTCGGCCGCCATATTGAACTTTCCAACGGTTACCTATGGGCCCATCTTCAAGAAATTTGGTACATGGGTTCCTAACGCTAACTGAATCCTACTTACGTACATTTATACGTCCATAGCCAGCAGCTCGGTCACCATGTGAGGTGGCGTTGGGTCCCCCATCCCCACGCCTCCCACATTGTTGGCTGCCTGCCTATATAAGGCCGTCTGTCGCTCCGGCCTCTACATTCCCTTCCTTGCTTCGCCACGGTATTCACGTCTCCCTGCTGATAACTACAGCCTTTTTATTTAATCCATGGCTTCTCCGCCGTTTTATTGTTCGTTTATTATGATTATAGTTATTGTGTAGGTATTTTAGACTTAGTTTACATTGTTCAGGTACCCATTTCCTTTATCGTTCCAATCGTACTCCCATTAACGTGTCTATCGAGGTGATCACCATCGATCAAAAAACTGTCACTTACCGAGTGGTTTCCATGCCCGGAGATGCTGCCTGCCTTTTCCATTCTCTGTGTTACGTATTGCACGGCCATATCAGGCTCACTCTTGATATCCGGAGGAACATTGTGTCTTATGTATTGAATGACTGGGACAGGTTCAAGGTGTGGACTGATGACGGTACAGGAGATAATTATACTACACAGGAGCACTAGAAGAGTGAAATGCTTAAGCCCTTCACCTATGGTTCTGCATGTGAGTTGATGGCTGCCGCTGAATTGTTTGGTTGTCACTTTCAAGTGTACCGAAATGGCCAAATATTTTACACCTTTGGACAACCGCCAATGCCTCTTAAACATTTTAGATTCACAGGTGACGATTTCAGTAGTGGACACTTTGATGTTTATGAATGTTTAAACTCTCAAAAGCTGGATGTGATTTTATCGATGAAACCGGTTGTATGCTTACAACGCTTGACAGATGCCGAATGTCACTTCAACACAACAAGTCCTGCAAATACTAGCGTAATTGAAACAAACCATGAAACTCAAACCGATTATGAAAGCAGCAATCCAAGCTGTGAGATTTCAGGCAAGATTGCAAGTTTACTTTTCTTCTTAATAAAAATTTTAAGACAGTACGTTTCCGCTGCGAAGCGCGGGTATTTTGCTAGTAATCAATAAACACAATCCTCCACTCCCAGCAGCTCTTTTACACACCCTCCCAACTCTGGCTCCCTTTGCTGGGTTTCCCAAAGTCCCTTAATAGTCCATGACCCCATGACCCAGAAGTGTTCCTTCTCCAGGTCATACGCCACATCATCCTTCCTCAAGTAGCCCGGAAGTACTGTGGGCTTCCGTCCTTGTGACTCCGAAGTATTTCTGGGTTGTCGTAACAGTAGTAGTCCCCAGGTTCTTGGTGAACTCTCCCTGGCAGCACCCACGGCTGAGGAAACGAACTCCACATCTCAGGATGCTTTGAGGGAATCTGGGGAATAGTTACCATCCAAGGGAGCTGCCACCTAGCGTCCTGGGGGATGCAGTGCCCTGAAAAGGCTGCCTTCCTCCACTCATTTCTTTCAGGGACGTCCCGGCAGGACTGAACCTCCGGCCGTCCATCCATCACAGTAGATAGATATGAAATACACTATATGATAGATAAATGTGAGGGGCACCGCATAATACAGATAGAGAGATGTGAAGGATACTATATAGCATAGAAAGATATGAAAGGCACAACATAAAACAGATAGAGAGATGTGAAGGGTACTATATAGCATAGATAGATATGAAGGGCACTATATCACATAGATATAATTGTGTGGTCCTGTGCTGCCTCACCCCCACACAGGCCTGATAGTAAATGGTGTCTGGTGCAAGGCCATCGTAACAGCATTATAGGCCCCTGGGCAAAGAAGTGCACTGCGGCCCCTACCTACACAGCCACTCAGCAAGTCACAACATACATAGATTAGCATGATGCATTAAGTCGGCCCTGGTCTGGTGATGCCACCTTTGCAGAGTTTCAAATCTGAATCCAGACTCTTCATTTGTAACTCCATGTGGTGGAATGAGCTAATAGTGGATATTTGCTGTTGCAAATTGTAACTTGCTTGAATTTTGTTCTGAGCTCTTCACTTGTGGTGATCAATTTTATAACCTTGTTCTGTAACACTTGTTCCTAAACAGTCCTCTCAGACCGAGATCTGCTCCATTATGTTCACCTCTTTTGTAAGTTACATTGAATAGAAATGTCTGCTCTTTTAAGCAAATACATTTTCATGTAGATAGATAGATAGATATGAAAAGCACTATATAGCATAGATAGATAGATAGATAGATAGATAAAGCTGTTTCCTTATCCTCTGTTTCCATTAAAGGGCAATAGAGAGCACTAGGCTGTTCTGGGGTGAATGGATGTAATTGCACTTTAATTCTGCACACCTAAAGTAATTGGCCACCAGCTTCCTTTGTGTAACATAGAATATTTTATACCATGAATTTCAAAACCTTCTTTGAATATAAAAAAAAAAAAACTAGAATAGATTACTATGGTTCAGAAAATAGATGGATGCAAAGTTACAAATAACTTTGCCTGGGAGCCATGCAGCTTGAGAAACCAAGAATAATTGATGGCCATTAGAGTGCAGCTTACAAGACTCCAAGATGCAGAATACAAATAGCTGAAAAAGAAAGATGAAATGGTTTAAACACTTGAATGCAATTGGAGGGTAGGTAAGCGTATTTCAATAGATTTTGTGTAGCTGCAAATATATGATTTCATAGTTTAAATGTGTTACCTACGTTACTAAGGAAGTGACACTGCATAAGACGATAAATGTTAAAACTGGCCAAGCCCACCATGATCTTACAGATTACCACATAGCTATGGAATTGTTTTGCATTGGTTGAAGCAGTTTCTATTTTGGTGTTTTGAATTCTTATCTACGATATTTACGATGAGGATCCTGAATTGTTTAAAACACACACACACACACTTATAGATAGATGTGAAAGGCACTACATGATAGATCAAGCTCAACTCATTTCCTCAGGACACCACAGCGCAGAACACCAGACTGGCCACTGTGGACTGTTAAAACATTTCAAGTAGCTTGCTGGTGTCTCCTCAGTCTCAGTCTCCTCTGGCCCTTCTTGTACAGTGCTTCATGTTGTCAGACGAGTCCAGTTTGCTGTTTACGTGTTTTATTTGCTCTAACGTTTTCATTGAATTTCTAACCGGAAGGAAGGAATTGTGACCCTCTACACACACACTCACAGTATGGATATTTGTTGATTCAATTTCTTCTTTACTTATATTTTTTTAACAATTTTATGGGCTGTGTATTTCCTCATATATGTATTTACTAGCTGCATGTGGTCTTCAGGACAAAAAAAAAAATCAACCCAAAGATTCCCTTGAAGTTTTACTATATTTGTGAACTCGGAGAGGCGTCAGTTAACTCTTAAGAATTACCCAGTGCAGAGGACGTGCTTGCTGCCCCACTGGCTTTCGTAAGAAGACATTGACGATGCCATATCGCTGCCATTTGAGTCCTATTAGTCTGTCATGAGAAAATACCCCCAGATAGACAATGTTTTTAGTGTAAACTTCAAGCATTGCCCTTCGTTGCTTTGGTGTTTCACTTTCACTTTATTGAGCCGCGGAATTTGCTTATCTGCATCATTAGCACAACATCATTGTCGCATGGTGGCGTTTCCTGCACACACACCTTTCATAATGAAATGTGAGGTGCTTGCAAGCGCCATCTAGTGGCTGTGGCTGAGCACAGCGGCCCGCTCCATACACACACACACACGTCTTTCATTTATATACAGTATGTCTAATACAAAATTCTAACATCTGTCCGTCCGTCTGTCTCAGACTTCTGGGGCTAGAGCCTTGATTTGGTCCTAAATGAAGGCTTTTGATCTGATATGTTCTGGAAATTCTAAAACATATTAGGTAGCAGCAGCCTGGTGAGTATTTTACTGGTAGGCAGAAACATTTCTTGTAATTAAACCACAGTCCCTGCAAGCCCCCCTACTAATAAACCCCCAGAGCATGGTACTTATGGGTTCTGAATTCATTATCAAGTGTTAATTGTATGCATTTTATTTTAGAACCATAGATTGACAAGTTTCACTAGTTGTATTTAAAGTTATTGTGGATGTTAAAGTCATTTAATATTGATGTACAATTAATCTATGACAAATATGGGAAGCTAGTGTATGTTTTAAAGTTTTGGAAGGTAAACAGTCAGTCATTTTCTAACCGCATATATCCTAACACAGGGTCATGGGGGGTCTGCTGGGTAAACAATGATTGTATTTTAGAATGGTGCCACTGCTATGTTTAATTACGATTATGTCTGGCTATGGTTATGAGTATACTCTGAAGCTTTAATGTGATGGATGGATCGTCTAATTTGGTTTCACAAGTCAAGGCCACATTGCAAGTTGTTAAAGAAGTATTCACTTATCTGTCAATGGTTTTAACAGCTCAGTAACGATGGCCAACTCCAAAGTTTTCTCCTATCTGAACGTCCAGACCATAATGGGTGGCTATATAGATAGATAGATAGATAGATAGATAGATACTTTATTAATCCCAAGGGGAAATTCACATCACTTCATATAACATCACTTCATACAAGATCAAATGAGACATTAAAGAATTTCCACCAGAACAGAACAGATGGGCCATCTTTTTAGAAATCCTGAGCACGTGCCATACATCAGCGCTCAAACAGGCCTCTCTGATTCATCCAAGCTCTTGAAAGCTGAATGGATGCCCATTTCATGGTACCCTCCCTCAACTAGGTCTTCTTTTCACTGGCACCCCTCATATTTTGTGCCATGTGTTGTGAGTGAAGCAGCACAGAAGAAAGCGTTGGAATTTGCGTGGCCTTTGATCAGCAGGTCAACAAGATTTGCTTTTTCGCAGCCAAGAATACACAACATCTGCAGTAGCCATGAATTCCAGCCCAGCATCGAGACATGATGTTTCAAAGTGGATCACCGTCCCATAGAGAGGCGCTTTGCTTCTAAAGCAAAAACAGTGCGACATCTGTCACTGTTTCCCAGCCGCATGGAGAAGGTTAACCTGGCAGATGCTTCTCTCTTTTTTTTTTTCTGCATGGACTGGCAGCCAGTTTTTCAATTCTTTATTTATTTATTTATTTTTCTTTCTAGCATTTGCAGCTTTTTCAGCGTTTGATCAAGCATACCAGCCGGCAGCCAGTCAATGCTAAGCATTGGCCTCAAAATTTGCCACAGTTCTTCATTAAATGAAAATATTCATTTGGACCATCTCCTAAAAGTGGCTCTCTCTACTACTAATAGTCACTCCTTTTTATCACTTCCACCTTCAAATCCAAGGATTTAATTCCGTGAAACTCTCCCGGTGTTCAAGAGTGGAACAAAGACTCTGAGAACATCCAGCTGGTGGAAGATCCCAGGACACACTAGGCAGATTATCGTTTCTGTTCTCTTGCGAATGCCTGAAAATTCCCTAGGAGGACCTAAAATCTGTTGCTTGGAACAAGGAAGTCAGGTTGACGTGTTTGGCCTGCTTGCCATCACGACCCACACCAGGAAAAAGAGGTTTGAGATGATGAGATGAGATGGAACAAGGAATCCAGTCTTATTCACTGTGATGGACTGGCACGGTTTGCTGGCTTGCTGTCAATATAGCCTCTGGACCCTGTGAACTGGAATAAGCATCAATGGTTTAGCAGCACGTCCAATTTAAAAGAGGACCACCCTATCAGTGCAACAAGGCTTTGCAGGAAGTGACAGCAGAATGTTCTTCTAATCCGTTTATTTCAGTGTCTGTTTTCAGTAGAGAATTCAAGTCAATATATCTGCACATCCAAACTCTAACACTTTGGAACACCAACCATCTTTAGGTCTCCCATGTCTAATAGAAAAGTTTGACTTTAGCCCAAAGCTGCAGTGCCACCCAGTGGCCACTTGTGGTAACCACTGTGAGAAAGGAGGAGTAAATCAACTTGTCTTTGTTCACTGGAGCACCAGCTTTGCTGCTTCTTGTCTGAACTATAGGCAAGTTGCTCTCTGTGCACTTAATGCCGCCATATACAATGAATGTCGGGTATATTATTATGAAAAACAAACTAAAACTGTAGTACAAGTACTGGAAGTGTTTCAGTTTTGATGCTGTTTTATGCTGTTACTTGCTCGTTAAAGTGCCTTGTGATATTTCATATTGTGAAGGCCACTCTCAAAGATACGCATTGATTGACCTCACTCATAGAAGGCGCCATCTTGCATTAGTTCTTCTGAGGGTAAAAAAAAGTGGGGAGTTGTAGCTGAAAACCTTTTTGGAACACTTTTAGCTTTGCCGTATTTTGTTTAACTGCTTTAAAGAAATATGAAGTCATTGTGGAATGCAGACTCCACGGTCGCCTCTGACCTTGGAAGTAAAGTATCGGGTATCTCTTCGTGTAAATAAGACAGGATGATCTAATGTCCCTTATACGGATGTGTTTACCTTAGGTTACCATGTTATCAGCTATATGCAAAGTAATACTTTTTTTTATAGTCATAACTATAAAGACCTTGAACAAAGGATTGTTAGCACAACTGTGATTACATTGCAAGAGTAACTTCTTGTAGAACGTGCTCCAAAGATGTCTTATAAATTATATAGTACTAGCCGAAGCCCGCCGTAGCATAAGGCGGTGTAAGAATAGGAATGGAAAACGGTGAGAAAGGAATTGAGTATAACAAAGGCTTAGGAAACCACCGTCGCAGTATAACGAAAATAGCAAGGTCGAGAGAGTACCTTCCTGTAGCAGGCTACGGAAAACATAGACATATATAGATAGACGCCGCATTCACTGTGTTACCCAGTCGACACGATAAGTCAGCACGTCCGCACTATTGCGAGTGGTAAAAGTGCCATTTAAACTAATACAGGTAGACGTGGAAACCGGGTTTTCTGATGAAAAAACAATAACATTTTAAACAGTATCGTTTACATACAAACAGATTTTGGCGAATCATTTACATGCAATTATTAATATCCATTTATACACTAAATGCGTGCGTATCCCATGGTCTTAGAGTTGGTGGGCAGGGCTCTGTGAGTTGGCGGGCATGGCTCTCTGCCTTGCTTGCCCTTAGTTAGAGTTGGTGGGTGGGGCTCTGTGAGTTGGCAATCGTGGCTGTCTGTCTTGCGTGCGGTGTAAAGTCAACGTGGCTCAGAGGTGCATGTGGACTTTTGCACAGATGAAAGCGACTGAGGCTGTGTTTGGTGAGTTGTTGCATGCCTCGAGAGCGACACTGGACTTGGGAGGACGGTTACAGTGGGCGTGCGTGGCTCTGTCGTGTGTATCCCATGATGCGGTAGGAGGGTTAGAGTTGGTGGGCGGGGCTGTGTCGAGCGTATCCCATGGTCTTAGAGTTGTAGGGCGGGGCTCTGTCTTGCGTGCCCTCAGTGAATTATATATATAGATATTATTGGAGTCTGAAGAACATTTTGAGTATGAGTGAACTGAAGATCAAGATTTTTCCCCCAACAACGTTCCTTGACCAGCCCTCTTTCCCCACTTATCATCAAGGTGACAAGGATGTGACATTTTATTATTCAAATTAAGGAGTTTTGGGCCTGCTGCCTGTAACTTGGAGTGAATTTCCAGCCGCTAAGAGTTGGTGAAGTCTGCAGGTTCTCTGTGTGGATATTCTCCAATTTCTTCCTAATGGATGTGCAATTTAAATAAACTTTTTGACCAAGTGTGGAAGTGAGTGTGCTCAGCGAGTGACCGGCGTCCTGTTAATTATGCATGAGGCTGTTCATGCCATTTGTGTACATTTTGATGGTGGAATTTTGTGTATTTATGCAGCATGACACGAAAGTTTATGGTCTCTGTAATTCCAGACAGTCTGCAGTGACCTCAGCTTTGTCCTGGCATGTGATGACCTGACCACTAGATCCATACATAGTAGTTATGGGCTCAACCCTATAAAGGCGGAGGTTTCCCCACAGTTCTTGGTGGTCCACTTGAATGCGCTAGGAAGTTGGGGAGTGTTTTTGTGTCTCTGCTTATGCCTATTGTGTTTTCTGGATTTTTGACCTTGCCATGGTTTACTGCAGTGGGACTTTTTTTGCCAGAGATTGCCTTTACTGGCTCCTCCTTTTGTGCTCCATGACAGTTCATATTTGTAAGCATTTTCGGTAAGGTTAAAGCTTTTATTTCTATGTTACTAACAGGGGTTTTTGATGGGATTTTCCCCTCTAGTGGAACTGTTTGTGACTTGTATGCTTGGAAACTCTCTGGTTTCACAACATGGGCGTTCACACAAGTCGTTCATGCAAGTTCAAATGAAGTATTGGGGGTTTGTCACTTTAGAGGTCCTCGAAAGGTCAGGCCCTGTATTCCCCTACCGACACCACTGGTCATACACAGTATTAGTATGGTGATCCTAATAATTAAGTCAGTGACTGTTTTTTTTGTGACCTGGAATTATTGAGGCCAGTGGAAATGGAGGGCTTTAAACACCCCCACTATCCCGGTGGCCCCTTCTCCTCAGGTCAAATTTTCATAAGACTGGCACCACCCACAGCTACTAGAGCAGTTTTTCTCACAGGCCGTTACAATACATCGACAAGTACAGATAAAACATTCGGCAAATAAATAATAAAGTATCAAACACTTCCACACTCACTCCAAGAATGGCCAGGTTCGCAGAGCACATTATCAGGGAAAAAAGTCAAATATGAAATGGCGAATATGATCAGCGACCTTTCATCACATCGACTTGCACGGCTTGACTTTAAAAGGAGGAAACTGTCAGAGTTTAGGCGTGTGAATTAATTAAAGGTGAGCGGCAGCAACTCATCCAAAAAGGGACCATCATTAGCAGCGGAATGGACGCTTCAGAGGGAGAAGCCGACTGGCTTCCTCTGCGCTCACGAGCGTGGCGGCGGCGGCGGCTCCTCGACACTTCCAGATCGGCAGATCGGAGTGTAAATTATGAAACAGATGGATGAGTCAGGCCGAGTTAGCGTGCGAGCCGCTCTCTAAACTGCAAAAACGTCCCTAAAAGAAGCTGCAGCCGGCTGTTCTCTTCACTTTCTGAGTTCGTCTCGTCTCCGGCGTGACGAGCATGTGGCGGAGACGCCAGAAGGTGCAAGGCGACGCCGCGTTATCAGCTGGAAAATTGAGGCTTTAAGCCCCCGTTGCTAAGTGCGCTCTCGATCTATCGTCCTCGGGGGTCCCACGGTGCGACAGCTTTCTTTCATTAAGGCTTCTTAGTCAGGACTGACTTGTATAGCTCCTTAACCGCTCACACGGGATAGCAGTGGGGATTAAAAATGAACATTCCGCCATTGGGATTTGTTATATATTTTTCTTCATAAACTGCTCCGATTGGCGGGACATGACATTTGGAGCTTTCGGGGATTAGGTATAATAGTTATATCGACGTAATGAAATATAGGTTATACCTGCAGCCATTGCCCGACATCTGCACCTGAAGAAGAGCCCGCATGTTCCCCACTTTACCCATCTACAGAAGCCTCATCCCAAGTTCTGCTGCTCATTCACATTTTATCAGGCTGGGATGCTGCATATTCAATATAGCTATGAACGTATTCAAAAATATTTTGTGAGAGTGACGCAAGCTGCAGAGTACACAGCCTACTGTGAAAAGAGAAAGTCATTTCATTCTTTGGCACGCCACCAGCACCAGACCTCGTGTCCTCAGTAAAGCTCCTGTCTAAGGTGATCGATCTTCATTTGCGCTTCTCCCCCGACAACAGAGGACGGCTGTGTGGGGGCATCCTCGCATATCTCTACACTCGCCTCTCTAATCTATACAGACGGTTTGAACTTCACGTCCTTTTTGAATCAGGCAGCTGCTTTTGTAAAGATGTTCGGAATACAGTTCAGATTTAAAGCCAGTTCCTTGTGTTTTGGATAGCGCCCTAAACTGTGTGCGGACAAGGAGAGCTGAACGCGAAATTAAACAACGCGGTTCCATTCTGAATAACCTACACGGGACACGCTTATAAAAGTCCATTGCCATTGGCGTGCTTTTTTGGTTTTAGGATCCCGGAGGAGCCTATCCCACTCTTAAAAATAAAGGCGCCACAGCGGTGCCTTAGAGCGATGTCATACAGGAACCGTTTTTGGTTCCCTACAGAACCTTTACGTGTATAGATAGCCTCCGTAAATCACAATGAGGGCGGCACGGTGGCGCAGTGGGTAGCGTTGCTGCCTCGCAGTTAGAAGACCTGGGTTCGCTTCCCTGGTCCTCCGTGCGTGGAGTTTTTCATGTTCTCTCCGGGTGCTCCAAAGACTGCTTGGTGTGTGTGCGCTGGCGCCCTGCCCGGGGTTTGTTTCCTGCCTTGCGCCCTGTGTTAGCTGGGATTGGCTCCAGCAGACCCCCGTGACCCTGTAGTTGGGATATAGCGGGTTGGATAATGGATGGATGGAAATCACAATGAATATAACAGATTTGTGAATTACTAGAGTTTAAAAGGACTCTCGCTGCATACAGTAACGCGGGCTGATCTTTTTGAATCCTGATGTTAGTCTGCTAGACAATTAAAGATGTCTGCTTTGTCCGCATATTATGAACTTTTTTTAAAACCCAAAGAACTTCATGTGCAAAGACCCGTTCCAAGGATGAAATGGTCCTTGGCCAAGCTGAAGTGGCTCAAGGAACCACACAACCCTTTAGAGTGCCATTTTTAGAACCAGGATTTTTATAGAAATTAGCAAATGCAAGGCAGGGACCAAACCTGCCAAGGATACCAGCCCACCCGTGGGCACGTCTGTACCACTGCAGAGTCACCAGGTACCAGAACTTCTGAGGCAGCAGGAATAAATAGTGTGCTATCAGAAAGTGCTATTCATATCTATCTGTACATCCATTATATAGTGCCTTTCATATATGCCTATTTATTATATAGTGCCTTTCATGTCTATCTAACCATTATATAGTGTCTTTAATATTAGTGCCTCTCATATCTATTATATGGTTTGTTTCATATCTATCTATCCAATATGTAGTGACTTACATATATATATATATCTATATATTGTGATGGACGGCCAGCAGCTAATCCCGGCCGACACATCCAGGCCACTAGATGGCGTCTTCACTGCAGCATGGAGGTGCCCTGGATTATTACAGGGCACCATGGGAGATGGAGTTCGGCTTCACAGCCCTGCTGTGTGCTGTGGGTGCCATCGGGAGACGCAGGGATTTTTATTTTCCCTTTAGTCCAGAAGTACTCCCAAGTCACGGGGACAGAAGAACAGAAGTACTTCCGGGCTGAAGAAAAATATGTCTTTATCCGACCCGGAAGTGCTATTGAATCACATGGACAGAAGGACCCAGCAAGGGGAGCCGGAGTTGGGTGGTAGTGTGACGGAGCTGCTGGGAGGAGAGGAGGATTTATTGTTTATTGGGGTGATTGGTGTCTACTGTGGCCCAATGTCATAAAGAAAAGAAATTAAAAAGATTATTGGTGCTTTTATTTGGTGTCTTGGACGTTTGTCTGTGGAGTTTGAGGAATGACAGCGTCCTCTGGTGTCACAATAAATCTATATATATATTATAAAAAGAAATCCTGGAATCCAAAAGCAAGGTGACGATACGTGATTTTCTCGGAAGTTCTCAAAAGACATTTAAAAGACCCACGAGACAAACGAGACTTGCCACTGAGCATCTCGCGGGGACCGTAAACATGAGACTTGGTGCCAAGAGACTGTCCCGGGGCCGTCTTGCGGGAACGTGGAACATGAGATTCTTGCAAGACACACCGTACTTACAACAGATATCATATAAGAGCACACCCATCAAAAAACAGCCAGTCGTGTAAAAGCACGTAGTGCACACACATCCTGTGCTCTCAACACATATAAAGCATATAAGGACAATACGGAGAATAGAGACCCAAAGGCGTTGGAGAGAAAAAAAGGCACATAAGAGATTATGAAACCAGTAAAATTCAAAAGTATTGCAGTGTCCCAGCCAGGTTGAAGCCTTTTTGGTTTTAAGCGACTGTTCGGTCCGATTGTGGGAGGGTGGAGTACAGCACGGAAGACTGATAGCAGGGTATTGATTGATGCGGGGGGGGCGCGGGGGGCCGGCAAACGCGAGGGACGAGGGATTGGAGAGGGTGCTAGAAAGTTGTGTTTGGGGTTACGAAGTCAGCGATTGTTCAAGTAAAACTTCTGTGACACTTTATTACGCCAGTCACTACAGTATCATAGAAAAGATCGCATTACCGCAAAACAAAAGGTGATTAATCATCAGAAGCAGGTGTAATTGAAAAGAGAGAGCAGGACAAATCGAGGTCAGAAATAAAAGGCAAAGAGTAGAGTCTTTTCGCATTCGCATCATTCTTATGCACAAAACGTGGATTTACACAATAATAGACCATACGCTATGAGAATCTGTGGTCCCGCAACAGTTAAAGCAACGACAAGTTGAATTTCAAAGAATACACAATTCGGTCAGGTGTATATTTATGATCACGGAGAAGCGATGCAATTTTAACAGGCAAAAAGAAAGGTAATGTATATATTCCGCGAATAACATTACACACCAAAGGAGATCGTGATATGCCATTCGTATTAAAATGTTTACAGTTTACCGTGAGAATAGCTTTTGCTATGACAATCAATAAATCACAGGGACAAGCATTAGAAAAAGTCGGATTATTTGTTAGCGCAACAGAAACAATATTCACTCACAGACAGTTATACGTTGCATTGTCACAATGTGTCTCCAAAAAATATTGTTCTTAATGAAGCTTTAAAGTAAAAGTGCAAATAATGAAATTGAAACAATTCCAAAGAAAAAAAAAATTAAAATTGTATATCCGATTAACCAAACACAGGGCTTGGTGAGCGAAGCGAGCAGGAGGTGAAGCCCCCTAGTGTAATAAATATTATATATATATATATATATATATATATACACACAGTATATGAGAGAGCGAGTGGGCAAGCCTATTCATTACATTCTTCTTATATTTATCCATTAGATACAGCCTTTCATATCAATTTATGTACTATATACTGCCTTTCCTACACTAAATCTTTCATATCTATTTATTATATAGTGCATTTCATATCTATCTATGTTCCTTCTATATATAACTCATAACATTTTCTGTCTTTGAGATCTTTCCATCCATTATATATGTCTTTTCATATCTTTCTTTCATATAGAGTCTTTCATATCTACCGGTCTTCATTATATACTGTCTTATGTTTGTATATTATATAGTGCCTTTCCTGTCTATCTATGCATCTGACATTCCCCATGGGATTAATAAAGTTTATCTAATCTATCTGTCCATCCATTATATACTTTCTTTCATATCTATGTATTATATAGTGCCTCATCTATCTGTCTATTATATTGTGTCTTTCCTTTTTAGCTACTTAAACACCTAATTAATATACAATACAAATTACAGTAAGTGGGGTTCCAGATAATAAGTATGCATACAGGAGGAGTGCCTCAAGACCTGCTCAGGCAGTTTCAATAAATAATGTAGCATTTATTCAGCTTGCAATCTTTCTCCTAATTTTCCTAATGAATTCCGTGTCTTTCCTATAAGTTGATTTTAAGAGTTTGAGGTTAAAGATCATAAAGTGCATTCCAGATATGCTTATGATACACGGTACTATATAACGCATATTCTTGACCCATCCTGTTACTTTTTTAAGATGCTGTGGCCTGAATGAATAGCACCGGGCACAGACCAGGCAGCCAGGCCATCAGAGGGCACAGATACACCTATTCACTCCAAGACTATTAATTCATTCATTTATTTATTTATTTTTTGTCTCTAATTATCCAGATTTCATGCCTTTGGGCACCAGCATTAGAAATCACTCCTGTCGCACAAGTGACAATACCTTAAGCTGTATTGTTTTGATGGTTTCTTCATGGACATCCATTTGCTTGCACCACAACCGTATAAAGAACAAAAACGTGTGGTCGCACAATGTCCGACCATGTCCATCAGCTTTTTCTTCTATGTCCATGGCCAGTCAAGTAAAATCTCTTATCAAATCACTCCACATCACTTAAGGCGGATGACAGCCAGGGAGGAACACAGGGTGAGAAATTCAAGCAGGTGATATGGAGTTCAGTCCAGACTTGGGGCAAATAGCAACATTATGAAAAGTAGAAAAAAACATCTGGGAGTGGGCACCTTTTAAAAATGGCCTGCAGCCACATTTCTCACTTTTGGTTTTCCATTTCCTCTTGTTGGCCCTTCCCATGGGCTGTAAACCCCCGGTCTTTTTTCTTCCTGAATTGTAATTCTAAAAAGCACAACCTACACAACTACTGAATGTTTCTTTGTAATTAAATGATTAGTGAGAGTGCTTTAGACCTCATCCAAACGTCTTCGTTTACAAGCTGAGTGACATTTTAATCTACACCGCCGCTCTTGTTTATTCATAACCAAAGGCTTCAAAATCAACAGCAAACAAGTCACATACAAGAATAGATGTAAATGCCGACTCTAATTGTTGTCTTCTTTTACACGGGCCGAGTCTTTGCTACTGATGACTTGTTAGCGCTGTCTCACTTCCCAGTTAAGCTGTCAATCATTGTTTGAAGTTTGCACATTTCGTTGCCTGTCGGGCATCCTCCTTTTCAGAATAAACAGCGTGTCTTCTTGTTTTTCCATGAATTATGGAAGCTGGGTTAGAACCCAGCCACAGGGGATGCACAAACCAGTGTTTCTTCATGCCGGTCCCAAGCCCGGATAAATGGGGAGGGTTACGTCAGGAAGGGCATCCGGTGTAAAATTTTGCGAAATCAATATGCAGGCAACACTATAAATTTCCATATTGGATCGGTCGAGCCCCGGGTTAACAACGACCGCCACCAGTACTGTTAACCAACAGGGTGCTGGTGGAAATTGGGCTACTGTTGGCTGAAGAAGAAGATGGAAAAGAAGAGGGGTGAGGCATGTCCGGAGGCGGGAGGAGAGGAGGAAAGTAAAGAGAGTGGAACTGAGGGTAGGAACTTTGAATGTTGGCAGTATGACTGGAAAGGGGAGACAGTTAGCAGATATGATGGAGAGAAGGAAGGTTGATATGAGACTAAATGGAAGGGGAGTAAGGCCAGGTGGATCAGAGGTGGATTCAAATTGTTCTATCATGGTGTGGATGGGAGGAGAAATGGGGTAGGAGTTATTCTGAAGGAACAGCATGTCAAGAGTGTTTTGGAGGTGAAAAGAGTGTCAAGCAGAGTAATGATTATAAAGCTGGAAATTGAAGGTGTGATGATGAATGTTAGTGCATATGCCCACAAGTTGGGTGTGCAATGGATGAGAAAGAAGATTTTTGGAGTGAGTTGGATGAAGTGGTGAACAGTGTACCCAAGGGACAGAAAGTGGTGATTGGAGCGGATTTCAATGGGCATGTTGGTGAAGGGAACAGAGGAGACGAGGAGGTGATGGGTAGGTATGGTGTCAAGAGGAATGGGTTAGAAGGGTGCCAGGGTCGATAAATGGCAAGGGTCCACACAATAAAAGAAGTGTGGATGAAGAACCACCAGGGGGCAATATGCTAAATTTGTTTAAAGTGTGTCCCCAGTGGGCAAAGAAGTAAAGAAGAGGTCATGCCGGATTAGGAGAACAGCAAGAGGATGTTCACCTAGTCCTAATGTTGTGGGGTACTCTTGTGGTCCTGCTAGATATCTGGTATGATCAAATAGGATGTCATTAGATGAATTGTATCAAAATATTCATAGAGACTGACAAAGATCACGGCAGACTTAGGTCATCTATAAGTTAAATAAAGCAGCGGTCATTGCGATTAGCAAAGCATGTTGCCATGGACCAGAGGCAGCAACACATTTGGTAGAAGTGGGAGTTAGAAAGACTAAATCAGGCTCTTTAGCATAACAAATTTGACCCACAAGAGGAGACCATTCAGTGCAGCAAGCTTGTTTACTTAGCTAAGATCACCCAATATCTCATCTGTTTCCTTCTTAAAGGTTCTCAAGGTTTCTGCCTCAGCTTCATGCAGTGGGTAATTATCTGTGTAATGGTGTGTGAAAAGATTTCCATTTGTACATAAGTCGCATACCTACAAGTCCACCATGTCAGTTGCTCTAATTGGTGAGCCTTCTACAACAGACCAGTTAAATTGCAGAGATATTCCCATTAATGACCTCATGAACAGGTTCTTTAATAGGTAATTGAGGCATTAACTGTTTTATGTAATTGATAAGGCAGTAGAAGTGTTGGATGACCAAGAAAGGGGGTAGTTTGAGGAAGCGGGAGCTGATCTGAGAAAAAATAAAAAGACTGAAAATGATGGGGCAGAATTGCTAAGGTGGCCATGGCTTTCCATGGGCTGTAGTGCCGCTGGGATTTAAATGGACTGGTTAGGGCTGACATCTAATTCCTTCAGGAAACCCAGTTTGGATTCAGACACATGTGTTGTAGCTGTGGAGTTTACTTGTTCTTCCTGTGTCTATGCACCCAACATAGACATAGATGGACTAGCTATTCTAAATCAGCCATAGGCGCATGGGAGTGTAGTGGATTGCAATTGTCTTTTGTCTGCTCCTCCAGTAGCTCATCACTCATCCCACAAAGACAAAGCTAACTTTGTGTCATTCAGTGTTTTGTGAAATTGGTGTGAGTAGAGACAATACTAATATGGCTGGGGGTCTCATCAAATTGGCAGGTTGACACCATTTTGGATCTAAGTAGATGCTATGGAAGCAGAAGAGTTATATTTTCAGTATAGTCTGATCCACACCCATTCTAGACATGGCTTCTTATGCACTCTGTTGCAGTACTTCTCTTATTAACCTTCTTCTTCTTTTTTCGGCTGCTCCTGTTAGGGGTCTTCCTGTCCTCTACATCTTGCTCTGTCACACCCATCACCTGCATGTCCTCTCTCACCACATCTATAAACCTTCACTTAGGCCTTCCTCTTTTCCTCTTCCCTGGCAGCTCTATCCTTAGCATCCTTCTCCCAATATACCCAGTATCTCTCCTCTGCACATGTCCAAACCAACAAAGTCTCGCCTCTCTGACTTTGTCTCCCAACCATCCAACCTGAGCTGCCCCTCTAATGTCCTCATTTCTAATCCTATCCATCCTCGTCACACCCAATGCAAATCTTAGCATCTTTAACTCTGCCACCTCCAGCTCTGTCTCCTACTTTCTGGTCAGTGCCACCGGCTCCAGCCCATATAACATAGCTGGTCTCACTACCGTCCTGTAGACCTTCCCTTTCACTCTTGCTGATATCCATCTGTCACAAATCACTCCTGACACTCTTCTCCACCCATTCCACCCTGCCTGCACTCTCTTCTTCACCTCTCTTCCACAATCCCCATTACTCTGTACTGTTGATCCCAAGTATTTAAACTCATCCACCTTCGTCAACTCTACTCCCTGCATCCTCACCATTCCACTGACCTCCATCTCATTTACACACGTGTATTCTGTCTTGTTACTACTGACCTTCATTCCTCTCCTCTCTAGAGCATATCTCCACCTCTCCAGGGTCTCCTCAACCTGCTCCCTACTATCGCTACAGATCACAATGTCATCAGCAAACAACATAATCCACAGGGACTCCTGTCTAATCTCGTCTGTCAACCTGTCCATCACCATTGCAAATAAGAAAGAGCTCAGAGCCGATCCTTGATGTAATCCCACCTCCACCTTGAATGTATCCGTCACTCCTAACGCAGACCTCACCACTGTGATACTTCCCTCGTACATATTCTGTACAACTCTTATGTACTTCTCTGCCACTCCTGACTTCCTCATACAATACCACAGCTCCTCTCAGTCACCCTGTCATATGCTTTCTCCAGGTCCACAAAGACGCAATGCAACTCTTTCTGGCCTTCTCTATACTTCATCAACACCGTCAGAGCAAACATCACATCTGTAGTGCTCTTTCTTGGCATGAAACTGTACTGCTGCTCACTAATCATCACTTCACTTCTTAACCTAGCTTCCACTACTCTTTCCTATAACTTCATGCTGTGGCTCATCAATTTTATTCCCCTGTAGTTACTACAGTCCTGCACATCCCCCTTATTCTTAAATATTGGCACCAGTACACTTCTTCTCCACTCCACAGGCATCCTCTCACTTTCCAAGATTCCACTAAACAATCAGGTTAAAAACTCCACTGCCATCTCTACTAAACACCTCTATGCTTCCACAGATGTGTCATCTGGACCAACAGCCTTTTCATTCTTCATCCTCTTCATAGCTGTCCTTACTTCCTCCTTGCTAATTCATTGCAGTTCCTGATTCACTCTCCAAGATCATCCTACAGACCACCATCCTATGCTGCCTAACTATACCTTCCCTTTCCACCACTTTGCAGTCTCCAATCTCCTTCAGATTGACTCTTCTACATAGGATGTAATCTACCTGTGTGCATCTTCCCCCACTCTTGTACATCACCCTATTTTCCACCCTCTTCTTAAAATATGTATTCACCACAGCCATGTCCATAATTTTCACAAAATCCACTATCCTCTGACCTTCTTCATTCTTCTCCTTGACACCATACCTACCTATCACCTCTTCATCTCCTCTGTTCCCTTCACCATCATGCCCACTGAAATCCGTTCCAATCACCACTTTCTGTCCCTTGGGTACACTGTTCATCACTTCATCCAACTCACTCCAAAAATCTTCTTTCTCATTAATCGCACACCCAACTTGCGGGGCATATGCACTAACAACATTCATCATCACACCTCCAATTTCCAGCTTCATAATCATTACTCTGTCTGACACTCTTTTCACCTCCAGAACACTCTTGACATACTGTTCCTTCAGAATAATGCCTACCCCATTTCCCCTCCCATCCACACCATGATAGAACAATTTGAATCCACCTCTGATCCACCTGGCCTTACTTGCCCTCTATTTTGTCTCTTGCACACACAATATATCAACCTTCCTTCTCTCCATCACATCAGCTAACTCTCTCTCTTTACCAGTCATACTGCCAACATTCAAAGTTCCTACTTTCAGTTCCATTAGCTTTACTTTCTCCTCTCGTCTTTCCTCCAGACATGTCTCCCCCCTCTTCTTCTCCTTCTTCGGCCAATGTTAGCCCAATTTCCACAAGCACCCTGTTGGCTAACAGTACTGTTGGCGGCCGTTGTTAACCCGGGCCTCGACCGATCTGGTATGGAAATCTGAATTGTTGTCTGGCAAAATTTTACACTGGATGCCCTACCTGACGTAAGCCTCCCCATTTATCCAGCCTTCTCTTATTAACCAATAACTTAAAACAGTGGTTCTCAACATGTGGGGTGGTCCCCCCTAGAAGGGCGCAAAGTAACAAAAAGGGAGGCACGAAGATGTGAACAAAATAAAACAAGAATCAAAAATATCAAAAAAACATCTGTTGAAACCAAAAGAAATGAACCTAAACTACATTCTGATACTAGAACAATAAATATAGAGTTAGATAAATGTCGACAAAAGTTAGGTAGGTATAATAAAATATGCATCTACATTTCAAAAAAATGTTAGGGGGCGCGATTAAAACTGTTATGAAAACTCGGGTCGCAAATACTTAAAGGTTGAGAAACGCTGACTTAAAATGCTTGGACTGTCCATGACTTAAATACAGTATGTAAGAGCTCAAATGTAAGGAGTGAATGGAGAGAACCTGATAATGTCCAATACATGGTTTCCTTCCAGTGCATGTGCTCATAAACATGCAATGGGGAATATTGAGAACCACCAGTACTCTTGCCTCCTGCTCCCCTGTTCTCATCCCCTGTAGCTAAAGGAAGTTTGAATTACTTAAAAGATTATTTTCCAGCTTAAGTGTCTGTTTACACTTTTGTCTTCAGGTTCCCAGTTTCTTTACTGGACATCTTCAGTAACAGACATGTCTAATTCATGGTCACTGGGGGCAAAGTCTGTCTGGGCAGGATTCAGCATAAAGGGAGAGCCTCCAGGGCAGGCCCACTCATGAATGCACCCACACATTCATCCATCCATCCATTATCCAACCCACTATATCCTAACTACAGGGTCACTGGGGGTCTGCTGGAGCCAATCCCAGCCAACACAGGGCGCAAGGCAGGAAACAAACCCTGGGCAGGGCGCCAGCCCACCGCAGGGCACACACACACACACACACACACACAAACACCAAGCACACATTAGGGACAATTTAGGATCACCAATGCACCTAACCTGCATATCTTTGGACTGTGGGAGGAAACCCACGCAGACACGGGGAGAACATGCAAACTCCACGGAGGGAGGACCCGGGAAGCGCCACCGTGCCGTCCCCACACATTCACATTAGTATAATACGTTTTTTGGATTTGCTTCCCAGAATCCCTGAAAGTCTCTAACATAGTATTAAGTTGTAAGAACTGAGATTCACATTTAGTTTCATATCTAAAATTGACAATTGTTTCTAGACATGCACCTGACATTTTAGCATAGCAGTGTCAGAATCTGGCCCATCATATTTTGAAATGTTACTGGAGTCCTGTGGAGTTCAAAAAACTCAAGACGTCCTCTGTTAAGAAGAGTCTTTTCTGACTGATCGATTCCTTTTCAGTATGATCGGGTCAAGCTGAGTGTTATGATATGTGATGCTTGGCTGAACTTTATTTAGCCATTCATTGACTTAAACCATTAAATGTGCAAACTTTATTCAATTGTCAGAAGTCAAGACATACATCCTACTGTCTTGTTTGGGAATCAGGACCACTGGCTTATACCACTCACAGTTAGACCCCATAATAGTGAGCAGCTTTAGCATTTTTTTTAACCACTTTACAGATGGCTTAACAAGGCACAAGGTACTTGGAGAATTGTGTAGCTATAGAGTCTCACTTTTACAGTGGTGTGAAAAACTATTTGCCCCCTTCCTGATTTCTTATTCTTTTGCATGTTTGTCACACAAAATGCTTCTGATCATCAAACACATTTAACCATTAGTCAAATATAACACAAGTAAACACAAAATGCAGTTTTTAAATGATGGCTTTTATTATTTAAGGAGAAAAAAAAATCCAAACCTACATGGTCCTGTGTGAAAAAGTAATTGCCCCCTGAACCTAATAACTGATTGGGCCACCCTTAGCATCAATAACTGCAATCAAGCGTTTGTGATAACTTGCAATGAGTCTTTTACAGCGCTCTGGAGGAATTCTGGCCCACTCATCTTTGCAGAATTGTTGTAATTCAGCTTTATTTGAGGGTTTTCTAGCATGAACCGCCTTTTTAAGGTCATGCCATAGCATCTCAATTGGATTCAGGTCAGGACTTTGACTAGGCCACTCCAAAGTCTTCATTTTGTTTTTCTTCAGCCATTCAGAGGTGGATTTGCTGGTGTGTTTTGGGTCATTGTCCTGTTGCAGCACCCAAGATCGATTCAGCTTGAGTTGACGAACAGATGGCCGGACATTCTCCTTCAGGATTTTTTGGTAGACAGTAGAATTCATGGTTCCATCTATCACAGCAAGCCTTCCAGGTCCTGAAGCAGCAAAACAACCCCAGACCATCACACTACCACCACCATATTTTACTGTTGGTATGATGTTCTTTTTCTGAAATGCTGTGTTCCTTTTATGCCAGATGTAACGGGACATTTGCCTTCCAAAAACTTTTGTCTCATCAGTCCACAAGGTATTTTCCCAAAAGTCTTGGCAATCATTGAGATGTTTCTTAGCAAAATTGAGACGAGCCCTAATGTTCTTTTTGCTTAACAGTGGTTTGCGTCTTGGAAATCTGCCATGCAGGCCGTTTTTGCCCAGTCTCTTTCTTATGGTGGAGTTGTGAACACTGACCTTAATTGAGGCAAGTGAGGCCTGCAGTTCTTTAGACGTTGTCCTGGGGTCTTTTGTGACCTTTCGGATGAGTCGTCTCTGCGCTCTTGGGGTAATTTTGGTCGGCCGGCCACTCCTGGGAAGGTTCACCACTGTTCCATGTTTTTGCCATTTGTGGATAATGGCTCTCACTGTGGTTCGCTGGAGTCCCAAAGCTTTAGAAATGGCTTTATAACCTTTAACAGACTGATAGATCTCAATTACTTCTGTTCTCATTTGTTCCTGAATTTCTTTGGATCTTGGCATGATGTCTAGCTTTTGAGGTGCTTTTGGTCTACTTCTCTGTGTCAGGCAGCTCCTATTTAAGTGATTTCTTGATTGAAACAGGTGTGGCAGTAATCAGGCCTGGGGGTGGCTACGGAAATTGAACTCAGGTGTGATACACCACAGTTAGGTTATTTTTTAACAAGGGGGCAATTACTTTTTCACACAGGATTGGATTTTTTTTCTCCCTAAATAATAAAAACCATCATTTAAAAACTGCATTTTGTGTTTACTTGTGTTATATTTGACTAATGGTTACATGTGTTTGATGATCAGAAACATTTTGTGTGACAAACATGCAAAAGAATAAGAAATCAAGAAGGGGGCAAATAGTTTTTCACACCACTGTATATTAGTTTTGATCATAACAGTCCTTTGGTGAGGATTCTGTTTATTTTATAATAACAAAAGATTGATGTCTTTTGGCTTATATCATTCTTTTTTTTTTTTTTTGATCAGTTAAATCTGCTTTCATGGGGTCAACAGCTTGTTAATGTTGTCCAGAAGAGCTTTACGATTTCCTGCTCACACCATCTCCATTACAAGAATAATATCTTAAAAAGCCTGAGCCCAGTAATCAACAAAATGAGGATCCTGTGACAGAGAAGACTTTCACAATTTGTGCAAACTTTGTAGAATGAATTTTTGACACTCTGTATCTCAGTTTTCCTCATTTTTAATGACTTTGATTTGTCATTCCGGTTGTTGTAGCATTTATCATTATGAAGATGATGTTACTTTGTCACCATCATGTTTTGCTGTCGTTTCTACCATGTTGTTGGAGAAAACTATCAAGATTTCATTGAAGCAACTGCATAAAATGTTGGTGCAGTGCAATTCCAGGTTCATCGAGATTTGGACAAAAAACTCAACTAGTAGCTTTTGGATTGTGTTTCTAGTGTGTTCCTGGTTAAAGACTTTAGTTTGGTGGTTCATCTTTAGTTAGATTTCAGAGTGGACACCTTTTCTGATTAATGACTTTAACTTATTTTTGGCTTATATTTCTTCTTCTGGCCCTTGATTAAAATCCTACCTGCTGATACATGATCATGATCTGACATTCCTCGAATTCTATCCCCTCTGGTAATCCTACATTTTTCCCCGTACATTCTTGCAAACTGTCACCTTAAACGCCAGTGTTGCTGTGATAAGCTTAGTATTTCTTGTTTTTCATGCTTCTCACTTGGGTTTTGATCTCCCCTTTGTGGATCATATTATGTTTTGGAATATGTAGATTTTAGTGTTTGCAGTGTTTTGTTTTATCCATCCATCCATTATCCAACCCGTTATATCCTAACTACAGGGTCACGGGGGTCTGCTGGAGCCAATCCTAGCCAACACAGGGCGCAAGGCAGGAAACAAACCCCGGGCAGGGCGCCTGCCCACTGCAGGTTTTGTTTTATTTAAAGCTTCTTTGCTACATTTTCAGCACTGTTTCATTTATAGAGGGCAACAACATTTTGTGTAGCAATTAGTTAACTTTCTTCTCCCTGTAGACCTCTTATATCATTGAAAGATGCTGAGAAATTAATTCACGCTTTTGTTTTCAGTCGACTAGATTACTGTAACACACTCCTCTCAGGAATACCCAAAAAAGACATAAATCATTTGCAACGAGTACAGAATGCAGCTGCTAGAATCCTAACTAGGAAAAGAAAATCCAAACACATCTCTCCAGTTTTGATGTCACTACACTGGTTACCTGTGTCATTCAGGATTGACTTTAAAATTCTGCTTATGGTTTATAAAGCCTTAAATAATCTCGCCCCATCTTATATATCGGAATGCCTGACACGTTATATTCCAAATCGTAACCTTAGATCCTCAAATGAGTGTCTCCTTAGAATTCCAAGAGCAAAACTTAAAAGAAGTGGTGAGGCGGCCTCCCGCTGTTATGCACCTAAAATCTGGAATAGCCTGCCAATAGGAATTCGCCAGGCTAATACAGTGGAGCACTTTAAAACACTGCTGAAAACACATTACTTTAACATGGCCTTCTCATAACTTCACTTTAATTTAATCCTGATACTCTGTATGTTCAATTCATTATAATAACTATTCATGGTGGCTCTAAATTCCATACTAACCTCTACTCTCTCTTCTGTTTCTTTTCCTGGTTTTCTGTGGTGGCGATCTGCGCCATCACCACCTACTCAAAGCACCGTGATGTTCCTACATTGATGGATTAAAAGCCAGAAGTCTACGTGACCATCATCATCAAGTCCTTCCAAGAGAGCCCTAAATACAAAGAGGACTGTTTCATTTATGTTAGATAGAATGCCCAGAGGGGACTGGGTGGTCTTGTGGTCTGGAACCCCTGCAGATTTTATTTTTTCTCTTCAGCCGTCTGGAGTTTTTTTTTTTTTTGTTTTTTCTGTCCTCCCTGGCCATTGGACCTTACTCCTATTCTATGTTAATTAGAGTTGTCTTATTCTAATTCTTACTTTGTCTTTTATTTCTCTTTTTTTCATCATGTAAAGCACTTTGAGCTACATTATTTGTATGAAAATGTGCTATAGAAATAAATGTTGTTGTAGCGTCTGATGACTGCCGCTGTGTCAAACTGGTTTAAACTCTGTAGAAACACCTCTGAGGTGAGGTGTTAGCGCTGCCACTGCGTTGTTCCTCACCGGAGTGCTAAACAACAACAGGCGTTGCAAGACTTGTGAAGTCATCACCCTGTCGGTATAAAGATCACAATGTGCACTTCCTATTCACCTGAGTTTACGTGGACAAGTCTAAGAGATTTGTGTCTATATGTTTAGTCATCCTTCCTGGCAAATGTCTTTTGTGCAACAAATATTTGAGTGGGTTTACAATTTTGATTCTTGATTTGACGATGGTGTTTATCTTGGTTGTCATTGTTCTCATGTCTCCTCTTCTGGTCCTTTAACTGTCTGCTCTACCAGTGGCTGTACAAATGCTCCTATTTAGGTGTTGATAGTGCTTAGTGATATTCCTTAAGTGCGTCCAAGAACTGGAACAGATTAGTGGCATCTGATGAGAAACTTTGCTCATATCTCCCAAATCTGAGATATGAAAAAAACCAAAAGCTGAACATTCTTCTATTTATTTCTAGATTCATCTTTTGAATTAGCAGGAGAAAGTTAGTATACACAATTGTTTGATCAATTTTTATTTGATCAATAAACCAAGAACATTTTAATGTACATCTAAATAGGAAAAACAGCAACGTCTTTGTTACGTTGTTTCGTATATTCCAAGAGAAAAGGTGATACCTTCTTCACAAAGGAAATGTAAAAAGAAGTTCTGATTTCCAGTAAAAGTAGTGGCTAATAAATAATTAGTGTGCCGTGCCATGTAATCAAGTTTCTCTAATGCAGAACTGTCCCATTGTGAGCATGTGCACAGTTTGTCGATCGGTACAGCTCTATTGCTTTTCTATTTTTATAGTGTGGGCACAGGCGGGTTAAGAGACTGACTTGGGTCAAACTCCTGTTTGCAGTCCAATTCAGCACCGCCAATCAATACTCGGCAAGTAATATCTAAGTGAAAAAGAAGAATAGGAAATCAGCATTTTCCTCCTTCTGTTCCCACGGTAGGAGTGACTCTGACAATTCGCCCTTCTCCATCGATTGTGGTCTCAAATCTGCAAACCTGGGCATTTGCTAGTTCTGATAGATAAATTGAATGCTTGGGGCTGAAATCTAAAGGTCAGGCCTCGTTCCAATATCAGTTTCTGAAGGTAGTGATATATGAACAGGAGTCGTACCTTTCATTTTCTGATTTTTTCATTGCCAATTGTTTCTCTGTCCCTCTTTGGCTTCTGATTAAAAATGAATTTTGAGAATATCCATCGATTTACAGCTCCTCTTGACCCGTCAAAACATGAGCAATTCTTCTTCTTCTTCTTTTTTCTTTCTTTTCTAGGCTTACCATCTGTTCTCAGTTTGGTTGATCAGTGTCCCAGTTGCTTTAAAAGATCTTCCTCTTCTTGTTTCTAGAATTTCTATTGTCATAAATCTGCTCCATTTACTACTTCACTCTGTCAGGTATGAATGCATTGTTCCCCATTCACTGATTGATCACAGTTTGTCAAAACCCATGCCAGGCTGTATTTTACTGATGTTGATAGATGATACCATTAAACAGACAAATGTTATCTCCTACAAACTAGTGTGGCTGTCAAGCAAGTCATCACTGAAATGCAAGCATTACTTGAGCAGCAATAAATTAGCCCAATTGTGTGTCACTCACTTTTCATCTCAACATAACATCGCGTATTTCAGCAAACAAAAAAAATAGTTGTAGCAGAGCCATCTGGAGATGGAAATCGGGTTCAATCCAGAACTTCTCTCAGAATTATGTTCCTTTGTAGAGATGAACAAACTGATTGAACAGAACATTAGGGTGTGTGGAATTGCAGGAGAACAATGCAGAACTCTAAATCTTGTAAAGTGATTTCATTTTCACTCTCGGGTAGGACTCTGGGTGAGGACTATCAAGTGGGGGGACCCAAAAATTTATGAAATTGGTCAATAACGTGGGATTAGGGTGTAGTTAGAACATAAGAATATAATTAATTTGATAGACAAGAGGAGACCTTTCAGTCCATCACGTCCATTTGTTTAGCTAATAGCTAAGCTGTCACAAGAGCTTGCTCAAATTTTTCTTAAAGATCGTCAAGTTTTCTCCTTACAGTCCATGCCTCATTAGTTTGTTCCAGAGTCCCACAACTCTTTGCATAAAGAAGTGCTTCCTGGCTTCAGTGTTAAATGCATGTCCCCTTAATTTCCGCTGATGTTTTCAAGTACATGATTTACCCTCAAGCTGAAGGAATTCTGCTGGATCTACTTTATCAATGCCTGGATTAGGTCCCCACACAGTCTCCTCTTCTTAAGATTAAACAAATGTAATTCTCAGAGTCTAGGACATGTCTCACAGTGACAAAGTCCTGGGATGCACCTGGTTGCTCTTCTCTGCACAGCTTCAAGTGCTGCTGTGTCTTTCTTGCACCATTGGTGACCAGAACTGCACACAATAAACTGGATGCAGTCACACTAGTGCATTATAAGGTCCCTTGACTTCAACATATAACCCTAAATCATTCTCAATTGTTGCATCTTGTAGGACAGTGTCTCCCATCTGGTATTAATAACTGATGTTCCTTTTGACCACGTGTAGCACTTTGCCCTTTTCGACATTAAACTGCATTTTCCAGTTCTGAAAATTGTCCAGGTCAATTTGAATTCTTTCTACTGCCTGCTTAGTGCCTGCCATCCTTTCAATTTTAGAGTAATCTGCAAATTTGATAAGTTTACTATCTAAACAAGAATCAATTACATTAAAATAAATCAGAAAAAAATAACGGTCCAAGGACAGGAACTCCACTGATTGTCTTGTTCCATGTGGAGCGTTCTCATGTTATCTACAGTATACTCTTTAAGCTAGTCACTGAATAGGCTGCTATATCTTGTGTGCCTATAATCCACTCAATCAGGCCCACCGAGCGGCATTATGCTGAGCTGATCGATTTTCTGGTGTTTATTTTGCAGTTGTGTGGGTGACTGGCAATTTCTCTTCTTCACGCCACCATGGCTGATTTTCAAGATACATTCGTGATCAGGTTTTTCAATACTGATGGACCTGTTCATGAAGAGTTTGCCCCGCCGTAAATAGATTTAGAATATTTGAACAGTCAAGACAATAACAGGCCATTCAGCCCAACGAAGCTTGACAGTTCTATCCACTTTACTCATTCAAAATATCATCAGGTCGAGTTTTGAAGGTCTCTAAAGTCCTAGAGTTTACCACACTACTTGGTAGCTTATTCCATGTATCTGTGGTTCTCATGTATAGCAATTGTTTGTGAGCAAAAAGTAAATACAATGCTCACCAAAAACATTAATGATTGAATATAAAAGTGAAACTGTACATCTACAAAGTTCTCCATCCATAAAGTGGTAATAAATGATAAAGCTGCTCATTATTATGGATTCTAACAGTGAGTGGTACAAGCCCGTGGTCCTGATTCTCAAACAAGACAGCAGGATGTATGTGTTGACTTCAGACAATTAAATAAAGTATGCACATTTGATGGTAAGTGCAAGAGTGGCTGAAAAAAGCTCAACCAAGCATCACATATCATAACACTCAGCGTGACCTGAGCATAATGAGAGGCAATCGAACAGTCAGAAAATAACCTTCATAACAGAGGACTTTGAGTTGCACAGAATGCCATTTGAACTGCACATGGCTCCAGTAACATTTCAAAATATGATGGACCAGATTCTCCGGAGACTGCTACTCTAAAATTTCTGGTGCATATCTGGATGCAATTGACAGTTTTAGATATGAAACTAAACCAGAAGAACCTTATTTCCTACAACTTGATGTTATTTTGATCAGGTTTTTTAAATAATTTAAAATATGGACCTGTTTATGAAGAGTTTGCCCTCCCGTAAACAGACTGTTAAAATGTTTGAACATTCCCGACGAGAACAGACCATTCAGCCCAACAAAGCTCGTCAGTCCCATCCACTTAATTCTTCTAAAATAACATCAAGTCGAGTTTTAAAAGATCCCTAACGTTCTACTGTCTACCACACTATTTGGTAGCTTATTCCGTTTGGTTCTCACAGAGAGCTGTTAGCGACATTTGTAATAAGCATAAGTTTAATATGTCATTGTACTCTGTGCAAATATATCTTAAAAATCTGCCTTTTTTTACTCACATGCACAATCGACACAGAGCCAGATTTAGCACAGGGGTTCACCATACAGAACTGCTAGGCAAGCATTATAAGACGAGACAGACAAGAGACACAAATGATAAGCACAGGAAAGGTTTTCAGGAATGGGAGAAGTGCTGGGACAAATTTATGGCATCTCAAGGAATATTTTGAAGATGACTAAAAGGGAATTGCTGTAAGGTTTATAATAACTGTCTTTTGTAACAGTTCCAGGAATTTTTTAGATTCCACCTCATACAATATGATTGTGAGATTGAGTATTAGGAAATGCAAAATTGTGTTAGACTTAGGAGGCGAATGTAAACCTTCTTGTAGCTGTCATCTCTATGTAGATCTTTCTGTAAAATGGAAATGTTTCACATAATAAAGAAGAAATTAACAGGCATTTAATTGTTAGGGGAGCACTGGAAATCGAGCATCAAAAAGCATATTTCGAGATCTCTAGATGGCCTAAGGACAAATTCTAAAATTTTCCTAAATTAGATTATTTTATTTTTCCAGGAGGTTTTTCCATTATTTTTAAAAAAGACAAAATGAAGACTCTGAAACAGTTTGGCCTTAATAGCATGGCCTGTTATATTAACACATTGTTGTAAGTGTTTTATATATATATACACTAGTAAAATACCCGCGCTTCGCAGCGGAGAAGTAGTGTGTTAAAGAAGTTATGAAAAAGAAAAGGAAACATCTTGAAAATAACGTAACATGATTGTCAATGTAATTGTTTTGTGACTGTTATGAGTGTTGCTGTCATCAAGGATTTGATTATCATTATTTCTTTCAATCAGGTTCATATTTGGAGGATGTGCTGTGTTCAAGTTACATTCCGTGTTTATCTAGTCTATCGCTGACCATCTCATCTTCGCTGTCAACCGTTGTAAAGATAACAGGTTTCATTCATCGAAGTGTTCACTACCCAAATCGATACTCGTGAATCTAAGATGTTTAACAGGCATTCCCGGTATTAAGTTGTGGATTTGCCTGCGAATATTTAGCGGCAGCGTGTCTTTGAACGTTATTTAAACTTAAGCTTTACACCTCGCTTTCCTACTGATATGTCTACAAAGGCTTGTTCAGCATCAGAGGGTTGTTCCTTTCCTACTGCATCAATAAACAGCTCGTCTTCCTCTTTATCTGAGACATCACACACTGCATGCACGGGTTTACCTTTCCCAGTCCTGCAAAGTCAGTTCACGTGAGCCACTCTGAGTACATGCATTGAAGGTTCTCAGCTGTGCTTGTGCTATCTCGTGTGATCTTGCGATGTCCACAGCTTTATTTAATGTTAGCTCAGACCCGGCACTTAAAAGTTTCTCTCGCACTTTTGCCGAGTTTGTGCCAAACACTAGTCTATCCCTGACCATCTCATCCTCGTTTGCATAAGCACAGTCCTTCACCAGCAATTTTAACTCTGTTACAAAGTGATCAAAAGTCTCGTTTATACCCTGCGTCTTCTCATTAAACTTGTATTTCGTGAATATCGTATTCGTCGTAGGCATGACAAACGCCAGCAGCAGCATGTCTATGAACTTAATTTAAACTTAAGGTTTACACCGTGCTTTGTTTCCGCAGTAGCTGCACTTATGAATATGCTTGTATGCGTCACTCGCTTCATATTCTTTTGCTGCCTTCTCAATTGTGTAATGCGTTTTTTGTTCAGCGCTCTTTGGAGCTCTTGCTTGTTCTCTGCGTACTGCGTTCACAGTCAGTTCACGTGAGCCGCTCGAAGTACATGCATCGAAGGTTCTCAGCTGTGCTTGTGCTATGTCGTATGTCAGACCCGACACTTAAAAGTTTCTCTCGCACTTTCGCTGAATTTGTGCCAAACACTATTCTATCCCTGACTATCTCATCTTCGTTTGCATAAGCACAGTCCTTCACCCGCGAATATTTAGTGGCACCATGTCTATTGGATTGCTGCTGACGGACGGCCTTATATGGGCAGGCACTCAGTTACGTGGGAGGCGTGACAATGAGGGACGCAACTCCGCCTCACATGGCGACTGAGCTGCTGGCTATGGCCGTATATATGTACGTAAGTAGGTTCCAGTTATGACCGTTACGCGTAGAATTTCGAAATGAAACCTGCCCAACTTTTGTAAGTAAGCTGTAAGGAATGAGCCTGCCAAATTTCAGCCTTCTACTTTCATTGGAAGTTGGAGAATTAGTGATGAGTCAGTGAGTCATTGAGTCAGTCAGTCAGTGAGGGCTTTGCCTTTATATTAGTATAGATTTACACCTAAAAATTTTGTTTCTGTGATTTACGTGATGTTGTTTTATTATTGTTTATTGTCTTTTCTTTATTTACATGATGATAAAGCCGATCATTGTGTTGAGTCATGGATTTGACATCTCACACACACACACACAACGATCATGGTATGCAATATCTCTCAATCACAAGATATTTTCCTCTAGCATAGTTAGTTTCAATTATCAAGTAGACTCTACAGTTCTACAGTAATGCTAGGTTTGTGCTTCTGCTTACCATTCTTGTTTTGCTCCTGACTTCCGATTTTCTTCTTGACCCTTTTGTCATTTTTGATCTCACTGTTCTGACCCCTTGCTTTGCCCAACTACGTCTCAGTCTGCATTGAGCTTCGTCTGGTTCATTATTTTGTCACAATAATTCTTGGACATGCCTTGAGTTTCTACACATCTGCTGTGATGTTACATGCCATATTATTCAATGCATGCACATGGCAACTATTGTGAAACTACAGCTGACATATACGATCTTATTATGTTTTTGCTAAATGTATTTTTATTTTGTTCTTAGGAATTACTTATGAATACTTTGAAATCATTTCAGGATTTTTTTGGCCGACAAGTCCTGACTCACCGATATGAGAAAACCCCCATGTAAGGTATACCCTTTGACTTGTCTTGATTTTATTTATGCAAGGCGTCAAGCTTTTGGGGTTCCCATGTATTTTTGGCCTTAATGGACTATATTTTGTGGAGGAAATTACACCCTTATGATAAAAAGTAAATCTATAAAAGTCTTCAGGAAAAATACTCAGAAGACTTGAAGTTGTGTATGCCACATGATCTAACCCCAGAGGTTCACAGAGCTTCAAAAAAAAAAAAAAAATAGGATCAGTAATATAGATATGTGGAGTGTTGTTTCGTGCTATTTTGTAGTTGCTGATCATGAATTTTGTAACATTTTTGATATATGTCTCTTCAGTGGTGGCCCTACCCCTCTAGGAGCCACTCCTAGGAGATGTAAAATGACAAATTTCAAGCATAAGCATGTGAGATATCATTTTAGACTATTTCAGATCTGTGATTACAGATATGCTGTTTTTGATCCTACACTAGGGAGCTAGGCCTCTACAGACCTTTTTCAGAGAATGCAAGTGACAATTTTCTATTGCAATTAAGAATACGAGCGTATGTAGATTTTAAACATTTACCATATATACTCACATATAAGTTGGGTCTTGAAACCCGAAAAATTGACCATAAAATCAGACCCCAACTTGTACGCCCGTTCAAAAGTGCGACACTTAAATTTTTAATTTTTTTTTTTCATCTTCTTGCCTCCTCCAATCTCGCACCAGTTTCTCAGACACATCAAATTTTTTTTTGCAGCGGCGCACTTGAACAACTTTTAATTTAAAACCAGCTTCATATTTTCTTCTGATCGAACGCTCCATCGTAGATAAGGGATGCGTTTACGATAAAGGTGTATGAGGGTGTGAGATACAAAAAAAAAAAAATCAGTGCAAACGTTGCTTCGGAATAGTTTGGGTATTACATAGGCACTATACATAGAAAAAAAAGGCAGTGTGCTCTGTGGTTACTCTCTCAGGTGGATGTTAGCATATCCTAATCTCTTGGACCAATAGTGTCAGTTTTCTGCATTCGACTTATTTGACATACATTATAAAATACCAGAAATTATACGGTAAAATCAAGTCCCAGCTTATCCGCGGGAGAACTTATCCACAAGCATATACGGTAATTTGCACATTTTGATGTGTTTCTTATGTATTTCTACCTCATGATATAAATCAGAGTTTCTTAAACAATGTGTCATGGGTTTCCACCTTTGGGTCACGAGTCAGCATTTTGTTATATGAAATAGGATTGCAAGTCACCATTTTGTTATATGGAATAGGATCATGTACAGTTTGTGAAGTGTGTCATCGTGGATTGTCGCAGGTTCTTTAAGCACTCATCCTTACTCTGCTCGGACAGCCACAGTCTCTCCAAGGGGGACCAAGCGCTCTCAAGAATGGTGTTGATTCTCTAAGGAGGACCAAGAACTCTGGCAATCAATGACGATTCTCCAAGGAGAAAACTCTGATCGCAATGGGTCTTGAAGACACGAAGAAGGGCAAGATTGTGTCGTGAGACAAAAAAAATGTTAAAAAAAAACCCAGATGTAAATCATAGCAATCTGAGTTAGGATAGCTTACACTAATTCAGACTTTTTATTACTAATTTTTCATGTTTTTATAGTGATACCATTTCATTACCATTTTGAATTGATTTTTCCTCCCATTTTTGAAGCTTTCAGCTTTTCTTTCGTGGCCACTGCCATTTTGTGAGGTGTTTTCATGGGCGCCATCATTTTTTCTGTGGCATTCCAGTGGCGATTGAGACCTGTGATATCATCTAACTTTCCGTACAAACAATGGCAACACCCATTCCTTCTCATGCAAGCTTTGGATTCTCTACCAAATAGCAACAACTTTAGACAGGATAAAGTAACTCAATGTTCTGATGCTCCATGCAATTGCACCTTTTCGCAGACTCCTTTAGTCCTAACCAAGTGACCAGTTGGTGAAAATTTGAGACACAGACAAAAAAAAAATGTTGTTCTGCTTTTATTCCAGACGTGGCAAAATATATTTACCAAAATAGGTCTTGGAAATTTATACACAAGTCACTGAAAGAACATCCATAAATCAAGCAAAGGGTGAGTGCAGGTGCTATATAAAATAATAACAAATCAAACCAGAAAGAATTTTCTTCCTCCTTCTACTAACAAGAAGTTCACAAAGGACAGACAGAAAAACAGTGAAAAGTCAAAAAGTAAAAAATTCAGGCATGAAACTATACAGTGCAAAATCACAGATTACCTCCACCAAAAACTAAGATATGATGTACAAAACTAAGTACTGGTTTTTAATTTCCACGAATGCTCAGCAGCTCAGTACACCAAGCAGTCTGAAGTCCGGTCAAAAGATGACCCCTAGTGGATTAGGCCACGGCTTTACATGACCACTGTTTTCCTTTGGGCCAAAGTTATTCTGTGTACTTCATTTACACACCTTAAACTTTGCACATATATATGCCAGCAACTCCAGAAAATAATTCTTTCCCCTCTAGTGCCCAATGACCGTCTCGGCATCAAGTCGTTTTGAACCTGGGAGAATCACATCTGACGTGTTGGGAGAGGAAAACCAAATGCTTGTGCACTTTGCACCACCACTGCGTTGTTCCGCGCCAGAGAGTTAAACAAGTAGTAAGTGTATTTTCATACCATACCTTTTTTATTTTTATTATTATGTGTCCGTCAGGTGCACACAGAATCACAGACTCCTGGAGCCACAGAGAATGAACATACCAGTGTGTTTCTTCGTGCTGTTCCCAAGCCCAAATAAATGGGGAGGGTTACATCAGGAAGGGCATCCAGTGTAAAAATTTTCCAAATCAAAATGCGGACAACAATACAAATTTCCATACCGGATTGGTTGAGCCCCGACCACCACCAATAATGTTAGCCAACAGGGTGCTGGCGGAAATTGGGCTACTGTTGGCTGAAGAAGAGGAATAAGAAGGAAAAGAAGAGGGGGGAGACGTGTCTGGAGGCAGGAGGACAGGAGGAAGGTAAAGAGAGAGTGGAACTGAGGGTAGGAACTTTGAATGTTGGCAGTGTGACTGGTAAGGGGAGAGAGTTAGCAGATATGATGGAGGGGAAGAAGGTTGATATATTGTGCGTTCAAGAGACTAAATGGAAAGGGATTAAGGCCAGGTAAATCGGAGGTGGATTCAAATTGTTCTATCAAGGTGTGGATGGGAGTAGAAATGGAGTAAGTGTTATTCTGAAGGAACAGCATGTCAAGAGTGTTTTGGAGGTGAAAAGAGTGTCAGGTAGAGTAATGATTATGAAGCTGGAAATTGGAGTTGTGACAATGAATATTGTTAGTACATATGCACCGTAAGTTGGGTGTGCAATGGATGAGAAAGAAGATTTTTGGAGAGAGTTGGATGAAGTGATGAACAGTGTACCCAAGGTACAGAAAGTGGTGATTGGAGCGGATTTCAGTGGGCATGTTGGTGAAGGGAGCAGTGGAGACGAGAAGGTGATGGGTAGGTATGGTGTCAAGGAGAGGAATGAAGAAGGTGGGAGGATAGTGGATTTTGCCAAAAGGATGGACATGGCTGTGGTAAAATATGAATTTTAACAAGAGGGTGGAACATAGGATTACGTACAAGAGTGGAGGAAGATGCACACAGGTAGATTACATCCTATGCAGAAGAGTCAATCTGAAGAAGATTGAAGACTGCAAAGTGGTGGCAGGGGAAAGTGTAGTTAAGCAGCATAGGATGGTGGTCTGTAGGATGATGTTGGAGATCAAGAAGAGGAAGAGAATGAGAGCAGAGCCAAGGATCAAATGGTGGAAGTTTAAAAAGAAGACTGCAAGGTTGAGTTTAGGGAGGAGGTGAGACAGGCACTGGGTGGTAGTGAAGAGTTACCAGGCAGCTGGGAAACTACAGCAGATGTAGTAAGGGTGACAGCAAGAAAGATGCTTGGCGTGACATCTGGACAGATATAGGAGGAAAAGGAAAAGGTGGTGGAATGGGGGAGTACAGGAGAGTATACAGAGGAAGAGGATGGCAAAGAAGAAGTGGGAGCGTTAGAGAGATGCGGAAAGAGTAGTGGAAGCTAGGTTAAGACATGAGGTGATGATTAGTGAGCAGCAGTATGGTTTCATGCTAAGAAAGAGCACCACAGATGTGATGTTTGCTCTGAGGGTGTTGATGGAGAAGTATAGAGAAGGCCAGAAGGAGTTGCATTGCGTCTTTGTGGACCTGCATAAAGCATATGACAGGGTACCTCAAGAGGAGCTGTGGTATTGTATGAGGAAGTCAGAAGTGGCAGAGAAGTACGTAAGAGTTGTACAGGATATGTACGAGGGAAGTGTGACCATGGTGAGGTTTGCAGTAGGAGTAATGGATGCATTCAAGTTGGAGGTGGGATTACTTCAGGGATCGGCTCTGAGCCCTTTCTTATTTGCAATGGTGATGGACAGGTTGACAGATGAGATTAGATGGGATTCCCCATGGACTATGATGTTTGCTGATGACATTGTGATCTGTAGCGATAGTAGGGAACAGGTTGAGGAGACCCTGGAAAGGTGGAGATATGCTCTAGAGAGGAGAGAAATGAAGGTCAGTAGGAACAAGACAGAATACATGTGTGTAAATGAGAGGGAGGTCATGGAATGGTGAGGATGCAGGGAGTAGAGTTGGCGAAGGTGGATGAGTTTAAATACTTGGGATCAAAAGTACAGAGTAATGGGGATTGTGAAAGAGAGGTGAAGAAGAGAGTGCAGGCAGGGTGGAACGGGTGGAGAAGAGTGTCAGGAGAAATTTGTTACAGACGGGTATCAGCAAGAGTGAAAGGGAAGGTCTACAGGACAGTAGTGTGACCAGCTATGTTATATGGGTTGGAGACGGTGGCACTGACCAGAAAGCAGGAGACGGAGCTGGAGGTAGCAGAGTTAAAGATGTTAAGATTTGCATTGGGTGTGACGAGGATGGATAGGATTAGAAATGAGGACATTAGAGGATCAGCTCAGGTTGGATGGTTGGGAGACAAAGTCAGATAGGTGAGATTGCGTTGGTTTGGACATGTGCAGAGGAGAAATGCTGAGTATATTGGTTGAAGGATGCTAAGGATAGAGCTGCCAGGCAAGAGGAAAAGAGGAAGACCTAAAAGACGGTTTATTGATGTGGTGAGAGAAGACATGCAGGTGATGGGTGTGACAGAACAAGATGCAGAGGACAGATAGATATGGAAGAAGATGATCTGCTGTGGTGACCCCTAACAGGAGCAGCTGAAAGAAGAAGAAGGTGCACACAGAGGACAACTTAAGGGCTCTAGTGACAATAATTCTACTACCGCCTCAGGGGCTGGCTCCATGTCCAAATGCCTTTTTTTCATCCCTCTGCAGACCAGATGATTGACGGCTATAACGCCACAGATGCCACTTCCGGTGTCCAGCCACCTGGACCTGCCTCTTCAAAGCTGGAAGATTTGCCATCTTAGTTAGTTTGATTGAAAACTCCAGTCTGAAAAGACGTCTCCATAATCATTGCATGCTGTTGTTTAATTTGGATCCCTCCTGTTGTACGGGGGGTGACCTGGCTGTTACCCCAATTCTATATCATTCTCTTATGTACTCTCTCTCTATATTATATTAACAGCATTCCATGCAGTTCTTGCTCTGCGGTATACATGGGAAAAAAATCAAAAAGAATCGCAACACGTATACAGGAACACTGCAACGCCGTTACAAGAAAGGACTCACGATCATTGATCTATACGCACACTAAATCAACAGGACATATATTTAACTGGGACAATGTACAAGTAAAATTTAAGGCCAGTACTAAAAGTGCCAGAGAGCTGGCCAAATCTTGGCTATCAAATGATAATGCCATCAACAGACACTTGGACATAAACCCAGCATATGCAAACTTAAGAAGATCATGTCCATAATAAACAAAACTTTACACCCAATAAACCCCCCCCCCCCCCCCTTCCTGATCACACTGACTTATACACCTCCCCACCCCATGTAAGTTTTGCTATATATTGCCTTTGATTCTTGAGGGGTTGAAAGCTCAGGAATAAAAACTACTTTATGATACGTGATTCATTATTTCTCCCTTTGTGGATCTCCAGCTGCTAATATGCAAACCGTATCAC
>JANRMT010062840.1:34708243-34736509 GCA_026402145.1 Polypterus bichir lapradei
ATATATATATATATAAAATCCTAAGCCTAAAAGTGCAACAATTTTTTTTTACAATTTTATGTGATTTTTTTTGTCATGCTTTAAATCAGGCTTATTTTAAAACCTACATATATATGTTTGGTATCATTCTTTTCAGAATTTATCAAACTTTAATGCGATGTTGTTAGATTTTCAGATAGGCAGGTTCTCTAAGAGTGTCTCACAAGATTTCAAATGGCCCGATATTCAGTATTTTAAAAATTGTTTTTAAATTGTCTTTTTAAATTTAAAATGGTTCTTTACATAGAAGTAGTACTATGTGTGTGTTCTAACAAAAAAAAAAACAACTCATGCTGGGGTCATCCAGCCAGTCTGGGTGAACCTGGAAAATGGCCTTCAGGCTAACCTAGAGAGATAGAGAGGGCTTTAGCAGTGTCGTGTAACGTTGGGTAGAATGAAAATGATCACTTTTAATATTGCAGCTGCTTCTATTTACTTTTCAAAATGTTCTAAATCAAGTCTCACATAAACAGCATGGAGAGCACAGATTATGTAGGCAAGTAATAAACCCGATGAAAGCACAGAGCTTAAGTACAGCAAAGCAGTTAAACCATGAATGTTTTATTCAGCCTCATTCGGAGTAAACACCTATGTGAGAGCTTAGCCTATCTGGAAATAACTGGAATTTTCACAGAAAGAAGAATTGGTAAAAGACTATAAACCAACAGCAGAGCTATTCAGCTTCTAATGTTTTAATTACCAATTAACATAAAACATTCCCAAAACCACTTAACCCAGTTCAGAGTCACAGGGCTTTTCCAGCAGCATCAATCGGCTTTCGGTAGGATGCCGGTCCATGGAGCATTGATCAGAATGGCCACCCATCATTGGGATACGCCAGGAAAAAAAAAATATTTAGAGGAAAAAGCCAGGCAGGCATGAGTGATAAACATAATCTAAATTAGCGTAAGCCATCCTAATTAGAGGTGTTTGTGGGAAATTAAATGCTTAAATAAGATAATGAACAAGAATAGTTGCATTAGAATATTAAAATGTGTGCTTAAAAAAAAAATATCTCACTTGTAATAGAAATTAATCATTTTTCCTCCTTTGATAGAGGTCTGTACTGCGCTAGACTCTTAGTAAAGGCTTGAAAGTAACATCATAATCAGAATCAGTGAGCTTGAAATAGTCTAAAATGATACCCCACGTGCTTATGTTTGAAATTTGTCATTTTTAAGCTTTTGAGAGTGGCTCCTAGAGGGGTAGGGCCACCATTATATAATCAAATAATAATTCTTTATATTTATAAAGCTCTTTTCTCACTACTCAAAGCCTTCTCCATGCAGGGAGGACCGGGGCACGAACCCATGATCTCCTTATTGCGAGGCAATGTCAACAAATATTACCATACTCATGAGCAACAACCTCATAGCATAAAATGGCACTCCACATGTCTACATGACAAGGACCCATTTTTCAAAGTTTTGTGAAAAGGAGAAACTTCGTATCCCATTAGGAAGTGAACCCTTTGGGGTCGGCTCAGGTACTTCAAATGTACAGTATTTTGCATAGAAGCCAGGGAAAGCATATCAGAATAAGGAATTTTTGAGTCTGATTTTGTGCATTTGGTTGATTGTAGTCCTTTTGACGTTCGACATCTGCCTATCATCAAACCTTTCAGTGAATTTCAGCAGATTTCACTCCCCTCTGCCCAAAGAAATCTCATACAGCGCGTTTGTTCAACAGAGGTGCAACACCACAGCCTAGCATTTATGTTCATTTAATTTTGGTTTCAGCTAGACTAACCGCACTGCACTGTGTGTGCTCGAACTACCCATAAGCCATCATGAACGTGTTGTATTGTGTCAGCTTCTAACCGCTGTGGTTACCGCATACATTTTCACATTGCCTTTACTTTTTTCATTTACCCTCATATATGTACAAGGAGGAATTCAGGGTCTCCCACCTGAAATATCCCTGTCTCTCAGCTTATATGTACTCCCCCAAGCCCCTCACCCTGCTTTAGCTGTAGATGTTGAAAAACCTGGAGCACCCATCACGGGATGGTGCAATATGCCAAGAGAATGGTGTTCTACCCAGGGTGCTGCGATCATGGGAATAAAAGGCCAGCTGAGCAGACATGAAGGTAAGGGACAGTGAGCAGAAGATCACAGGTGCTTCATCGCTTTCTAGGATCCTAAGCCTCCAGAGACCTTCAACCTGAAGCAGATTGCTCAAGTCGGTGTTTTCAAACAGCCGATTGCTTTATTTACGCTCGCAATCCTTCCCTGCCGAGTTACCTGCTAGGCTGCTTACAGCTCCGCAACTCATAAATGATTCAGCACTTGAGTTTGTCAGCCTTTGTGAGCGTTTGAGAAGAATATGGCATAAAACCACAGCAAGGAAGGAACATTTTACAGTCAATTGGCATCATTTTTTTTTCTGTGAGAAGGAATGCTTTTTTGTATTCTGATACTGAAGCCCTGCAGAATATAAAAAAAAAATGGTTTGAGGACTCTGTTTTGATTCCCACAAAGGAAGAGCCAGACATTCTTCACCAAGTACATGAACATGTCATGGCTTACATGTGGGATGGAATCTGAGAAAGGCGATGGGGTCAGATTGCCCAAGATCCACTGGGACTAGGCTAAAGACTGGGAAATTTACAGGACAACTTACTTGTGAGCACCTGCAAATCCTTCTGGAGAAGCTGGAATCCGTTGTAGAGGAGGAGGAGAAGGAAGAGGAAGTTGGATCAGCTCTCTTTCTTGTCAAGTGGCAGCAACCTGAGCAGGAAAAGGGGGGTTCATGAAAATGGATGGATGGAAGCCATGAATGAGGTAAGGCAACTGGAGAGGATTGGTGCTCTCTCACTTACATACATGGATGGTGGGCAACTGGGATCAGTGACCATTCTTGCTTTTAGCACACTTTTCTATATTTTTTCTATATCCACTTGCTCGGTGGCTCTATCAAAAAGGGCATTACCGATTGAGATTACTGACTTTCAGACTACCCACTCAGAAAAAACAAATAATTACAAAATAATATATTTTCTATATTACAATAATAATATAATTTCTAGATTATAGAGCAAGTAAACGGAAAACTATAAAAAAATTAACAAAAGCTGGTAACAGTACAGGATTGGGCCTTCTCAAAGTATAAGAAAGGAATAACAGAATGACTACTAAGGGGGAAATGGCCGATTACAGTAAACTAACAGAACCAATTATACGGAGCACGCTGGCTTGAGTCACTGTGTGTTTGGGATGTTGTGTTCAGGTTTGTACATTTTATGGTTTATTAGCACTTCCATCTCAGTGTTTCAGGAATCTGGGTTCCATGTTTTGCTCACATTGAGATCTGTCACAATAATCTTGAGATCTTCTACACAATTGCTGAAAAAGATAACTCTTTACTTACATAGGTGCAACACGATATCCAAATCTTGTATAATATAAACCAGGTCTAGCCTTCACAGTGAAGAAATTAATATTTCAATACTAAATGCTCTTCTATGCATTTTTCAGTTAACAGTTGTAGAGGATAAGAATCCATTGTGGCAGCTTGACCCTTCTTCATTCATCCCCTCTTGTTATGGCTGCCATTCTTCTGTGTAACTCTGGGTTATGGCACCCTTTGCCACTGCTCAGGAATTTGCACACCCCCCTACTCAGCTGCTCATTCAATTTGACAAGATTCAAACTCATTGCAGTCGGATTATGCAGAAGTCTTCTCTACGACAGTACCAAACAGTACGCTGCTGCTTACTGACTCTGAGACCCTACGTGTGCAACCAGCCTCTCTGTGCAAGAACGTGAAACAGTGGAGTGAATTCACACAAGTAACAGAAATATTCTGTTTAACCAGTTTTGATCGGTTGAATTTATTGCGGATAGGTGGTATAGTACATCATAAAACTATAAAATATTCAGTTTGGCTGGTTTTAGCCTGTTGTAGCCTTCTTTTCAGGTTTGACCCTTCCCCAAATATATTTTATGATAGTTCCAGACTAAATGATCATAGACAGAATGATGATTCACATGCTTCCTCATCCCCAATCCCGACCCCAGAATTCCTTGGCTCAGCCGAATGAGTGGTCTGTAACTATGAAGAATTCCTTATGGCTAGTTTTGGCCTGCTGATCAGTCCAACAAGTGGCATACAACTCTGAAATATTCTGTTTGGTCACTTTTAGTCTGCTGCACTTACAGTGAAAATGGACCCCACTATTTGGTATATAGCTGTGAAATATTCAGTTTGGCCAGTTTCAGCTTGCTACATTTATTTTAGAGTTTCAATGCAATAGCTGACATATGATTGTGAAAAGATTTTACTTGACCATGTTTCAGCTGTACTGTACATTTACTGTAACTAACCGTAAAATGAAACCGAAAGCACACAAGGCTTCTATTTGCTCTGTTTTGGCCCAATGTACAATATTTTGACAAAAAGCACAAAAGTGGCATGCAGCAGAAAAAAAAAAAAGGACAGAGTTTACTAAGAGACAAATAGACTTAAGCTGGAAAACACGGTGGTCAGGAACAGGTAAAGGTCAGAATATTGAGAAAGGAAGGATAGGCCAAATGGCAAAAGCAAAAAGTAAAGTCAAAGGATCAAAGCAAAGGTCCCGACATTAAATATTGTTAGAAGCGCCTTTTAGCTTCCTGTAACACTAAAGAGAGCAAGAAAAGCGATGAGATCCAAAACCAGGACATGCCTCCATTCTCATGTGTACGTGAAGCTGTACTGGTTAGATAAGCAAGCATGTCTGCTCCCCCAGCAGTGACAAGACTCTGACTTATTGCATTCAGGTTACAAAGCAGGCTTCTTTGAAGGCATTCTACTTCAGCACAATTGGATGAGGTGCTGCTGACTGACTTGGAGGACCCGGCTTTGTGGGAGAAGAATTTCACTTGGAAAGAAACAAAATATTAGATTAGATAAACTATATTAATCCAAAAGGGAAAGAGTATTAGTCAGGGTAATAATAATATTAATAACTCTTTACATTTATAGAGCACTGTTCTCACTACTCAAAGCGCTTCATTGAGTGGGGTGCCAATACAACCACCACTAATGTGTAGCATCCATCTGGATGATGCGATGGCAGCTGTTTTTACACCAGTACACTCTCCACACATTAGCTATTGAAGGGTGGTGAAACAGTATAAGAGAGAGCCAATTAGAGAGGGGGAATGATTAGGGGGCTAGAATGAATAGGCTGTGGTGTGCATTTCAACCTGGACATCGAAGGACACACAGAGATTATGTATGACCACAGAGAGTCATGACCTCAGCTCCATTTTTACAGCACAGTGTCCCCGTCACTTCCCTGGGGAATTGTGATCCACAATCAAACCACTGGAGTAAGCGACACCTGCTGGCCTCACCAACACCTCTAACAGAAACAACCCAAGCTTTTCCAAAATGGTCTCCCATCCAAGTACTGGCCAGGCCCGACTATTCTTTGCTTCTAGGGGATGACCTGTTCTGAAGTGCATATGGTTTGGCTGCTGTAAGTATGTATGTTTCGTTCCTCCATATCAGTCAACCTGAGAGTTTTACTGGGCAAGTAAGTAAGTATCAACTAACACAACAGTTTTATTCAGTAGGTAAGTAAGTATGTCTGGTCCACATCCTTTAATTCAGGAGTTCTTTCTATGGTGGCAAGTAAGTACCGTATGTCTAGTCCCTCTGTATCTCTGTACCTCTGTCTAGTTCCACCATATCAGTTAAATGTGAGAGTTTAACTGGGTAGGTAGATGAGTATGTCTGGTCCCTCAATCAAAATGAGTTTTACTAAGTTAGTAAGTAAGTTTGTCTGGTCTCTCCGTATCAGTCAATATCAGAGTTTTACTAGGTAGGTGGGTATGCAAGTCTGGTCCCTCAGTATCAATCAAAGTGAGAGTTTTACTGAGTAAGCACTGTGTAAGTAAGTAAGTCCATATCTGTAAATGCAAGATGAACTAATCGGACAGTCAATCCATTTGAGAGTTTTACTATGGAGGTAAGTAAGTATCAGTCAACATGAGAGTTCTACTGAATAGGTAAGGAAGTAAGTCTGGTCCCTCCAGATCATTTAATGCGAGTGTTTAACTGGGTAGGTAGGTAAGTACGTCTGGTCAGTCAAAATGAGAGTTTTACTGGGTGGATAAGTAAGCAAGTCCATAAGTCCATATGAGTTAATGCAAAATCAATCAAATGGATACTCACTCAACTTGAGAGTTTTACTATAGAGGTAAATAAGTACCAGCCATTAGGAGAGTTCTGCTGGGTGCGTAAGTATGTACGTCTGGTCACTCTTTATCAATCAATGTCAGAGTTTTACTGAGCAGGTAATTAAATATGTCTGGTCCCTCCATATCAATTAATTCAAGAATATAACTGAATTGTTAAGTAAGTACATCCAGTCTCTGTATCAATCAGCTTGAGAATTTTACTGGGTAGGTAATTAAGTATGTCTGGTCCATCCATATCAAGCAGTGGCAGAGTTTTTCTGGGTAGGTAAGTATTTATGTTCGGTCCCTCATTATCAATGAATTTGAAAGTTTTACTGGGTAAGTAAGTAAGTCTGGTCCCTCCATATCAGTTAATGCAAGGTCAAACAATTTGAGAGTTTTACTATGGAGAAAAGTATCAGTCTACATGAGAGTTGCACTGGGTAGGTAAGGAAGTATGCCTGGTCCATCAGTATGTATGTCTGGTCCGTCAGTATTAATCAAAACGAGACTTTTACTGGGTTGGAAAGTACATACTGCACAGGCTAGAAAATGATGTTGGGCTTACAGGCACTGTGCTCGCTTGGTTCAGTTCTTATTTATCAAATCGATTCCAATACGTACAGAAATGTGCTGACAGTACTCCATCATTATACACAGAAGTGCGATATGGTGTCCCACAGGGCTCAGTACTGGGACCTTTACTGTTCTCAATTTACATGCTTCCACTGGGATCTCTCATTAGGAAACATAATGTTAATTTTCACTCGTATGCAGATGACACCCAGTTATACCTTTCATTTAAATCAAATGAAGTTTCTCCGATGTTGTCTTTAATTAGTTGTGTTAGTGAATTAAAGGAGTGGATGGATGAGAACTACTTGTCTTTAAACACAGATAAAACAGAGATGTTAATTGTTGGAAGAAATGACGCCGATCACAACAATATTCTGTCATCATTTAACTCAGTTGGAATCACCATTAATTTTACTGAATCAGCCCGCAATCTCAGAGTTATCTTTGACTCTAGCATGTCATTTAAAGCGCATATTACAAAGCTGTCCAAATCATGTTTCTTCCATCTCTAAAATGTTGGGAAATTAAGGCACTTTCTAAATAAACCGGATTCTGAGAAATTAATTCATGCATTTATTTCTAGTAGGATTGACTACTGCAATGCGGTGTTCACTGGCTGTTCAAACTGTTCTTTATACAGCCTCCAGTTAATCCAAAATGCTGCTGGAAGAATTATAACAAGAACAAGAAAATACAAACACATAACTCCAGTTCTTAAATCCTTATACTGGCTCCCGGTTAAGTTTAGGGCAGATTTCAAAATCCTCCTTTTAACATATAAAGCATTAAATGGCCAAGGTCCGGCTTACTTCTCTGAACTTATCGTGACTTACAAACCAGAGTGCACATTAAGATCTCAAGATGCCCGTCTGCTTATGACTCCAAGGATTAATCAAATAACAGTGGGAGGTCGAGCTTTTAGTTTCAGAGCCCCTAAACTGTGGAATGGTCTTCCTGCTTCTATAAGAGATGCCCCTTCAGTCTCAGCTTTTAAATCCCGGCTGAAGACTCACTACTTCAGTTTAGCACACCCTGACTAGAGCTGCTGATTAACTGTACAGACTGCATCTCTGTTGTTAGTCATTAGCACTAAAACATAAATAACATGATAGTTATAATTGGATACTAACCCTCACTTATTCTGTTTCTATTCTCGGGACTCAAATGTGGCACTCAGTGCCACGGCCCACCTGCCAAGTTGTTTTGTCTGCCTAAGGTAAAGTCATCCCGGATGGAGGATCACAGGAATCATGGGAAAGAGGGGTCCATTCATTAGATTAGCGCTATTTCAGCTGTGGAATGGCCAAATGGGGGAGGCAGCTTGATGGATGAGGTCTCCAGGACTCTAAACAAATCCAAATCATATTATGTGATATCATGTACTGTTACATTCTACTCCGTACTTCTAAAATTTTTATTTTTATACTGTATTGAGGACTTATTCTGTTCTATGTATTGTATTGTATTGTATTGACACCTTCTTTTTGACACCCACTGCACACCCAACCTACCTGGAAAGGGGTCTCTCTTTGAATTGCCTTTCCCAAGGTTTCTTCCATTTTTTCCCTACAAGGGTTTTTTTGGGAGTTTTTTTCTTGTCTTCTTAGTGAGTCAACCCTTGGGGGGCTGTCAAGAGAAAGTGCCTGTTAAAGCCCATTGTGGCACTTCTTGTGTGATTATGGGGTATACAAAAAATAAATTGTATTGTATTATACCAGTGTGTTATAAAGCTTGAGCAGAACCTCCTTGCACTTGTACGCCACACATCGTGCTGTATAACCTGACATTCTGTTTGCCTTCTTAATGGCTTCTTAACACTGTTGGGAAGTCGATAGCTTAGAGTCCACTAGGACTCCTAAATCCTTCTCATAAGGTGTACTCTCAATTTTCAGACGGTCCATTGTGTATTCAGACCTAACATTTTGACTTCCTATGTGTAATTCTTTACATTTACTGACATTAAATTTAATCTGCCACAAATCTTCCCAATTCTGTATGCTATCCAAATCCTTCTGTAATGATATAACGGATTCCAAATTATCTGCTAATCCACCTATCTTGGTGTCATTTGCAAACCTAACCATTCTAAGGTGTTGAGTATTTCTTAATGAAGGAAAAATGAACTTAAATGATATTAGCATAAGGCTGCAACATAACACAAGTGTGAAACAGGTGTGTGCTTTGTGATGGTGATACAGCAGGTAGACAGCTCAGTAACACAAGGCTTTCCAAGAGAGATCATCCAATCAGCCAGGTATGGCCAGCAGTAACCCACCAAAGCGTGCAAGCACACCACTCTGATTCCAGAAATGGAAACAAACAGCTCCTTACTTCTGCAAGTGCCCTGGAGGGGTCCCCTGGGAATATGTCTGCTGCCTTGCCAGCTAATATTGCAAGTCCTTTTTCTACAAATATGTGGTAATTGTGTAACACAATAAATTAATTTGCTTTAATTGAATTTAATACTACATCACGTACAGAGTTCCCAGGAGGCTGTAAATAATCTATGAGCTGGATCAGGAGACAAGCGACAATCAGAATATTAAGGTAACAAACTTAAACTTTGGGAACTTTTTAATAATAAATTTATACAAAAAAAATGTCTCTCAGTCCCAAAAGCAATAAAAGTGCATGTCTCAATACAGCATAATGATATGGAGGTATCAGGCCAGATTTTTCATTCTGACTCATTTCCTTTAAATCATCATTCCTGCTGCCAATGTATAGAAATCTGACAGATCCTTATTATTCAGGTGCTGTCGGAAATATTGCAGATTTTTTTTTTTTCTTCTCAATATAGGTTACTGGAGCGGCAGCAAGCAGAACAGGATGCAAACTGCTGGCTCCTTGTTCATTTCAGATTAACATATTCCTGCTCTGGCGGGGAATGCTAATTTATAAACAAGAAGTGTGGTCAGGTTGGCAAGAAATGCATAGGGAGAGTCTGTTCAACAAATCTGTTGGGAGAAACAGCCGCAGCCTTTATGAATCAGAGAGGAGAGAAATGAAATAAGTGCGTGGTGGACAGCGAGCTAACCTGTGTGTCAGAGATGATGTCCTCTAAATAACACGGAGCAGGCCTTACCAGAGTGGTTCAAAAAAAGATTAGAAATCATTGCAGCCTTACTGGAGTTATTTATTCATTTAAAATGCATTGCAAATGTCAGAGCGCTCTCAACGGGGTGCATTAACATATGTTACTTTATATAATGCCTTTCACACAACATTCTAAATCCGTGTTTCTCAACATTTTGGGTGTCGTGACCCACTTTCTTTGAATGAAAGTGTCTTCACGACCCACCAAGGAGAGGGTGCGTTGGAAATCGAGTGCATTCTGCCACGACCTATAACAACCTTCCTCAACCCACTTTCATCAAACGATAGCAACTCATGACCCACCAGCAGAGCCAGGGACCCAGTGAAGGAGAAACAATTCTCTAAATGATTATTACTCGTATGACCATTGCAGGGTGGCAGTCATTATTCACTTTTTTCCTTATTCGTCATGTTATTTCCATTACAGATTTTTAAGTCCTTAAACCAGGGGTCCTCAATCACAGTCCTGAAGAGCCGCAGTGGCTGCAGGTTTTTGTTTTAACCTGGTTGCTTAATTAGAAAGCAATTCTTGCCAATAATTTAATTTCATGGCTTGTTAGTGCTTTAACTCCGCTATGTCAGGTAATTCTCGTATCCTAGATTTTCTTCTCCTTTCTAAGGATATCATCCAAATGATTTGAAGGCTAAAATGGATGAGTAATTCTCAGTCCTTCATTTTTTTCTCTTTACTTTCCTTCCAAGTATTTAATTAAACCCAATAGTACATGATAAATGCACACAGGTGTAAATGGTAACAAGCTAAATGGAGAAATGCTTGTCTCTTCTGTTGTTTGCATGTTATTGCTAATTAGGAGCAATTAAAAACCAAGAATACAGCTGTTTAAGACTTAAATAAGCAATAAGGGTTCACAATCTTAACGAGTGGGACAACTAAAGTGAAGCAGAAGTGTTACTTGAGCAATAAGGGCTGCTTATTAAGCAATTGGGTTGGAGCAAAAACCTGTAGCCACTGCGGCTCTCCAGGACCGTGATCGAGGACCCCTGCCTTAAACCCATTTGCTTTGAGGACCATTTCAGGGTTCTTAAAATAATGTGGGTCTTTCTGTCATGCCATTTTGCCTGGTATAGTTCTAGCGATTGCCATGGCATTGCTTTGGGTGAGATCTGGTCATTACATAAAGAGATTAAAGGTCTAAAAAATTCTAGGATTGTCCGAGTATGTGGATTCAACAAACAACGTGTGTGTTCTAATATGCAGTTATCTTTAATCAGTTTCAGTTCCTTTCGAATATGAATTAGGCTTTTGTTTTTGGTCTTGTTGCGTTTATCAGTTTTGGCTTTCAGCTACAGTTACGAGTCCTCTTACCTTCTGATCCCTAAAATCAGCCCTTGTGGTGTTCCACTTTATCTCTTAAGTAAAATTAACTTCACAGCCTCAGGGGTCCAAATTAAATACAGATTCCGTTATCCGCTATGTTAAACTTATATCCCATTTTGCGATCTGCTGTCTACTCACGACTTATGGGGAAAAAAAATTCTGAGAGGCCCATGTGCAGCAACAAAACATGAAATAGACTAATAACAGGTCTGTGATGATCTTCGATATCCAGGGCTGCACGTGTGCTACACTAAATGGATCACCGTGTTTCTGCCCAATACCAAGACGTGTGGGTGACCTGTTGAATCCCATTTGTGATGAGGACACAAGCTTGCGATTATTCTCCATGAATAAGGAATTCACAGTAAGTAGGCTACTATCAACAAACATTTGAAAAAAAATGTACAATAACTTTCATTGTATACTTTAATCTCAATAAATATTCAATCTTTTACATTTATAAAACAATGCACTATTCAATCTTCTATTATTTGTTCCACATGTAGATGGTGTTAAACATAAAAAAGAGACCTCTTTTATATACTGTAAGCTTTATTTTGTTTTCCAGTAAATTTTACTTACAGGGTAAATTTATAGTTAATGTTAGACAGTGAATGGAAACAACAAATATCGAGCCTAAACGGCCAGTACTTAAAGAAAAACAGAAAATTGTCGTTGTGTCTCACAGGTTATGGTTAGGAGAAACCCAGAGGGAAGACTGAGGGGGCTGCAACGTCAGTAACTGTTTTTCCGTTTCCTACAAGTCTAAATGTATGAACAGTTACCACCAAACACACCCTTAATGTGAAAATCCACAAAAAAAATTTTCAGCCCATACTTACTGTACAGTATACTCCAAGTTTACTGCACTAAATAAGATGCAAAAAGCAGCCCAAAACTTGCCGCACAAGCAAGTCATGTGTGTGAGGCCGACAAAGATGCATGGTGGCATCCCTCAGACCTCATGTATACATCAGCACTTTTTATAAAATGGTGTTTATAATCAATGTGTTTATATTTGTGGTAGTAAATGACAAAAAATGATTAATATGGCAGATGCAAAAGAAATCCAACAAAACACTAAACACAAAATGATTAATACTCATGATATAGTCCATTTTCGCAGATGATAGTGGTGTAGTTATGAAATGAAATCCCCTGTGGACAGCCTCATGTAAAGTTTTGTTCAACTGTGATGCCAATATAAGCGAAGATTTGTAGAATTTGGGAGCGCTTCACAGACAAAGATGTATTCCAAGCCAGAAGAAATGAAAGGAACATGCGAAAACAGGACAAGAGCATACATCCGGAGAAAACCATAATCAGATGGGTGTAACTGTAATCCAATTATGCAGTGAAGCATTGAAACAAAAGGACACCACCAAATGGGATTCTGTCGGCTTTTAAGTCAAGTCAAGTTGGGGCGCATGCACTGGTACAGTGCATTGCTGCACCCACTACATGGTGAAAAAACTCGTGGGGGAATGTGCCACTTGGCCGTAGTGCCGTAACTGACGCTCCCTCACAATGCAGGTAATATGCCTCATTCGGAACTCTATGAACAACCACTCATTTGACACAAAGTCAAACCAACGGTACCCAAGGATATTCTGGAGAGACACAGTACCAAAGGAGTCCAGTTTTCATCTCAGGTCACTGGATAGAGTCCATGTCTCGCAACCATATAGCAAGACAGGAAGCACCAGGACTCTAAAGACTTGGACCTTCATCCTTTTGCAAAGATTTTGGGAATGCCACAAACCCTTTTCCAGCTCTCTAATGACCCACTATGTTCTCACAATCCATCCACTGACTTCATAGGAAGAGTCATCAGAGACATAAATGTCAGTGCCGAGGTAAGTAAACCTCTCAACAAGTTTGACAGTCTCTCCACAGACAGCCACACTGCTGATGGCTGTGCCCACGAGGTCATTAAAGCCCTGATCTTGGTTTTTATCAGGACACTCACAAGCCCAGACACTCAGACTTCTCTTTCAGTCTCTCGAGAGCCCCGATCGGATCCTCCATTGACTCCGCGAAGATCACAGCATCGTCAGCAAAGTCAAGATTCGTGAATCTTTCTTCACCAACAGATGCCACACAGCTGCTGTCCATACAAGCATTGAACAGAGTAGGAGCAAGAACACTTAAGCTTCTTAAGGCTCACTTTTAAAGCTAGCGCCTTGGTCTTTCACTCAGCAGCCCTTGCAGCAACTGCCATAGCTGTCCAATGGCACAGTACTCCCAGGGATGCTGGGATTTGTAGTCCATTTAGGCAGCACTGCTACAGCATCATCAGCAGTTTTCTGTAATAGGCTGCAAAACTCACAAAATAATTTCCATGTAAATATTGATGACAAACCTGCAAAATGTGCAGATCCACGAATCAAAAAACTTGCGAATTGCAAGAGCTGTATTTGGCTCTAAAAAAATCCAAATCACATTATCTGATATCATCCACTGTTTAATTCTGTTACGTACTTCTAAAATTTTTATTTGTATACTGTATTGAGGATTTGTTCTGTTCTGTGTATTGTATTGTAATGACCCCTTCTTTTTGACACCCACTGCACGCCCAACCTACCTGGAAAGGGGTCTCTCTTTGAACTGCCTTTCCCAAGGGTTCTTCCATTTTTTTCCCTACAAGGGTTTTTTTGGGAGTTTTTCCTTGTCTTTTTAGAGAGTCAAGGCTGGGGGGCTGTCAAGAGGCAGGGCCTGTTAAAGCCCATTGCGGCACTTCTTGTGTGATTTTGGGCTATGCAAAAATAAATTGTATTGTATTGTATTGTTATTTGTGTTGTTTTTATTAGTTTTCACATTATAATGAGTATTCTATTATTTCTATTATTATATACAGCCCTTTTAAATTTCCCTTTCATTTTGTGCCACCCTGACACCACCATTCTGAATATTTAAGATAATATAATCATACAAATTTTGATCTGCTTATGACACCCGGGACCTGCAGCCATGGTCACCTTCCTTTATCTGAGGCATTTAGAGTTAGTGGGAATACAAACCAGACTTGCTTTACAAAAGTAATAGCAGGGTTTATTAAACAAATTTAGTGCATACCCTCATGCACACATAATGAGTTTTAAGGATGCAAATTGGTTAAATAATTAAAACACCCCCAGGCAGTGGTGGAGCTACCTTGCAGAAAGTCCCTGGGCAGCGCCCTGATGTGGGTCCCTCCTGTCCAGCATAACTTAGTAATTTATTCGCAACTAGATCATAGGGGCCGGCTCGGCAGTGGCGTCCATGACCGCGTCACTATCAGATCAGACGCTGGTGACAAACAAACCAGCTCTCTAAATAGAATTTGTAATAACTTTTTTTTAATTGCTTTATTATAGCAGCTGAAAGTTAGCAAAAATAAAGTAAATTGTGGGAATGGAATGTGGGAGGTGTGGATAGTAGTAGTAGTAGTAGTAGTAGTACATAAATATATGTAAGATGTGGACCCGCTTGCTTTTCCAAGACAATTTTGTGAAGGAAGATAATTAAAATGTAACATAAGCTAGAAAGCAGTAACTGTTCTGTGCTGTAAAATGTAGTAATTTCGATTTGTAATGAATTAAAATAACACCGGCTGACAGGATGCAACCACACAATTGACCTGTTTTACAAAAGTTCTGAGAAAATGGAGATCATAAAGTGAGGTGTCAATGGCTCCAAGGAATTTGCCTCGTCAGTAGGGGACTGCTTGGTCATATATATTGTTTGTTTGTCTTTAGTAGTTTCTCCATTTTTAATGGTTTTAGCAGATACAACAGATCAGATCAGGTGCTATCGCTACTTCCAACCATTTCACTCACTGCACTGTCTGCTTGAGACCGTTGCGATGATTCACCAGCATTAGCATTCTCAGTTGCTACCGCTGGCCCTTGCTCAGTTTCGAGAAAGGTAGAAATCTTGGTAAGCTTAGCGCTTTTCAATTCCTTTTGCAGGCGTACCTTACATTTAGCAGCACAACGCTTATAATGTTTACCGGATCCGCTGCTTCTGGCCGACATGGAGTCATCTGGCAAGAGTATAAAAACCGTCAAATTGTTAAAATATTTGATGTTTGAGGACTAACGGGGACCATAACTTAGCAACAGAATTGCTGTGATTTACCATTTACGAGTTTGAATTTCAAAAACTGTTGAAACCACATCCAAGTACAAAAGTAACAATTACTGTATTTACGATAATCTATATATATAATTGACTAAGTCGCCCGACCATGGGGTACACACGACAGAGCCACGCCCACCAACTCTAAGACCATGGGATACGCATGACAGAGCCCCACCCACCAACTCTAACCCCCCTCCCGCGTCATAGGGTACGCATGACAGAGCCCTGCCCGCCAACTCTAACCCTCCTCCCACGTCCACCCTCACTCTCGAGGCATCGACTTCTCAACTGTCACTCCGGAACAACTCAGTACGCGAGCTATATTAAGCGTCACCAACGAAGACTCGCTACACCATAATGAACAAGTATTGAAACTTATCCCTACCGACGAAGTAACTTTCACCAGCGTTGACTCCATCGTCACAGACAATCCCGCAGATCAACTTTCATTCTCAGAAACCTCATGCCAGCAAGAGGTCTCTGTAATGGCACTAGACTGACTGTTACCAGCATTCACCGCAATGTACTGGAGTGTAAAACTATCACAGCTGCTACCTCACAAACTGTCCTTATTCCCCGGATTTCCCTGACCCCATCAGATTCAAATTTGCCTTTTACTTTTACGCGGACAATTTCCTGTTAGATTGGCCTTTGCAATGACAATTAATAAGGCACAGGGCCAAACTTTCAAAAAGATTATGCCTGTATCTGCCAAAACCAGTTTTCAGTCACGGACAATTGTATGTTGCTTTCTCCAGAGTTCCATCTTTTCATTCACTCACAGTCGTATCCTCAAACCCACCCCATTTGGACAACTGTGTCTTTCAGGAAGTGTTCACCCATCAATAAATAATTATGCGGCGTATATTTACACTATTCATGACGTCCTTCAAAACTCAAAACTCCATTAACATCTGCTATGGCACACCAAAGGTCACCAAATTTGGGAATGTGCACTTCTCTGTAAGGCAGACTAGGACGTATTGTGCCTCTGATTAGGCTCCGAACCCCCCAAGTCTAAATTTGTGTAAACTGTAGGCCTGCCAAATACGTAATATCATCATGAATTGGATTGGACTTGCCTGGCGATGGTGCAAACATGTCACTGAAACTGAATTACTGATGCAATGAACTGTGCAAGAGATTTAAGTTTTTCAATTTTTTTTTAAATCTATATGGCCCCTAATGGGCCCCCCAAGCCCGTAGGCCCTTGTGCTTTGCACAATCTGCACAATCCATTGCTACGCCATAGCCCCCAAGCCTTCTTCTCAAAACACTGTTGTGAAGTACATGAGCAACCAGCACCTTTCAGTGATTTTGGGTTTGACGAAAACACTTAACAGGGAGGGGTTTGAATGTGACACAACCTTCACCCTAGAATGGAGGAGAACTCTTTTGAAGACCACTGATGTCACTTCCTCTTTTGACTCGCCAGCCCCACCTTCAGTACAGGAGGTAGGATGTCACAATGGACCAGACCTGTGACTGGCCAGGGTATCCTCCCAGAAAGATGTGTCCTTTGAAAGGCCAGGCTAGGGACACTTATGTGCAACCCTTTTCATTCCATTTCACTATTGGACAATTAATGGGGTCTGCACTGGTGCCCCAACCATTTACCTATCTCTGTTCTTCTTTTCACACTACATGACAACTGAAAAGAAAAATGTCAGAGCTCTCGAAAAAGCAGCGGATATTCCTAATTGCATTTGCTATTTTCTAACCAATAATATGAATGACCTGTCAGTTTCAGATTCATTTCTTTTCTTATATGTTTCGACTTTTAACCATCTAATCTTCTTTTCATGCGTATGGTGAGCTGTAGATGCTATTGTTTAAATCCCAGTGGAAAAATATGCGAGTCTAATTGAAAGTCATGGTCTAAAAAGTGTTCTTCTGACCGACATTCTGTATTTGTGAGGAAACCCCCCGCGGGCTCAGACCTTGATCTACCTGCAGATCTGCACGCATTTACAATGGATTAGGAGCGTTGAGGACAAGGCACGATAACACCGGTAAACACCATGTCCTAATTTCTTTCAAGGCTTGTCTCTCTTTTTTTTTAGAGGCATAATTTCTAGGGTAGAATTTGCAGCAAATTTCCTTAAGCTCTGCAAATTGTATCATTTGCCAGCCTCCCATGAATGCACCTCCAGTATCAATGTACTTGTCACACCTCAGCGCCATGAGAGCCCAGCTGTACATAAGAGTCGTCGGCTGAATGCGCCCCAGTCTGTATGTCACTGCAGCTGCTGGAGCTTGAATTGGGAGGGCTCTGACGCCCATCACTTACCGCGGACCTCTTCTACGCTTGGCATCCCACACTTCAACGGTGTCTTGAATTGTATGAATAGCTCTGTGGCACTGAAAGGCCGTGAATAGTGAAGGATGTCAGGATGTGTGCGGTGCCCTGGAACTCTTCACATTTTATGGTTATATGGCATTGAATCACAATAATAGAATAAGAATACAAAATGGAGAAAAATGAATGAATTGTCACAAACATGAAATCCAGGTGCATATCATGCCTATAAAAAGTGTTCAACCCTCGGAAGTTTTCACAGTTTATTTTTATTCAACATGGAATCAGTGGATTTAGTTTGGCTTTTATGACACTGATCAACAGAAAAAGACTCTTTAATGTCAAAGTGGAAATGGAACCAGTATGTGGGCCAAGTTAATGAAATGTTAAAATAATTGATCCCATAAATGTTCATCGCTTCTCTCCACCCAACCTTTTAATCTGGCATCCCTAAGTCCTTAGTGGTGTAGCCAGTGGGTTTAGAAATCCCATCATAAGAACATAAGAAATCTGACAAGCGAGAGGAGACCATTCAGTCCATCAAATTTGTTTAGCTACTAGCAAAGCTGTCGCAACATCTCATCCTAATTCTTCATAAAGGTTGTCAAGGTTTCTGCTTCAACTCCATGACTCGGTAATTTGTTCCACAGTCCCAGAACTCCAGTTGGTGTAGCCAGTGGATCTAGAAGTTCCATCATAAGAACATGAGAAATCTGACAAGCGAGAGGAGACCATTCAGTCCATCAAGTTTGTTTAGCTACTAGTAAACCTGTCCCAACAGCTCATCCAGATCCTTCTTAAAGGTCATTAAGGTTTCTGTTTCAACTTCTTGGTATTTGTTCCAGGTTCTCACAACTCAAGTAGTGTAGCCAGTAGGTTTAGAAGTCCCATCATAGGAACTTACAGCAAGAAATCTGACAAACAAGAGGGAACCATTCAGTCCACCACGCTCCTTTTGTCCAGCTTCTAGAAAAGCTGTCTCAGCATCTCATCTCAATCCTTCTTAAATGTCACTAAGGTTTCTGCTTTAACTCCATGTCTCAGTAGTCACACAACTCCAACTGGTGCAGCAAGTGGGTTTAGAAGTCCAATTATTTAAACTTAAGAAATTTGACAGACAAGATCATTCAGTCCATCAAGCCTGTTTGTTTAGCTAATAGCTAAGCTGTCCCAGCATCTCTTCCAGATTCTTCATAAAGGTTGTCAAGAGTTCTGCTTCAACTCCATGTCTCAGTAGTTTTTTTTCCCCAGAGTCCCAGGACTCTAATTGATGTAGCCAGTGGGTTTAGAAGTCCCATCATAAGAATGTAAGAAATGTGACAAATGAGTGGAGAGCATTCAGTCCATCAGGCTTATTTGTTTAGCTAATAGCTAAACTGTCCCAACATCTCACCTAGAAAGTTGTCAAGGTTTCTGCTCCAACTCCATTTCTTGGTCGTGGTAGTTTGTTCTAGATTCCCACAACTCCTATTAAGGCAGCCACTTAGAAGTCTGATCATCAGTTCAATGGAGACCACCAGTCTGGAGCTTCTGTTGATTGTTGTCTAAATGTACCTGATGGTGTGTCAGTATGGTTGACTAACCTACACAATGAAGACACGAGAATTGCAAGACTTCAAAGAATTGCATGAAAAGTACAAGTCAGAGGATGGAGACAAGGAGCCAAGTCACTGCATATTCAGTGAAATCAGAGGTTAAGAAACGGAGTTTGGCAAAGCTGTAAACCTGCCTACAGCATGACAGACTTGACTCTGTGTCAGTTTTGCACATCTCCACACCACCATTTGTCCTCATTGTAAAATCTGCTCATGCTCTGTCAGGTAGCATGGGGATCATGAGGAAGAGTTCAGTCCAGCCACAATTTCTCAACTGGATTGAGATCTGGACTCGGACTCTCCCACTCAAGGACATTCGCATTGTTGTTTTATATTCATTCTTGTGCCACTTTGGCTTTATGCTTGGGAGTAGGAGTGGGGGGGGGGGGGGGCATTATCTTGATGGAAAACAAATCTTCTCCCAAGGTGTAGGTTTCTTGCAGACTGTGTCAGGTTGTCCTCCAGGATTTCTCAGTATGTTCCTGCTGTCACCACCATGCTTCACAGAGGGAATGGTGTGCTTGTGGTCATGTGCAGTGTTCAAATGTGGTGTTTAGCTTGATGGCTAACAAGTTCGGTTTGGATCTCATCAGAGCACAGACCTTTATTCCAGTTGATTTTGGAGTCTCCCATATGTCTTATGTCATGCTTTAGCCAAGATGCCCTCTGCGTTTCTTCTCTTTGCCATGCTCCCTTAAAGCTACGATTAGCGAAGCACCCGGGCAACAGTTGTCTGCCAATTCTCTCCAATCGCATCAACTGTAGCTTGTAACTCCTTCAGAGGTCTCTTGGTTGCCTCCTCTCGCTAGTCTTCTTCTTGCACGATCACTGCATTTACGTGGATGGTCTGATTTAAAGCTATGAAACACTCATTCCATTTGTAAATGACTGATTTAACTGAATATTCAGTGACTTGGACATTTTCTTGTCTTCATTCCTAACTTGTGCTTTTCATGGAGTTGCTAGTTCTTGTGCATTCATTGTGTAGGTCAGCCCACCATACTGACCATACACCACCTGTTGGATCTTCCAGATCAGGTGCAGCCCCCATGCAAAATTATCTCCATTGATGTGATGATGGGACTTCGAAACTAATGGGCTGCACCAGTTAGAATTATATTAAAGGGGGTGAATGCTTATGGGATTGACAATTTTAATATTTTTAATTGAATTAATTTAGACTATTTTGCTTTGATATGGTTTCAATTTGATATTAAAGAGTCTTTAGCTATTGATCAGTGTCAAAAAAGCCAAATTAAATCCACCATGATTCGATGTTGAATCACAATAAAAAATGCAAACATCCAAGGGGTTGGTAGCCCTAGTAAATGCTGTCCTCTTCTTGACCAGGTAGGGCTGCGTGTGTCCATGTTGGATCTGCCTTACTCCAGAGCTGTGAGTGAAGATGCCATAAGCCGGGTGGAAACTGGATGGCTGTGGAGTCAGCTCTCAGGCGACCCTCACTATTTCAAGACAGCAATGTCCTGTCCTTTGGTGTTAACGCTGTCCCCCAGCCCAGCACAGTTTGGTGTGGTTGATAGTCCAAGAAAATAAAAGGTACATGCCTTTATCACTGCTTTCTGTCCCTGCCACTTTTCATTAAATCTGTGGTTACAGAGGACTTGGTGGAATACAATTGCATCCTCTCAGCTGAGCATAAGAAAAAAAAAAAAAAGAGCTGTCTACGCCATGACGGGAACGAGTGAAACTGCCTAGAAATTCTTAGCTTTCAAATACAATTTAATCCAAAAGACCACAATCCCATCTGAAGGGGCGTTTGAAAAGAAACCAGCATGATGACCAATCATAATCCCCTAAATGCATTCAAAAACATTTGGAGCATAAATTACCCACCTCCATCCTTAGTACTATTTCTAGAAGCCTGCTGCTCCTTCTCTGCAGTTTCTGAGGTTTCTACACTTTAAAGGGTTAAAAAAAGTGAAGTTGAGATATTTGAACAAAATGTGACACCACGGCATTACAGCCTGTATTTCAATGTTGAGTGTTCATGGTCTGGCAAGATATTCACAGTCCCTCAATACAGTAGGTTTTCTTTTGCGCAGCACTAAGGGCTTAGACTGAGTACTAGCTGTGCTCCTCGTATAACACCGGGTTGAAATCTGAGTAGTCAAAGTAGACCTCAGTGTTAAGGTTTGCACTACCCAATTGATTGGAATTTATTTTTAAATGTATGTAGTAATAAAATGCATTGCATTGTCATTTCAACAGAAGGCGCATCACAAACATTTGTACTAAAAAAAAGATGCATCTCCGGTTGGAATGAAAACAATGCATCCATCTGTTAGAATGAAAAATGCAGTGCATATTGTCTCTATTATATGCCATTTAGTGCTGGATTTGTAAAAGTAGTGCTAATGTTTTGGATTAGTCATCTGTTGGAAGGAAGATTGCAATGCATTATATTACTACATGGATAGCAAAATCCAAGAACAAGTGTTTGTGTATCTGTTTATCTGTGCGTCCATCCAGTTAACATGTCTCTCTTATATGCCATCTGGTATGGCATTAGGAAAAGCAGTGCTAATGTTTGTGATGCACCATCTATTGGAATGAAAATTGCAATGTGCATGTCTCTGTTATGTGCCATATGGTATGGGATTCATAAAAGCAGTGTTAATGTTTGTGGTGCACCATCTGTTGGAATGAAAATTACAGTGCATTTTATTACTGTAGGAATTAAAAAATATACTCCAATAGACAGGACACTGCAAATGTTAACACTGAATATGCTGAGGTCTATGTTGATTAGTGCAGTAGCTATGCTAACTATATACGATGCATTGAAATCTAATACACAGACACATGCTTTTATTAAGGTGGATGTATCTGTGTGTCCAACCAATTGCTACCTCTCTTTTGTGTGCAATTTGGAATGAGATTCGTGAAAGCAATGCTAATGTTTGTGATGCACCATATGTTGGAATGAAAATTGCAATGCATTTTGTTACTACATGAATTACAAAATATACTCCAATAGATGGTGGCTTTCAAATGTTAATGTCAAGGCTGTGCTACCTAATCTAATGCATCCACCTTAATAAAAGGATTTGAGCCTGTTTATCTATGTGTTCGTCCAGTTGCTGTGTCTTTGTCATTCCAACAAATGGCACATCACAAACAGTTGTAACAATAAAATGCATTGCATTTTTCATTCCAACAGATTGTGCATCACAAACATTTTCTATTAATGCATTTTATTACTACAAATGTTTGATGTGCCGCCTGTTGGATTGATAAATGCAATGCATTTTATTGCTATATGTATTACAATATACAGTACATTCCAACAGATGGTGCACTGCAAGTGTTAATGCTGAGGTCTACTTAGATTTGAATATACTGCATATAAAATTCTAAAGGCTGTATGTGTATCTGTCATGCGATTACTTGTGACCCACCGGGGCTAGAACCTTGATCTTGGTCTTAATCAAAAGCTGACGACGCGACATGCACTACTGGAGTAAACTAAATGTGGGTAGTGGCAACCTTTGTAAAGTTAGACACCATGATGGAAACTTTTGGGTGCCTCAGTTTTGTGAGTTTCATGTTGACCATTGCCTAGGGGATTTCCAAGGATTCTCTGGGAACGCATGATGCATGACGTCAACAGTGCGACCCAGGAAGAGGTCACCACAGGAATTTCTTCCTTATCTGAGTTTCGATTGAATTAACACTTGGTGTGCAAGTTCCCTTAACGTTTTTTTTTTTTTTTTGTTTGTTTTTAATTCATTTTCTGACGAAGAGATTTTGTGATTTGTTTGAAATTTTCTCTCTCTCTTGTATCACCCCTCGCATGTAATTTGGACACCACTTCATCTCCTGACCCCTTTTATAAACTGAATCAGAACACCTATAGGGTGAGAGTTGTGCTGGACATCAGACATGCAGAGTGATGCAGAGTCCAGGACCCCCAGAATTGCATGTGGCAGGATATATAGAGAGTCAGAGTGGTCATGCATCCCTGACATTGTGATGATATCTCTTATTGATCCCCACTGTGGCCGCCTCATTGTGTGCCCTCAGCAAGTCGCTTCTCATACTGCAGAATTACAAGAACAATTCCCCCATTTGGCAGAAAGTTCCTGAACTGAAAATTGTTTAATCTTTCTTGATGTAAAACAATTTTCATTAACAGCATTTCAGCTTAGTACAATGAAGTCAGAGCCATGAAATGAGCGAACAAAATTAGCTGTAATTGCAGTAAATTACTTTTTTAGAACTCAAAAGAGAAGCTTAGTAGCCTCTGTAACCCAATTAAACAAGCTAGCCCCTGGGTTTTTAACACATTCAGAGTCACATGTACAGTAGGTGTCGGGTTCAAAAACCAGTAGGATGAGCCTGGACTCAGACGACAGACTCCTGCAGCATTTGCAACACATCCACCTCCAGATCAGCCTGCCAAGTACAACACCCGTAGCTCAATACAAAATTGGTAGAGTCACTGACATGGCGGATTATCTGCTGCACTATGGATAGACCCCAGCTTATTGAAAGTGCTGTACTCCATGTTTCACCAGGGTCGGATCAATTCTAACAAGTAATTCTGGACATGGCTCTATGGGTCAACAATCCTGTATTACAATAAAAAATGGATAAATGAATGAGGTTGGCAGTTTTATTATGTAATGCATGGGCGTCCCCCCTATGTTGTGACTAGGAGTCCTAACACACAGTCAAGTGTGTGCACATGGGGGACAGCTAAAGGGCTTTGGTGATAGGAATTACCAGCCAGAACAATGTAGCAACACTACAGGGTGAAGGAAAGCATATCCCAGCTGTCCTGAGGGTGTTGCTCTATTGGACAACTGTAGAGAACCTGGGGGCTGCTGGGAAGGAGGCGGGTCCTTTAAATGAAGGAACCAGCAAGACGTAGGGGACTGTTGTTTGTCTGTGTATTCTGTAGCAGTTTGAATTACCTGTGGTTCATAGTGAATTACTGTTCCTGTTTGGTTATATGCTGTGTCTCATGCTGACGCCCCCCCCCCCCGCCATTCATGTGAGCTGTGGATTGGAGACGTCTTCATCTGAGGGAGCGCTCCCCAAATCACCTCTTCCCACAATGCTACAGGAAACTGGTAGGACAAACTTTACATTCCTTTCAGCGAGCTGTTCACAGGGTTTTCCACTCTCCAATAATCATCTCTCGTCACTACATGTGGATTGTGCTTTGGACTTTGTCATGAGTGTTTATTGCGCGTGTTGTTGTTGTTGTTTACAGGTCTTATTAAATGTGCGTCCACAGCCTAGGAATCAGCAGAGGAATTGTTTAGGTCTGTTGTTTAGTTATGTTTTACCTTCTATTATTCATTTAATATACCACTTTATTTTTGATTTAATCGGGCCAAGGCCGTGGTGCTGTGTATTAATACCATCTCTTCTACTCCCTCTGCAAATTGGAAGATTGACAACCCCACCTGGACCCACCCGTTCCTGCCATTTGAACTCATAACCCAGAAATCGTCCATCTTGTCTCAGTTTACATGTAGAATTCCAATCTGAAAAAGACTTCTCTGCATTTCTTGTGTGTTTACTTCATTTTGTTCATCCAGTTATATAGGGTCACCAAAGTGGGGCTCCAGCTTTTTATAGAGGGGGATATACCGCCAAACCTCAGCAAGGTGCATGAGAAAACATAGAAACTTCAAATAAATAAAAAGGTTTTATTCTTCCCAAAATGCTCTGTCAAACAGAAAAGCTCCACAGAGCACAATGGCAAAATGGAGTTGCCTACAAACACAAAAGCCATCCAAGGCAAATACAGAAGCAATACAGAAATCCAGTCAAAAACTGAGCATAAAGGTCAAAGGTTCAAACCTAAACATAGCAAACAAGAACTCACCAAACTCCCTAGCACGTTCACAATGAACCACCAGAACTGTGGGAGACCCTCCAGTTTATAAAGTTGAGGGGAGTTCCTGGTGGTGATCAGCATGTGGGCCACCCAATAAACACATGGAACAAAGCCAAGGCATTGAATCTTAAACACTGTGGCCTGCAAGGGGCGCTGCAGCTCCCCAAACCCGACACAAGGAGACACGAGGCACAAGTTCATTACAGCTCATAGGTGAATTTAGTGGGAAACGCTTTCCAAACCATTTCCCACAGCACAATCACAGTATAAAGCACAATAATTAAAAAGAGCTTTGTCTTTGCCTTCTTTCTCTGGTTTCCACTCTCTGTGTCTCTTTTTCTCTTCCACCTCCACACTTCCTCCTGCAAGTGTTGTCCCTGTTCCTTCCGACTCTGGCTCTGGAACAAAGGCAGTGGGCTTCTTTTATGCTTCACCCGGGAATACATCCAGTGGCTGTTTAGCATGGTCTAGAAGCACATCCGAGTGAGGCAGAAGCCCAACAAAGCAGGGCTCCTCAATTCCGGCGGCACCCAGGGACCCCAAATGGGCTATGCTGAACTCAAACTCCCATTAAGCCAGGTGCTGGCACCTAGCTGTCAGGCGGTGGTAATGCCCTGTGCATGTTCTCTCCCCACCGGTCCTTCTATTACAGAGGAGTTCCGGCTGGATAAGGGTGCCGGCCCTCCAACACAACACAAATAAACTTAATACATACAGAAGAACCAAAAATGAACAAAGACAACATAAAATGTGAATTTGAAGCCCAGCCAGAGGCGGCCACACCACCCTGAAGATCCTGTCATAATCGTAGAAAATAAGTTCACCTGTCTATGCTCTCCTATAAAGTTGGGTTGAACTCCCTGTTCATAAAGCCTCTTTGATTTACACTCCTTCATCTTAATTTGACCCTAACCCTAACCCTACGCTGAAGGCTGTTTGTGAAGCTCCTTGCTAGGACTGTGTTTCTGCTTTCTTGCAAGTTTCCTTTTTTATGTATTTTATCTTAGTTCCCTTATGTATAATCTAGCAGACAAGACCTCAAGAAAAAAAAAACACTCAATGGCCAAGAGATGAAAGTAAACTGAATTGAGGTCTAAAGATAGGCTAACATCAGCTACCAGAACATCTGAACAAATGTTCCTCTAAACCAAAATTAAATGGAAGACATGCAAGGATTTATTAGTCTTAATTCCAGAAGAAGCTTCATTAACACCACCAAAAGCTCCTGGATATATTCAGAATCATCCAGCAACTGCACCAGACAGAAGACTGTTGGTCTACTGCTTGATAGCCAGGACGCAAACCATACCGTTCCTCCTGGATCTTCAGGTTCAGCCATCAAACGGAGTCTACCCTCCATCCACCCAACCTAATAGAGCTGGAGAAGATCTACAGAGGTAAACGGCAAAAAAATCCCCAAATCCAGGTACATGAACGTTGCTGCATCAAACCCAAGAAGACTCTACATTTTGTTTGGACAAGAAGTTATTTGGCAATTTGAGTCTCCCTGTTTGGGGAGAAGGCCCAACACCCTCAGTCTGAAAACAGGCTTCTAAATCCTGGGATAGCTTGAATATATGAAGGTATTAGCATTGTGAGACTGCTCGCTGTACAAACATCTGCATTACATAAAAATTGATCGCCAAATTTCTTGACAGGACCCAGGATCCACATGTTTTATCTATTGTTAGAATTTTTGTTCCTTCCAGCTATCCAGCATAAATCCGCCTCGCCTCTTCATCTTAGTCCTTGATTTGGTTGCAAGTGAATGATGACAATTTTCTTTCAGGAGGAAACAGAACACTGCTGCTATTTGACTATTTAATCCCAATTCATTTTAGGAAAATTCAGCAGAATATATACCATAATAATAACAAGAAGAATGTAAGACATTATTATAGTAAAACTGAGGCCTTTTCATTATTCTGTCTATCCCTCCCTCAGAAGCTTTTTTCTGCCTTCATTTGCCCCTCGCAATGAGGCTTGGTGCTCACGGTCCATAGGGTGACTATTTCAACAGCCATCCCCAGACTGATTACAAATAACTCAGGGGAAAGGTATAAAGAACACACAGGGAGTTGCATCTTTATCTCATTTTGGCTTAAACCCCCCAACACCAAAGAGAACACGAACCTCCATCCTGTTACTCTTCCCTAAAATGAAGAATATGAATCTTCATCCTGTCACTCATACCCTGTCTCTGGATGTAGACAAAACAAAGGAGATGATTGTTGACTTTAGGAAGACTAAGAGTGACCATCTGCCAATGAACATTGAAGTCTTAACTGTGTAGGTCATCAATAGCACCAAACTCCTGGGTGTCCACCTGGCAGAGAACCTTGGTCCTACAACACCAGCTCTTTAGCCAAGAAAGCCCAGCAGCGGCTGTACTTCCTGTGTAGGCTGAGAAAAGCCCATCTTCAAACAGCTATTCTAACAACATTCTACAGAGGAACCATAGAGAGCATCCTGAGCAACTGCATCACTGTCTGGTTTGGAAATTGCACGGTGAGGGATCGTAAAGCCCTACAACAGATAGTGAAGACAGCTGAAAAGATCATCTGTGTCTCTCTTCCTTCCATCATGGACATTTACACCATACTGTACGCTGCATCCGCAAAGCCACCAACATTGTGAATGACCCAACACACCCTTCACACTCACTGTTTACACTCCTGCCATTGGGAAAAAGGTACCCAAGCATTCGGGCCCTTACCACCAGAATGTGTAACAGTTTTTTACCCCAAGCAGTTAGATTCCTGAACACTCATGGACCGATCTGATATCCGATATATTTTTTCTGCTCTGCAGTGCTGCACATGGTTGCACATGTTTGCACATTTGACTCACATGCACCTTGTTATATATTATGTGTCTTTATGTTGTGTGTCATGGATTCTTCATTGTCCTGTATTCTATGTAGCACCATGGTCCTGGAGGAACGTTGTTTCGTTTCACTGTATGCTGTACTACTGTATATGGATGAAATGACAATAAAATACTCTCTCTCTCTCTCTCTCTCTATCTCTAAGATGAAGAATATGAACCTCCATCCTGTCACTCCTCCCTAAGATACGAAATATGAACCTCCATCCTGTCACTCCTTCCTAAGATACGGAATATGAACCTCCATCCTGTCACTCATCCCTAAGATGAAGAAT